>BSBK01009909.1:0-572500 GCA_027943335.1 Chamaecyparis obtusa | reverse complement strand
ATAGCTTAATTAGTATTTAAAATGAACTTTAAATGCACATAGTCTAATTAGGAGGAAATGGACTACAATTTTCACATAGCCTAATTAGTGGGTAAATGAACTACAAATTACACATAGTCTAATTAGGTGGATCAAAGAACCCAACAAATTGTTATCTCTATTGAGCATTAATGATTGTTATTAGTATCAAAGGAAGTCAAAGACATCGGTTGGTTACTTATATGAATCTAGTCGATAACTGTAAGCAATACAAGCTAGTCAGTTAAGTCTTCATACTGAGCACCAGATAGTTTTATTGAGCATCAGACACCAATATCGAGAGATAGTAAACACTGAACATTAGTGTAATTACCAAGCAGTATTTACAGTGTTTACCGAGGATCATAGAAAATGGCATAGTAATCAGGAATGACACATTCTTCTATGCAAATGGTTACAACAGAATCAGAAAACATTTTACCAAGATCAAGGATCATTTGTAAATGTTCGATCTAGGTTATTTTTGTACACCGTAGATCTTAGGGTTTTTCTCTAAGTTGTTAAAACCTAATTTTGTATAAGCAGCATAAAGTAGTATGCTATATATTTTGTATGTTACATCATTTTTGATGTGAACTGATGTATGAACGAAGAAACACTTGAAGCACTAGCCAACCATCAAGATTATCAATTGATAGAGTAGAACAGTATTCAGAGGAAATCAGATTGAGCAGAATCAGAGCAAGCTAACCAAGCAGTTCAGAGCAGAGATTCACACAATATAAGGTGATATACATTTAGTACTTTATTGATCTCTATCAAACAATTTGAGTTGTCATTAGCAAATAGTTACCTATTGATTTCTAATTATTGTAATAGAGTTTTGGTAAAATCTCCTAACAGAGTAGACTTGACAGTCTTTTTGTAAATCTCTTAATCGAGTGCACACTCAAGTAGTGTTGCTAAAATCCTATCACTAGGTAGATCTAGTTGATCTAATATGTTACTCCTAATAGGGTAAGATCACCAGAAGTGATCAAAACTTGTAGCCCTAACAGAAAAACCTTTTCTATCTGTAGTAGTGAAGAATTTGTGGGTGTCATCCCCACCGCAGTTTTTACTTCTAACAAGGGTTTCTGCATTACCAAAATACTTGTGTTATGGGACTGTTATATTGTTGATTTCATGTTATTTACTTTCACAAGTTGAATGGATGAATGATAAATGCATTAGATACAAGTTATTTTGCAAGCTTACTACTATTTGGTGTTTTAGATCTGAAAGGTTTAAAGTAAAAGTTTTGTGGGCACTGATTTACCCCTCCCCTCTCAGTACCCTATCTCTCCTAATTCCAACGATTGGTATTAGAGCACAGTTCTCTTATTAGACAGTTTAACCATTGAAGGGTAAAGATCTAAGTCATGGAGAGGTATAAGTTAGATAAGACTATTGAGAATCAAAAGATTCAAATGCATATGTTTGTTGAATAGTATAAGCAAGCCAAGGAAGGACTGAAGAAATTATTGGTTGAAAGGAAGAACCTAGCTATTTTGCAAAATGAGATTGGCTACCATGAAGAAAAAATTGATGATATATTTGACCACATTAGATCTAGTTCAGGGAGTATTTCTGATGGATCTGAAAGTATAATCTTTGACTTGTCTAAGAAGAAACAACATTTAACCGAACAAGTGAAAGCACTGCAAATCGGTTAAGAATATCAGATGGTGAGAATGGTGTAAATAATGAACAATGCTAGATAGGTTGAGAAAGAAAGGAATCTAGCTATTGAAGACCAAAGACATAAAATTGAACAACTACCAGGTAAAGAGAGTGAGATACAAAGACTCACCGATCATCACTTTCAAGTATAATCAGATGATGACTGTGAATCAAGAAGTCAACCGAGTGAATGGAGAATTGTCTAGAAGACTTGAAGATGTTGCAATACTTAGAGAAGAGAATGAAAAAATGAGAAATGAAATAAAGACACAAAAATAACATAATGAGATGATGAGGCTAGCTGAGAACAATTCCAAAAAGATTGATGATTTTCTGATTAATCAAAGAAGATTTGGAAGCAAAACTGGACTAGGCTATACCAGAAAAGGAGAATAATCACAACAAGCTGAACATGTCAATAACAATCAAAATAAGAGACCTAAAGTGTTGACATGTTATCACTATGGCAAACCAGGACATACATCTAATGTCTATAGAAGCAAAGCACAAGGTAAACCTCCTGTCACTCCTAAGTTTAATGGATATTGCTACTATTGTGGAAAGTATGGTCATCAAGCTTATGAATGTAGAGCTAAATAGAATGCTAACAATACTACTGTGGAGAAGTTATGTTATACTTGTAATAAGCATGGACACACTACATGAGAGTGTAAGGCAAAAATGAAGCAAGTATGGACTCCTAAGCAGAAGACACAATGCAAGCCTTATCAACCAAAGAAACAAGGTAATTCTTATGTTTGGAATTATAAAACATGGGCTAACTATGTTGCATGTGGTAGATATGGGCACATTGTAGAAAATTGTAATAAGAAAGATGGGCTGGACAATCAAGAAGCTGGACAAGCACTAGAATGGCATGTTTGCATTATCATAAGGTCGGTCATTTAAGCAAAGACTGTAGAGATCAAGCACCAAAAGAAGGTCATGTATTTGAGAGTGGAAACACTATTGCAAATATCATGAGAATAAGGTATAGCATGTGGAAGAAGGCATCTAATGAGAATGCAGAGTCAAGTAATGCTGTCGGTGAAACCTTGTCCACTAGATTGGGTGACATCGGTACCTCCACTTAAGCAGATATAGGTATGTATGGGACTGACATTTCAAAATGATCACATTTTACATACAGTTCCTTATATATGTTGTGCACATACCAAATCTGCATGAATAAAGATGCATTATGGTTTATATGTTTTGAGCTAACAAATTTACATAGTCGGTAAAAGTTAGACCGAGCATTGGTTACCCATCGGTAATCACTATTCCAGGTTAATCGAATAATAGTATCAACTGAGAAAGGAAGTCTCATGTTAACCAAGCTGATGAAATATTGTAGCTGTCACAGAGCTGACAGTTGTCATAGATTGAAAAGTAGGTCAAGCATTTATTGCATAAATTTTTGAGTGGGAATATCAAAAATTCTATAAATATCATATATAAATATCAGATATAATTTACATATATAAATATCAGATCATTCTTATAGATCAGATAAATTAGATCACTTAAATATATATATTATATACCTGAAAGTATACTATATAATTCCCATTTCATTATTATCATGTATATATATATATATATATAATTCGATTATATTAGAAATATATACTTCACATATATTAGAACATTCAATAATATATAGTATATGCTTTAGTATATTACATATATGCTATATATATATATATATATATATATATATATATATATATATATATATATATATATATATAAAATTCAGATATAATATTACATAATATTTAAGTCATAGATGCAACATTGTATAATTTGCTAACATAGTATCATTTGCTGTCACAAAATGTTTACCAGCATTGTAAAGGATTCATTTCCTTTCTCATATCTTCATTGAAGAGTATCAATTTATATTTGTCATCTCCAATTCATCTCCCAAAGTCTTGTTGCCTTTTTCTCCTTCCAATAATTATTAATATATAGGTATGAATTGATTTTGTAAGGGCTCATATCTTTATTATTAAAATAATATTTAAATCGAGTTTACTCATTTACAATGTCAATTAGGGCTCATGACAAAGTTTGACAGTATGTCAAATGAAGACCAAAACAAAATTGAGGAAGCCGTCATCCAGATGATGATACGCTTCAAACGAGTTCCACTAGAGTTTGAATTATCACTGCCCAAGACATTAGAGGACTGAATAAATCAAGTGGTCATATGCCTTGGACACTGAGAAAAGGATGAGGGAACAAGCCCTTGTATCGATTGCACTGGACTTATCTCTTGATGAGATTAAAGAGCTTATGGATACTTATGTACAGAGATTCAAAGTCAAGCACCGAGCTATGCAAATAATAGATGAGAATCTGGCAGATCTTGATGAGACTAGTCAACTTATCTAGAGTTCACTTTTAGCTGTCAAAGAGCAAAATGAGAAAATTGCATTTCAAAATTTGTCTAAAAAGAGACATAATTCAAAAGGTAAAGGAATATTCATTGAGGATAATGTAGCAAAGAATATTAAAGATTCAACGGTATCACTTACCAAGGTAATTGATACAACAATTGGTCAAGAAATCAAGAACAATTCACATGATGCACCAAATCTAGAAGTGATTCAGATTGAGGATACAAATGACAAGGATGTACTCATTGAGGACATCACAAATGGTGATCCTGATGACAGGGATGAAGATGATGATGTGAATAATGCACAAGAAAACACATAGGATGAAGTACAAGTTACCGAGTGTGCATTTCCATCACTACCGGGTGAGCTTCTTGTACTTGTTGAAGCCATAGAGATTCTATCTTAGGAACAACCTGATGGCTCAGACCCAAAGCAACCTAAAGATACAATAGGGGAACAAAGTATCAAGACACCTACAATAGAGACAAACAAGCCTGAAGGAAAAGAGGCTATTGAAATAGAAACACAGGCACAAGAAGAGCCTAAGGAAACTGAGGATACCACACCTGAAACCACATCTGAGGCTCCACCTCATTCAACTGACACACAGGTTGTTGAGGAGCAGAAGAAGGAAGATAGTGTGTCAATCGGGCAAAACACTCTGAGGGAAGAAGACAAAGCTATTGTCACCATTGCCAAGAAGTCACCACTTGCACTGGAGAAGAAGAAGAAAAAGAAAGGAAAAGGGCTGGTCAGTCTAGACAAAGTCATTGTGATACCCGAGTGTGACCCCAAGACCCTTAGCCTCGAGGAATTAAGAAAATATGGGGAATTATGTACAAGAAAAGCAGCACAAGAGAAGTTGAAGCAAGAGAATAAGAACAAGGAAGTATTATAAAATGTTCAGGATATCTTACAATAGGTAGTACCTAAGGTGAACATAGATGAAGATATTCTAATTATGGATCAACTTGCAACACTTATCGAGAAGATAAATGAGATAGATATTGAAGCTAACAAAAGAATAGAGGAAAGGGCAGAGTCCAAGATTCAAGATAAACTTGCCGAGAGAATCTACCAAGAAGTGTCTATTATCAAGGTTAAACTTTTAGAGGTAATAACTAAGATTCAGGTTATTACTAATTCTATTTGCCAAATCTTTTTTAAGCTATGCACTATCAGAACATTCACTGTAGAGATCACTGAAAAGATTAAACAATTTGAGAATGAAATCACAGTCAGTGCAAATGCAGCTACAACCGAGCCACACGCTTTTCCAAGGCATATACTTAGAGTTCAAGAACTCAGGTGGTTGATAGCAGATCTCAAGAAGCAAGAAGAGCAGATAACTGATCAGGTTACTGAGTTACAGACATAACTCCTTCCATACCTGAAAATTTTTGAGAAACATATTGTCAGGGCACAAACGCTTGTTGCAACACTAGAGATTTCTGTGTTGGACAACATATTTGATATGCATGCACAAGTCAGTCTTGAGCACATTTCTCTCACCAACTTGAAAGAGGAATGGGAAACCTCTTGGAGTCATTGAAGAAAACACATCAACACATTTTTGACAAGTTGTAAGTATACACTTTTTCTATTTGGCATTAATATCAAAAAGGGGGAAAACATGTATATAGAAGATAAATATAAAGGGGGAGTATTTAGAATTTTTTTGATATGTATATGTATATGACAAAGATATAAGTTTTGAGACATAAGGTCTATATACATTCAAGTTTTGATACTAATGCCAAAGGGGGAGATTGTTATCTCTATTGAGCATTAATGATTGTCATTAGTATCAAAGGAAGTCAAAGACATCGGTCAGTTACTTATATGAATCCAATCGGTTAAGTCTTCATACTGAGCACTAGACAATTTTACTGAGCATCAGACACCAATACCGAGAGACAATAAACACTGAACATCAATGTTATTACCGAGCAGTATTTACAGTGTTTACTGAGGATCACAGAAAATGACATAGTAATCAGGAATGGCACATTCTTCTATGTAAATGGTTACAATGGAATCAGAAAACATTCTACCAAGATCGAGGATCATTTGTAAATGTTAGATCTAGGTTATCTTTATACACCGTAGATCTTAGGGTTTTTCTCTAAGTTGTTGAAACCTAATTTTGTATAAGCGGCATAAAGTAGTATGATATATATTTTGTATGTTACATCATTTTTAATGTGAACTGATGTATGAATGAAGAAGCACTTAAAGCACTAGCCAACCTTCAAGATTATTAGTTGATAGAGCAGAACAGTATTCAGAGGAAATCAGATTGAGCAGAATCGGAGCAGGCTAACTGAGTTGTTCAGAGTAGAGATTCACACAGTATAAGGTGATATACATTTAGTACTTTATTGATCTGTATCAAACAATTTGAGTTGTCATTAGTAGATAGTTACCTATTGATTTCTAATCATTGTAATAGAGTTTTGGTAAAATCTCCTAACAGAGTAGACTTGACAGTCTTTTTTTAAATCTCTTAATTGAGTGCACACTCAAGTAGTGTTGCTAAAATCCTATTTCTAGGTAGATCTAGTTGATCTAATATGTTACTCCTAACAGGGTAAGATCACCAGAAGTGATCAAAACTTGTAGCCCTAGCAGGTAAACCTTTTCTATCTGCAGTAGTGAAGAATTTGTGGGTGTCATCCCCACCAAATTTTTAACCTTCTAACAAGGGTTTCTACGTTAGCAAAATACTTGTGTTATGGGACTGTTATATTGTTTATTTCACGTTATTTACTTTCACAAGTTGAATGGATGAATGATACATGCATTAGATACAAGTTATTTTGTAAGGTTACTACTGTTTGGTGTTTTAGATCTAAAAGGTTTATAAGTAAAAGTTTTGTGGGCACTGATTCACCCCTCCCTTCTCAGTACCCTATCTCTCCTAATTCCAACACAAATTTTCACATAATTGTAATTAGGAAGGGAAAGAATAATTTTTTTTTTCTATTTTGATCAAATTTCCTTTCTTGATGGGTTAATGAACAACAACTATCATGCAATTTTAATGGGAAGGAAAAGAATCATAAATTGTGTTTTCTATCACATTTTCTGTCTAAGTTTAAAATGAACTTTTTTTTTTATGTGTTTGATGTGCCTTCTTTGTAATCCCAAAGATTTATATGGATGTATCCTCTCCCCTTGCCTTTGTGGATCTTGGGTGAAGAGAAATTCATATAATTATTTTAGAGAGGCCTGCCTTGGACCAAGGTGTTCACTTTGAATGCCCCAAGGGATGACCTCAAGTGATAACGGGCCAAAGCTAGGTCTCCATCCAAACTGCTATACAAATGAAAGCTTGTGACTAATAACCCAATCGACAGTGTGGCTAGGTGATAACTCTCCTCCAGTACCCTAGTGGTGCGTAAAACCTTGGTTCTCAAGGCTGGGATACCTCCTAAGGGAGTTTATCAAACACCCATTGAACTAGATGTGCTGAATTAAAAATCTTATTGTAGTTGGTCAAAATCCTTCTATTCATTGATGCAAGGGGTCACCCATGTTCGTGAAGAAATCCCACACTTTCATAGCTCTTGGTAGACATAGTGGTTCCTTGGGAAGTGATGACCCTTGGAATTCAAAGCTTGGTGTGCCTGAGAAGAGAGTGCACTATAAGGG
This sequence comes from Chamaecyparis obtusa, assembly GCA_027943335.1. NCBI lineage: Eukaryota > Viridiplantae > Streptophyta > Pinopsida > Cupressales > Cupressaceae > Chamaecyparis > Chamaecyparis obtusa. Next base: position 564,737 of record BSBK01009909.1, on the reverse strand, counting down.
GGAGCTTGTGCCTCCAAGCTTCTAAGTTGTTTTCCCTGAATAGGCGCGACTAAACCTAGTTCAAGTGGGAATTCAATGAATATTGTCCTTCAAGCCTAATTTGTAGCGTGTTTGTTAATTTTACAATGGCCATTCTTGTTTAATTTGTCTTGAGTGAGTGAATAAAAACATTAAGAACATTTTAAAAAACACTCACCTTCAAATTCACAAAACCTTGCAAACAATTCCTAAAGTACACCTTGGTCACATATACCCTCATTTTTTGCAAAAATCCTTGTTGACGTATCATTAGTCCTCATTTTTCATACCCTCATTTTTATTTCAATAGTCCTCACTTTGCATATACTTAGTCCTGATTTTGCATGTCCTAACCTTCATTTTACATGCCCTAGTTTTCATTAATCATTTTCAAATCCTTGCATTTAGATCCTCCTTCCAAAGTCTTCGTAATAGTCCTTGCATATAGAACCCTTTAAAACCCCCTTTTGCAAAATCCAAAAATCTAAACAAAATGAAAATCTTAGAGTCTTACCTTATATTGATGGATAAGGGATCTTGAATTTGTTGGTCCTCTTTCAAATCTTTTGTCATTTTTTATCTTTTTTTAAATCAACCCTACCTATGTCTTGGAGGGTTTGATTTGGTGCTTTTGTCTTTTCAATCTTTTGTTCCTTTTTCAAAGTTAAGATCCAATATCCACCTTCATAAGGTTATACTCCTAGGTTTGTATTTTCCAAGATTTTTCATTTCAATAAATTCCAAAATCCCAAGTCCTAAATTGCATCCAAAGTCCTAGGTCAAGTTGTATAAACCTTAGTTTTACATACCATATCCTAAAATTAAAAAATAAAATAAAATAAAAAACATAATTGCACAAAGCCCTAGCTTACATATTGCATTCTAGAATCCAAAGTCCAATTTTAAGATCCAAAAGTGCATAAACCCTAGTTTTCATATCATACCCTAAAACCAAAGTCCTAAGTCAAGTTTTGCATATCATATCCTAAATTTCAAAAAATCCAAAAAAATCTTGCATTTGCATATCCCATAAGTCCTTGCATATTCAAAATTGCATTTCCATTTTCCTAAATTTCAAAAAATCCAAAATATTTGCATTTTCATATCTCCTAAGTTACATTTTTCATATAGTAATCATGCCAATTGTAACAAGGTGCCAAGGATCCTATAAACCCATGAACATTTCAAGTGAGGAATAAAATTTTGATCCAAGACAAAGCACCCATTTGCAAACAAAAGGTTATGTCACAAGGCCCATATTCCCTTCAAGACAAGATAAAACAAGCATGATGAACCCTTCAAGACAAGGGATCCAAACATATTATGACCCAAGAACTATGACATCATCCCAAGCACTTCTTAATGCAAGAAAAATGGAAGAGTCTAACCCAAAATTAGTGTACCCTTCAAACTTTCAACCAGAGCATGGAAAAATTCAATGGGGACCTACACCTAATTATGAACCAATCTTCATCCCAATGCAACCAAATGTCCCTCAAGAAATTTCACAACCTCTTGTGCCAGTCATGGAAACCAGCCAATCAATACCAAGGTTTTCCCAAACAAGCACAAGTTCAAGTGTGTCCTCTTTTGAACACCAATCAAACATGACTAATAAGAAACTTATTATCACATCCAAAATTTTAAAGAAGTTTCTTAAAACATTATATAAAGAGGACGAAACAAATAATTCACCCATGTCTAGCAATGACTCACCCCAAAATAATCACATGGATGACATGTACCCATTTCCCTTCAAGAAATTGACCTTCAAGAAACATTCATGTCACCTTCCATCCCTTTATCTCCTAAAGTTTCACAAGAGCCATTTCCTCCATCACCTTCAAGTCACACTTCCAATGATGAAAACTTCCAAGGGCTATCCATAGAATTATTTAAAACTATTCACATTCACGAAGCCAATCCCTTTCATGATTCCCAAACATTTGAACCAATTCCACCATTTCTAAGAAAGACCATTCAAGAGAGTCCTATTCAAACTCCATATCCTTCATGTCAAAACATTGACCTTTTTCTAGAGCCCCCTATTCATATTCCAAGTAAAACCCCATGTCAAGAGGAAGAGCCAAAATACAAAGAAATGAGTCCTAAAATAAATCAAGATCAAGACCCCAAAAGTGAACATTCCACTCCAATCTTTGACCAAGATCTCACTTTCCTCAAACCTCATGATGATCCCATTATCCTTGACTCTCCTATCCAAGATCACCCTCTTCCATGTCAAGAAAAAAGTTTCCTTTCAATTCCCATTTACCTTCCCCTCCCTAAGATAGATCATGATTCCCTTTCTAATTTTCCTAATGATTCCATTCAAAACCAAGAGAAAGACACCTTTGATATGGAGTCCCATGATCCCATTCCAAGTCAAGGTCAAAGTACAACCTTGCCTTAATTTCCCCCACATGATCCCATCATACCTTTTGATGCTCCACAAGATCCCATCATTCTATTGAATCCTCCTCAAGATCCATCCATTCCTTCATGTCCTTTCCCTTATCTTCCATATCCTTTGCAAGATTCTATCTTGCTAGATGATCCTATCACTAGCCCCATTCCATTGTAGGATCTCCATATTCCTCCCAATCCCCCTCATGATACAAATATATTTGTGTAAGATGTTCATGAAACCCTTACACTTCAAATGTGTTCCACTGGTTCTTTTAAGTCCAGTCCATGTCATGATCCAATCAATCGTTCCATACCATACATACTATGTACTAGAAAAAGTACCTTCATAGGGTTAGTATCATCAATATTTTAAAATAAACATTAAATTACAACAAATAACAATCTATTTAAGCAAATAATTGACAATTAAGCACTCTATGGATCTCTATTTAGGGATGCTAATGATAAAGCTCTCAGCAAACCTCCATTAGTGATAGTCCTAAAATGAGAATGATAGCAAAGCTAATAACAATGTTAATTCCAAATTGAAATGCTAATTAGCTTCTATATTTGCCTTTCTAGCTCTAATTTCCAAGAGGTTTGATGCTATTCTCATATTTGTGGATGATTAATGAGTGAATTATGTCTTGCTTTTATAGAGTTTGGCAAGGGTAGGGGGTGTAGTTGAGTTGATCAAGGTTAGGTGAGAGTTGAGTCCATGGTTCCACCTTTGGAGACCATTTAAATATTTTGTCCTCAAAGCTTGGGACAAGAAGACAAAATGGGTGGACAAGATGCTTTCTCCAAGTGAGTGATTGCGATTCAATTTAGGCTTGATCCATGTGAGCTTGGTCCTCAATTCCTATTGGTTGATTGATTTTCCTCCAATTTGGTGGTTGAGAGAAAATAGGAATTAATTAATTAAATTTATTTAATTTGTTTAGCCATGTGTACCCCTTGAATGGGTTGATTTGATTTACATTTGAACTATGTAATTAATTAGATTAATTACAAAATTTATTGATTTATTCGATTTGATGGCTTTTGATTTTCAATTATTATTGGATTTAGGTTTAATTGCAATTTATCTTTGATTTGATCTTGATCTTGATTTAATTACATTTAATTATATTGATTCACATTGGTTTTTGCCTTGATTTCTCACTTAATTGATCTTGTCCATTTTTAGGTGATTACAAATGCCCCTCTTTGAGTTGATGTGCGAAGCGTGTCAATTCAAAGAATGTCCTAATTCAACTGATATAAGGTCCTAATTCTATTGATGGTTGATATTGTTGTCCGATATGAAATGCAGATTCTGATGAAATTTGATTGATTTGATGTCTAGATGGTCGATTTCATGATAGATTATCTGATGTGGTACCTGGTTTGATCTGATTTGATGTTTGATGCCCCTTTCAATTGATAAACAAAACAATTTTTGATAAAAGATTACACTTTTCTTTGATGGTCATGTCCTTGATTTGATGATCTTACTGTTGGTTCTGATTATTTGAGTGTATGCCCCCTCAGAAATGAAATGAAATTTGATAAATGCTCAAAAAAGATGACGGTTTAGGTCATTTTGTGTTGATTAGGTCAATTTGTAATGAATTTCAATTTCATTTTTGATATTGATTTTTGTGTTCATGTGATGACAGATGCCCTTGATTTGGTAGATTTGGTGAAAATTTTGGATCCCTAGGAATTTTCTAGTCAAAGATGTCCTTTTTAGGTCAAAATGACTTATATAAAGGGGTAAAAAGTCATTTTCATTATTCATTTTCACTTTCCTTGTTGACTTTTTCTCTTTAACTCCCCCAAGCTATTGATGATGGTTATCTCGATTAGAGAGCACCAGTTCAAACGTGGTCAATGACATCATCGATTGCTAAGCTATGGACCTCTGGTAAGTGCCTGATCCTCTCAGTTTTTTTTATTAATGCATTATTTCAAAAAATCTTTATTTTTTCCTATTAAAACCCTTGTATTTTTCTTTTTCCAATTGAAATAGTGCGTTTAAGCATTATTTTAGCAATTTTGCCTATTTTTTAGTGCTTCTACGCTTTTAAACAATGCTTCTACGTAATAAAATAACACTTTTACACGTAGTATTTAAGGCTTATTTCACTTTCAATTTTTACTTTAGCGCTTTTGAAATCCTTAGCACTTTTGATAGTTTTATTAGCGCATTCAACTTTTATTTTAGCACTTTCAAGTTGTTTTAGCACAAGTGCCTTAGAACAAAGTGTTTGATCATTTAAATAGCACTTTTAAACTTTTAAAGAGCACTTTTGCATTTTAGCACTTTTAAGCATTAAATTAGTGTTTTTACCCTGATAGGAAAAATTTGCAAATGCCTTAGTCAATTTTCCAAACTATTTAATGTTGTCAATCATTTAATTGGTTTAGGTAATAAACCTGATTTGGTAGCAAGTTGTAGGATGTCATTTTGATTCAACTGTAGTTTGAATGTTTGATTATCAATCTATCTTTAGATGATGGATGATGATAAATTTTCCATCCTCTTTGAATAGAATTAGGAAAATTGATTGTGGTTTGATATTTTGTAAATGTTTGATTGACTTAGGATAATTGAAATGATAACTGATTTCAAAACTGATGTGATTGAACTTTCTTTTTGTAGGCAGTGCTTAAGTCACTGGTCATTCGAGGATTATATCCCTTGCCATTCAACATGTTTGATGACTTGAGTGGTGCAGATTAGAGACATATAGGCAGATGTGGCCTTTCTTTCTTGCTCGTACTACCTCGATTCCAAGTGAATCAAGTGTTGATCACTACTATGGCTGAGGGATGGCACTCAGACCATAACACTTTTCACTTGCCGATGGGGGATATGAAGATCACTCCCGAGGATGTATACTGCATCCTCCACATTCCTACCCGGGGTGAGCTTGTATTCTATGACCAGGTCTACAATGGTACAATGTGTCAGAGGGTATTCTAGGATCCCATGATAGGTGATAACCATATTTAGTGGTCACAGTTCCATTCTTTTCCAATATTGCCATCTTTTTTGGGTGCATTGATTGGAGGTTTCCTCGTGCCTGATCACCGAGGTCATGGATTTGCAGTCAGTTGGGTTCCTATTCTTGAGGACTTGATGGCTCGACCTCATTGCTTTGATTAGGAATTGTGCATTCTGGCACAACTCTATCATGAGTTGCATATTGTGGTATACCAATGCCATTCTACTCTCTTTTTGGGAGCTATTATGTTACAACTATGGACATGGGAGCATCTGCTAGTGAGGAGACCTATTGCAGCATGTCACCATGATCTGGGATGGCCATTTTCCTAGATGTACAAGGGCATGGTTGTGCATGCCCACATGGGCAAGCTAGATTATTGGCATCATGTTATCGATGATATGGATTAGGTCATCTCGCAAACATACCTAAGATGCAAGTCATGGCCTGAGGATGCGATAGAGCTTCCTTTCATGTGCTGTCCATGTTGGATGATTGGTCATCACTGCATATCATTGAGAGATTTTTCTTCTGCTGAGTACTATGATAGTATGGTCATACTTAGGGTATGCTATAGGGTGTTTCTATGTATGCCCATGTTTAGGCAGAGAGATCATTATGGAGACCTATGGTCAATTTTAGGATAGCGCAATAGGATATTTGGGACCTAGGTCACTTTCCATTGGATATGAGAGAGCATGTTATTGATGTAGGCATGATCGATGATTATGTAGATTGGTTTGCTCAAAACCCTTTTCTGAGGTTTACAGATCCAGATGAGAGAATACCAGGCATTGATAAGGAGTCTAAGGATGATGAATGTGGTGATGATGATGGTGGGGATGGTGGTAGGGGTAGAGGTAGGATATGAACACATCGGGGATGACCAGGTCATCAAGAAGCTAGAGCAGGGAGATTCTTGATTCTAATTATTAATGTTAGGGATCCTATAGGTAGATAGGGTCATCACAGGGCTAGGCATCAGAGATAGTTGGATGCCTAGGTAGCACATTCTTTACTAGATCAGGCATAGGGTAGACCAACAAAAGCTCCTCTTGAGGCTCCTCTGGAGGTTATCCCACCGGTTGTTCCAGAGTCTCCTTTAGTTCAGGCACCTACTTCTGCTTCTATGCCATCTTCTTCATCTCGTCCATCTTCTTCCATGACATCTTCTTCCATGACTCCACCACAGAATCCTTCTACATAGGTTCCTAGTTTAGAGGCTCCAGTGCCTGCATCAGATGTTCGCACTTTACAGTTAGATGTGACTGAGATCAGACATCAGGTTAGCCAGCTCAATAGTATGATGTAGGATTTTATGGCCACTATGAGTCAGCATGGGCTATAGGCTAGTTTGAGCCATCCTCTTGATACTAGTCCTGGTCCTAATGGTGCTGGTGGCTCAGCCAGTTGATCCATATTGATATGATATATTGTTTCATTGGTGTATATGATGATCATTTTTTATATCGAGACATTGGACTCTATTCTATTATTTTTCTTAGTTGATGTTCCCTTATGTGTTGATACTTGTTGATATTTTGATGGACTTTGAGATCCAGATGTTTTATTGATGATATCATAGACTTTGATACTCAGTTTTGATTTATGATGATGATGTCATAGACTTTGATTCTTAGTTTTGATAGATTTACTTTATGTGATGTCATCATGTGTTGGACCTCATTTTTTAGATGTTTGGCTATGATATGCAGATTTATATGGTTCTATCTCCTATATGCTTTGTTTTATGCTTTTCAAAATGCAGTTTTATGTTATGGATGCACATATTCTATTTATGCTTAAATGGTTGTCTTATGTATGGCATAGAATAGATGAATGGATGCAATATGAATTTAATTATTCTTGTAATGATTAATGATATGATATTAATGCTTTATGAGTGCAAATGATATATAGATGTGTTAGATGGATAATGCTATGGTTAATGTGATGTAATGTGATGCAATGAATTTATGGATATATGGATGTGTGCACTGGATATGAATGCAATGGATTTATGGTATGTAAATTTGATGGACTTATATGATGTAATGTATAATGATTATGGATTTTTAATGATTAATGATCCTAAATGTTATATGTGATATAGATGAATGATGTTAATGAATATAATGCAATGATAGTGTAATGATATACAATATAGGATGAAACTAAATGTATGGATTTTAATGAATAATGCAATGTGCAATGCTTTTGAATGAATTAAATGATATGCACGTAATGATGAATTTATGATTTAATGGATGTAATGAACATTAACTAATAAATGCCATGGTAAATGCACTTAATGGATTGATATGAATGATTTAAAGAATGCACACTAAATGAGATGAAACTTTCGAAATGAATGCAACCTAATGTAATGAACTTAATGATTTTAATTTTAAAATATGAATGCAACCTAATGCACTTAATGAATTGAACTTTATGTTAAATATGAATGATGAATGCAACTTAATGCAATTAACTTTTATGAAAATGATGTAAGCTATATGTAATGAACTTAGATTAAAATGAATGCAAACTAATGTAAAGAATCTAATTTGAATGATAGGGTGGAAAAATCTTAAATGAATGCAAGATAACATGGATCTAACAAATGCTCATGAACTAATGGAATGCACCTTTGTTTTTTATTTTTTTAATTTCCAACACACTTGATCATATCTAGTTTTTGATGCTCATTTGATTTTTGATTTGACTACACCCCCTTTCTATTTTCCTCTTGCAATTTAGTATTTGAAACTAAGCAAGGAAAAATAATTTAAATGTACTTAATCTAGGATGTATGCAACTAACTGTCACCATTCAAAAATTTGGAGCTTATAGTTATCATTGAGCAATTTTTGGAATCATGATTGAGTACAACCATCACTAGTTCAACTATGATGATATGAATACTTTTTGCACCTCTATCATTGCTTTCCCATCCTTTATGGTGTGACTATCATTGATTGAAGTGAATCATGAGAGTGCAAATACCGATTTTGTTAGATTCTATGTTGCAAGTGGATCTTGGTATTATGATATTGAACATCAAAATATCCAAGGCATCCTTTTGCATAAACAAATACAAATCTCAGTTTCATCATATGTACAGGTCCTCAATGATTCTTTGATGATCACGTCCTTAGACAAATAATACATGCTTTAAAACTTTGATCTTAAAACAATCATTCAGAAATCAATAAAATATCATGCTTTCATCATAGCTTGTCTAGTTTAAAAACTTTCATCGATTCACTAGAAAGACATGATTTCATCAATCAAGTCAACACTTTAGAAATTTTTTTTTGCAATGTTTTCAAATCCATATTTCAAGTATAGTTCCATCCATTTCATACTTTTAATCCTGATAAAGGTAGGGTCGTGTAAGATCTTGGATCAAATTTGGCATTTGGTTCAAATTGGATTAGGATTAAGATTTTGATTAAGAGTTTCACTTTCATTTTTGATCAATTAATTTGATGACTGATTGAAGTTTTCTTTTGATGAATCCTTCCTCCTTTAGAGTAGATTTCCCCTAGTTTGATATGATGATGTTTGCGGGACTTAGGAAAATTTGCAGATTAGGTGACCAAAATCTTTAGGTACTTACAAATGCAACTGTGGGGTTTTATTATGCAATATATAAAAATGTTGGTGAATGTAGTATTTACAAGGATGAATGCTAGGTATGCAACTGAATTGAACTTTCAATGGTGCCTGTTTACTAGGTTTTCATTGATTGAATGGATCTTTCTTTCTTTTTCTATTTTTAAGTCTTTTTCCTTTTTTTTTTCTACCAAGGCACCTAGTTGCTAGGTTTTCACCAAGGCACTTTTTCTCTTTTTTCCCTTTTTTTGTATTTTCTCTTTTTTCAATTTTTTTCTTTTCATATCATCAAGGTGCCTATTTGCTAGGTTTTCACCAAGACAACATCTTTTTGAGGATCATATATAAATGTTTTTGGCTTTCTTCATGTTCAATTTTCCACTATTTTTTTTTTATCTTTTCTGCATTTCTGATTTGCTTGTTCTTTTTTTCTTTTCAATGTTTTTGGTATTTTTAAGATCTCTTTTGACTATGTACAAGAAATAAGATGCTTTCCATTTGATTATGTGATATTCTTTTCCTTTATACTCTTTCATCTTCTTCATGTGTAGAACCTCTTGAGGTGAATGCTATTAATAGGTTCTTGTAGTTCTTCTCCATCAAAATCAGCTAACTTATAGGTGCTGGTCCCAAAAGATGAAGTGATAAAAAAAGGTCCTAACTAGTTTGCTTCCCATTTCCCTTTTTTTCTCTTTCTTCTTGATTCTTGGGATTTTCTCGCAAAACTAAGTCACCTATTTGGAATGTTCTTGACTTGATATGCTTGTTATAAGTCCTTGATATTCAGTTTTGATATACTTTCAAGTAATCAAAAGCTTGTTGTTGTTTTTCATCTAGCAGTTCTAGTTCATGCAACCTAGAAACTCTATAATCTTCCTCACTTATGAAACCATGTAGAGATACTCTTAAGGATGGAAGTTCTACCTCCAAAGGTAAAACTACTTATGTTCCAAAGACTAAGGAAAATGGGATAGCTCCTATTGGCATTCTGATACTTGTCCTATAAGCCCATAAGGTTGGGTTTACTTTGATATGCCAATCTCTACCTGAGTTGTCCACTGTTCTCTTCAATATTTTTAGGATGTTCTTATTCATTTCCTTGGCTTACCCATTACCTTGGGGGTAATATATTGAAGATGGGTGATGAATCATTTGAAACTTTGTTCATAACTCCTTTAAATCCTTGTTCTTGAAGTATTTTGCATTATCTGTTATGATGGCATGAAGCACACCATATCTACATATTATGTGGTTTAGGATGAACAAGGATATCTACTTTCCTATGGTGGTTGATAAGGGTACAACTTCCACCCATTTGGTAAAGTATTCTGTAGCAACGATAATGAATTTATGACCATTGGAAGATGGTGGATAAATCATCCCTATTAAGTCTAGACCCCATTGATAAAATGACCAAGGTGTAGTCATTGGATGAAGCTCTTGTGCTGGTACGTGGATCAAGTTTCCATGATATTGACACTTTCAATAAGTTTTAGCAAAGTGACAAGTGTCCTTCTCCATGGTAAGCCAAAAATTTCCTATCCTTAGAAGTTTCTGAGCTAGGGTTAAACCATTCAAATGTGACCCACAAATCCCCTCGTGAATTTCTCATAAGGATATATCTAATTCCTATTTCTCTAGACATCTAAGAAGCATTCCATCTAGACTCTTATGATACAACATGTCAGATATTAAGGTATAACGAGTGACTTTTTGGATAAATCTTTTCTTTTGGTTCCTAGTTTGGTCTATGGATAGGATTTGGTCTTTTAAGTAAGTGTAAATAGATCCATACCAAGGTGATTCATGTTTGGTTAGCAAAAAAATGGTATGAGGAAGGGTAGGGTCAAATGTGGGTTGGTCAACTTCTTCTACTAGGATTTCATATCTGGTGCTTTGATTTGGTATTTAGAGAAGTGATGCCAAAGTTGCCATTGCATCTGCTGCTTTATTCTTCTCTCTTGGTACTTGCTCAAATGTGATGAGAGTGAAGTATTTCTTGAGATTCTCAATCATATTTTTGTAAGGTATCACCTTGTCATATTTTTTTTGATATTCATCATTTATTTGATTGATAAATAGTTGTGAATCTCCATAGACTTGTAGTTCTATCATTTTCCATTCTAAGGCCAATTTTATTACAATGACCAATGCTTCATACTCAGATATATTATTTGTGCATGGGAATAGAAATTTGTATGATTTTGGAATTGTATATCCTTGAGGAGTAATCAAAAGTATACCTGCTCCTGATCCATGTTGTGTAGGAACCATCAAAATATAGTTGCCATGTTTTTGCTTCAACATTCACAATTTCAGAATCTGGAAATTCCACTTGAATTTGATTATCATCTTGCAATGGTGATTCTGCTAATTGATCAGCTATGACTTGGCCCTTGATAAAATTTTAGTCCACATATTCTATGTCACATTCACTTAGCACCATGACCCATTTGGCTAGTCTCCCATTCAATGTTGTTTTGCTAAGAAGATATTTCAAGGGATCAATCTTTGCAATGAGTCTAATCTTATGGGATAACATATAGTGACGTATTTTTTGGGAAGCAAAAACTAGAGCCAAACATTCTCTTTTGATGAAGGTGTAGTTCAAATCATATTTTACCAAAGTCCTATTGATGTAGTATATGGCTTTTTCTTTTCCTAATTCATCTTCTTGTGCCAAGAGTGCCCCTAATGAATGCTCAGTCACTAAAATGTATAGAATTAAAGGCTTCCCTATTATAGGTGGCATCAAATTTGGAGGGTTCATTAGATATTTATTCAACAAGTTGAAAGCTTCTTCACATTTCTCATCGCATTTGAAAACTATGTCCTTATGAAGGAGTTGAGTGAAATTATGGCACTTTTTTGCTAGTTGAGAGATAAACCTTCGAATGGATTGGATCTTGCCTTGAAGAGATCTCATCTAACTTATGTTTCTAGGTGCTTCCATTTCCATGATGGCTTTTATTTTGGGAAGGTCTACCTCTATTCCTTTTGCTGAAACAATGTACCTTAGTAGCTTTCCTGATTGAACACCAAATGCACACTTTTTCAGATTTAGCCTTATTTTAAATTGCTCCAATCTTTCAAATATTTTCTCTAAAATGGGTGGATATTCTTCTCTTGAGTGAGATTTAGCAAGTATATCATCTACATAGTCCTCCATGAACTTATGCATCATGTCATGAAATATTTTTGTCATAGCTCTTTGATAGGTCGCTCCGGCATTCTTTAGACCAAAGGGCATAACATTCCAATAGAATGTCTCCCATGCACATGTAAATATTTTTTTGTCTTGATCTTTAGGTGCTATCTTTATTTGATTATAGCCACTAAAACCATCCATAAGTGAGAACCTTGAATGTCCTACTGTCAAATCTACGATGATGTCTATGCTTGGTAATGGAAAGTCATCTTTAGGACAAGCAAGATTGAGATCCCTAAAGTCCATGAAAATTATGACGGACTTGTTTACTTTTGAAACTGGCACAATGTTTGAAATCCATTGGGCATAATCAATGGCTCTTATAAACCCAACTTTCAACAATTTTTCGAACTCCACTTTTACAAGCAAAGCTATGTGTGGATGCATCTTTCTTAATTTCTGCTATACTGGTCTTACTCCTTTTATGTTCAAGTGATGCATGATTAAATTTGGGTCTAATACTAGCATATAATCATAAGACCATGCAAAATTTATTTGTTTTTCCTTGAAAATTTTGATGAAGTCTTTTCTTTCCTCACTATATAAAGATGTTGCTAAGTGTATGATCCTTGGTTCTGATTCTAGCCCAATATTCACTTTTTCTGTTGGTTCAATCAAGATAAGAGATCTTTCTTCATAGTGCTCGCGTAAAGTATCCAAACTCCCTTCCTTAGGTGCCTCAATTGGGTTTTCACCTTTGGAATCATTCTTTATTTCTTTCTCTTTCTGATCTAATATTACTACAATGTGGTTTTCAACATTAGATTCTTTCCATTTTTATTTTTTTATTTTTTTAATTTTTTATTGAATTGAGAGTTTGGATACTTTCTTTTGTCACTCCTTCCTAATGTTCCATGGTAGAAGAAGGTTCAACCACATTTAGGTATTGAGACACCAAGTTTTCATTGATAAATGTATGGAGTATGGTTGGTTCAATGGAATCTCATTCAATTAATTCTAGATAGATAAGGGTCAAAGGATCAATGCTTTGGTTTAGTTCAATGGGGTTTAAGGATAGGACTTCGTTTGAAGGTTCAAACATTGTATCACTTAAATATATAATATGTGCTTCTTCAAGATTCTCTAGAGAACTAGGGTCAAAATCTTCCTCACTAGAATCCTCTAAGGTTTCTGTTGGGTAAATTTATTGTGGATTAAACCTAATGTTAGATTCCTCCATAGCAAGTCTTCATGATGGTATGTAGGGTTATCCTACCTATTGATTTATTTCAATTCCTTGAATTTGGACATTATCTAGGACCACTTGACTAGAACTTGAGGCTTGATTCTGATTTGATTCTGCAATTGATTCTTTTCCCTTGCTAGGAGTGTAGGTGTGAATGACATCTATTTCCTTATCTTGACATGACTCACTTGACAATGAGTCCCATTCCCAATTGCTGGAGTCCTCATAACTTTGAGAACCTAATTGTAAAATTTGGTCATAGATCTTCGAATAGTTCTTTTGAGTGTACCCTTGTTCTAGGTACCCTAATCCTAGCTTTTCTTTTCTATCTCTCCATGTCATTTCAATGGGTCCAATGAGTCCTTTTTTTCTTTTTCCTAAAGGTCCTTGCCCTTTGTATCCCATTTTCTTCATTATTTGAAATCCTTTCCCATATTGATTTGTGGGAATTCTTACATTTTGGATACACTTTTCATGTGCACTTGATTCATCATCCTTATATAGCCACTTTAGAATTTCATTGTCTTCTTCCTCCATGAATGAAGATGTATTCGCCCTCACAAAATGATAATTATATTTATGAGGTAAATTAGATGTCTTTCCATATGATTTTGGAGATAAGGGTAGGTCCATCATGGATAAGGAGTATTCACCTATACCCTTTTATTGGATTTGATATTACTTTTCAAAGTTTTTCATCATATGGTCCATATTTTGGTAATGAGTATCTTTGGTGTAGATTTGGATAGATTTAGCTTTGTCTTCTTTCTGATTCTCAAGAATACTTTCCTCACTAACCTTTTCTTTTCCTTTTGTCGATGTAGCTAGGTTAGTAGGACTTTGAGTGTTTTCAATAACAATTTCTTTTTCTTCTTTTTCTTTCCCCTTCAAAGATGGAAGATCTTTTAAACTTTGACCTTGCTATATTCTTTGAGGAATAGACCCTTCTGCATTATGAGGGACTAAGGAATCATTGATAGGCTTCATGTTATTGCAGTATTGAAAGGGGGTTGAGTCTCCACTTACCATGATTTCTTGTCCTAGATAGGGGAATTTAAGACATTGGTGATAAGTCGAAGGCATGGCCTGCATTTCATGAATCCAAGGTCTCCCTAGTAAGACATTGTAAGTCAACTTTAGGTCTAGTACTTGGAAAATGGTTTCTTTTTGCATTGGGCCAACTCTGATAGGAAGTACTATGACACCCTTAGAAGCTCTCTCTTCATCATTGTAGGCTTTTATAGTTATCTTTTTCTTTGGGTCAATAGCCTCCTCAGAAAATCCTAAGGCTTTACCCAAGTTTAGGGTACAAATATTCAAGCCGACCCCTCCATCAATAAGGACTCCTTTTACCCTATGCTTGTGAATTGGAATCTCTATATGCAAAGGCAAGTTTTGTGGGTGGTTTAATGACATGTCATCTTTCTCTATAAAAGATAGGCAATGAGGTGCATAAGATGTCCTACCATGTTTTGAAATTTATCTGCATCTAAATTTAGAGGCACATTAGTCTCTACCAAGGCTTTTTCTAGAATCTCCTTGTGAGTTGGTGCATGAGAGCTTAAGCAATTCTAAAATAGAGAACTGAGAAGGGGTCCATTCTAATTGGTCTACCAAATTATATTGTTTTGATGACGAAGATGAGGTTTGATTTGGTAGAACAATTATTGGAGCATTTCCAAGTAGAGTAATTTTTTATGCTTGACCCCTAGTTACAACATTAGATGTTGCTTTCCTTGGCTTATCTTTTACCACGATAACATTTATGGTATTTTCATTACTATCCAAAGTATTAATGATGTTATCATAGGTATGGGTGGAATTGACCTTCTCATTACCTCTTTTATTATTTTGATTGTTATTTGATGACTCACCCTTTTTTGTGGTTTAGGAAAGGATTTTGGAAGGCCATATGATCTTCATTGTTTTGGGGCCCTTCAACCTTTATCTTCCCATCATCAATTAGGTCTTGCACAAGATGTTTCAATTTCATGTATTCATTGGTTTTATGACCCTTTTTATGATGGTATTCACAATGGTGAGAATCATTCCAATAATTTGGCTTAATTTGGGGTTCATATGGCCTTAACTCAGGTAAAGTAATAATCTTGTTGGCCACTAAATTTCTTAACACATTGTCCAATGGTTCACCTAAAAAGATGAATTTTCTCTTTTGATAAGTGGAAAAGAAAGGCTTAGACTTGTTGCCATTAGCATTATTGAAGGGATTGTTGTTAGCATTTTTGTTGGGATTGTTGGAATTGGTGTTATTAAAAGGAGCTTTATTCATGTGATTCGCATTATATGAAGAATTGGCTCCACTTGATAAATTAAAGGGAGTTACCTTTAAGTTGTGGGCTTCCACAACTCCATCGTTCACAAGATTTTTGTTGTTATTCTTTAACCATAGTTTAGGTTTATTGTTGTGATTGTTGGCCCCTCTATTATTGGTATAATTAGATACATAATGATTATTATTATTGGTGTTGGTATAGGGTTGATTGTCTTTGAATAATTTTATCTCTCCCCTCTTTACCAACACATCTTCAATCTTGATCCCATTCTCAATAAGTTTTTTGAATGTAGAGGGACATTGAAGTTGGAGCCTATAGTTCATCTCCACATTTAAGTTGTTCATAAATATTTCCATTGTCTCCTTTTCAGGGATACTTCATGGATATCTTGCAAAAACTATCCTCCACCTTTGAAGGAACCCTAAGAAAGATTCACCATCTTTTTGTTTCGTATCACATAGTTTGAGCATGTTAATCTCATGTTCGATGTTGTAGGAGTAATGGGTTACAAATTTAGAGGCTGATTCCTCGAAAGTCTTTATCCCTTGCAGAAGTTTGGAGAACCATTCCATGGCTTGTCCTCTTAAACTTATTGGAAAATGTCTCATTAGGTAGGTGGTATCATGCATAAATTCAATGCTTAGAGTGCAACACTCTCTAAGATGATCATGTGGGTCTGATTTACCTATGTATTTATCATACTTAGGAAAGATTGTATTGATAGGAAAAGGTGCCATAATTAAGCTTTTGTTAAAAGGGAATGGACACAAGGCCTTGATAGAGAATGGCTTAGGTTCGGTGGCCTTTTTCATTAAGTCAATCTGTGCTTGGAACATTTTCAATTTTTGAGTCAAAGCACTCAATATTGGATTATCTTCTTCTTGGTTCTTCTTGAGTTGATCCACATCATAATCATGTGGGAGCTTTACCCCTACTTGGGCTAGGTTTAGGAAAAATTTCTCCCTATCTTTATCTATTATTTTATCCATGACTTGAAGAAAGTCATTATCTTGGGCCGCTCGATTAGCTCTTTCTTCAAGTGTCTCCTTAGGTCCTTGGTTAGCATTATTGATATTGTCATTGTTTCCTCCATGATGAAAATCGTGAAATGTAGAGTTCCTATCCATTGATTCGAGTCTCTTTTCAAATAGATTTGGGAGACTATCCCCTTGGTTATGATTGTTGATAGAGCTTTGATAATCAAATTCGGGGACTTTCATTGCAATGCAAGTGCCATCTTCTTGTAAAGATAGTTTAAGTTTATGAGAGCATGTAGAAACTGACATCCAACAAGGTTTGATTTCTAATCATTTTTCCCAACTTGGTAATTGTTTGTCTTTATGAAGAGATTTAAAAATATAAGATGAATTTTAAATGGATGTCTCTTACTTTTGCTATGTATTTTTCAAACACAACAACCACACATACAATGTTCTTTTTAACCCTCTACCCAAAAAGTGTTTGAATTTGTAAGGATGTTATCATGGGTTTTTGCACAAAAAGACACTTCAAGCAATCTACCTAGCTCAAAATTTGGTTCATAAACATGGCTATATAAGGTAGTCTTTGCTAGGTTAACAAGGTATTTAATCAAGATTCTGTTCAAAATGGATATTAAACTTTCATCCTCCAAGTATATTAAGAGGCTTCCCACCAACGGTATGTCAGAGTTTTGTGCAATCCCGAAGGACTACTCGAGGAAGTTCAAAAATTTAACACCCTTTTGTCACACACCCCATTAAGGATGCATGCATTTAGTTTTATAGTGGGTTGGATGATCATAAAAAAGGTGATTGTATCCCACTTTGGGCTATCCCTCTCACTAGCGTTATTAAGGCAAATCTCAGGAGGTGAGCTCACTATTGATCTAGCATGTTCATTTTAAAAGCAATAAAGTGGAATGAAGAAATAGGTTTTAGGAGTTTGATTCACCAAAAGGTGAAGAGCATATCCCTATCTACTTCTCAATCCCCAAACACTTTTAACAAGGTTAAATTACTAAACCCACTAACTAAAGGGAATCGAGTATTTCTACTCTCTTCCACAAACAAGGAGTTGTTCAAATTAAGTGCTTGGTTTTCTTAGCCTTTCTTTTAATCAAGGAGTTTGACACTTTTGGCATTTTGATTCACTTAGAAAGTGAAGAGTATAGGCCTAATATCAAATCCCTCAAACAATAATAGGCTGCTTTAATTACTAGATTTTTAATTTGACAAGGCCACAATTTAAGCAAAAATTGACCAAATTTTAGGCTTACCTTTAATCAATGCTAGCTAAGGCTAGGGGCATTTTTGATGAATTTTTCATTTTTATGCTCACCTAGTGGCAATCATTCCTTTCCACTCACTTCTCCAACAAGTTAGTCAACACAACCAGCCAAAATGAAGAAAACAAAGATAAAATTGAATCTAAGCCTTATTTATCAAATTTTAGCAAAACTTGATTAAGGTGAGTAAATCTAATTTAATGATATGAAATTTTCTTTATATGCTTCTACAACTTTAAAATATTGTTCATAGACCTTGCTTTCTTGCTGAGAATCTTCTAAAACCAGCTTGATGTGTGCAATATTCTCCTCCTTAATCCTTTTTGTCAAAGCTTTTCTCTCATCTTTAAATCTAGTCTCTAGTTTTTTAATTCTTTTATGACCGGTCATCCTGCACACATAGAGAAAACATTTTACGATAGTTAGATTCTGCTAATTTTCAATTTAATAAAAAGTGTTACAAAATCTATTGAAAGTGTTATTTAAAGATGCGTGTAGATCAGATTAAATGTGTTGGAGAAATATTTAAAAGCACTGAAACAAAAATTAAAAGTGTTGTTAAACTTAGCAAAGGCATCAAGAAAAGATTAAAAGCACTGGAGAAATATGCAAACGCGTTGGCTAGTCAGGGAGAAAGTGCTAAAAGAAGATTAGACACATGATAGAAGGGATTAAAAGCATTGAAACTCCATGTAAAGGTGCAAAACTTTGTCATAGGTGGGTTGTTTGAGGTCTCAAAAGCACTAAAGAAATAGTAAAAGTGTTGTAGAATGGATCTAACGCACTATTTCACCTACAAAATAGAGAAGAAAACAAGATTTGCAAGAAAAATTTTACTTCTCCAAATTTATAAATTTATGAGGCCTAATGCCCCACAGTGGGTGCCATTTTGTGTACTAGAAAAAGTACCTTCATAGGGTTAGTATTGTACACTCAAAATGTGCACTTCTCTAAGTCTTTAGTTCCAAGATAATCCATGAATTGGAAGCCTTGAGAAAGTGACTTAGAGCTCCCTTGGCATGGAGTGCAAGGGTGTTTAGAGGGTTCTCAGCTAGAGCTATTAAGCATATGACATTGGTTGTAAACCATGGAATGGGAGATTCAAAGAGACAAGGGCAAGAATGCTAATATATTTAAGAATCTTGATGAGAATGCAATGCAACTATGCTAGAATGAAAGATGCAACTAAGCTATGGAAATGAAAGTGTTACAAACCATTACTAATTAAGCTTTGTGAGCTAAGCTATAATGCATGAAAAGAAACTAGTTAAGAATGCTACGAAAATGACTAAGCTACAATGCAAGCATGAATACTAAGAATGCAACAAGCTCTCCAAAGCTCCAAAGTCACCAAGAAAACCTGCAACACAACATTAGCATAAAGAGTGGGATCCTAGAATGAGAAGAGAGCTCTCCTTTTAAAAATAAATGGACCATGGAGATTAAGAGGCAAAAGATTTGATCAAGGGCGGAGTTTGAAAGTGGGATCAATCCTTGTGCACAAATCTCCTCCAATGAGAAAGAAGTGTTGACTTTTGTGCCCCATGTGAGACAAAAAGACCTTTTCTTCTTTTTATAAAATATGAATAATGCTTTATTTGTGCAACTTAGGATAAGAGGTAAGTGAGGACTTTTTATTTAAAAAAGGGAGGGAATTCCTTTTAATTAAATAAAGACTTAGGATAAAATGGTTAATCCATAGAATTTAATCAAATAAATGATAGAATTAGGATTTGATCAAGGAAATTGATTTAAATTGTAAATATTGCAAAGCATTGATTCAGGAAATTGATAAATTGAAGAATGGGGCCCAAAGTCTAGGTGACCATTTTAGGGTGCATACATTTACCCCTCTTTGACTAATGTGAGATCAATTTGGGATCACATGTACTCAAAGAATGAATTTGAAATGTGAGATCGATTTGGGATCACAAAACAACCCAGACGTGTGATCGACAAATGGGAACACGTTAGGACAAAGATAAGTTGATTGAAAATGACAAGGCCAACACCCCTATAAATAGGTAATTGTCAAGTCTCAAGAAAGGTTTAATTGATAGGTTTGATAAAGCTGAATCAAGGTTTGAAGTTTGATAGGTACTGCCCCCTCATGATCAAAATTGAAATGGGACAGAGGAGAAACAATAATTGATAAATTTGATCAAATTACTAGAAATCATAATCGAAGATGAAAGATGATAGAATAACCATCAATCAGTGAAGATATGCACCAGGGTCAAATTAGAAGAAAAGAAGTGGGGTGAAAGGGAATGGGAGACAGAAGTTTGGAGGAGGTGGAAAGAAATGAAGAGAAGAAAGAGAATTTTCCTCAAGAAAGAGGATGCCTCAAAATCAGTCAACTATTTAAGATAGAGAATTTTTATTGAGATCACGAAAGAAGATAAGGAAATGAAGATAAAAATGTGATCATAGTTGATTAAAAGTCCAAAAGAAAGATGAAGGAGAGCTCTCTCCATATGCAAGATGCAAAACTAAACTAACATGAACTTAAGAATGCAAGCTAATATGAAAAGTGGTTTACTTGCAAGGTCACAAAGCCTTTAGACTCTAATAATCATCATCGAGCTTTATTGGTAGCATCGCAAGATCATACAATACACACTAGTATAACTATGGGTATATGAATATGATCTGTATCAGATAGGGATGTGGGAATCCCACCTAAGCATCAAAGACATGTAGGTCAAGATGACTAGTGCAGTGAGGTTCCCTAAGTTTGGTATAGTAAGATTATGCTCGCATTGAGACACAAGAAAGTCAAGATGACTACAAGCATGCACTTGTGGAATTGAAGATGTCCTTGAAGACTCCTCATTTGACTAATGTTTTTATGAGGTGGCATATCCATGATTGCTTGGAATTTTTCAAGGTCTACCTCTATTCCCTTTGCTGAAATGATGAATCCTAGAAGTTTTCCAAAGGTGACACCAAATGCACACTTTTTAGGATTTAACCTTAATTGAAATTGTTCCATGCGATCTAGAATGACTTCTAAATCACCTAAGTGTGTGTCTCTTTTCTTAGATTTGGCCAAGGTGTCATCCACATAATCTTCCATATTTTTATGCATCATATCATGAAAAATTGTTGTCATAGCCCATTGATAGGTGGCTCCTACATTTTTTAATCCAAAAGGCATAACGTTCCAACAATAAGTACCCCATGCATAAGTGAGTGTAGTCTTTTCTTGATCTTCAAGAGCTATCTTGATCTGATTATATCTAGAAAAACCATCCATCAATGAATAAATATCATAACCCGCAGTCATGTCCACTATCATATCTATATTGCGGAGTGGAAAATCATCCTTAGGACATGCTCTATTGAGATCTCTAAAGTCTTTGCAAATGCAAATGGACTTGTCATGTTTGGAAATTGGTACAATGTTTGATATCCATTCAGCATAGTCAATAGCTCTTATGAATCCTGCACTAAGGATTTTCTCTAATTTTTCTTTGACTAGAAGAGCTATGTGAGGATGCATTTTTCTCAATTTTTGTTTGACTAGTTTTACACCTGGAGCTATGGATAAGTGATGCATAATAAGATTAGTGTCCAATCTTGGCATATCTAAATAAGTCCAAGCAAAGTTGATCTTCTTTCTCTGTAAGAACTTAGTGTATGCTTCATTTTCTTGTGTTGACAAGGACTAAGCCAAATGTACTATCTATGGAGCCTCATTTGTATCCAAATTGATTGATTGTGTTGGATCAAACTGCACTGAAGACCTGTCCTAAAAGTAACTAGGGAGATAATCAAGTACCTCATCCTTAGGCACCTGAGAGAGGTTTTCACCCTTGGATACATCATTTATTTTTACTATTTTTGGTTTTGACACCGCCACACAATGGTTTTCACCATTAGAACTCTTATTCTTTTTTTCTTTTCTTTTTATTTTGTGACTAAGGTACTTGATGTCTGGTTCTATCATGCTGGTAGCTAGTTCACTGGTGGAAGAGACTATGGGTTCAATGGCATTCAAGTAACAGGTTATCTCATAATCATTTTGGAAAGTTAAGAGCTTAGGCTCTTGATAATGTTGAGACCAATCAATGAGGTTAGGATGAGCAAGGGGTAAGTCAATGACTAGTTTGAGGTTGTGCATATGAATGGTATCATCTCTGGTGACTGAAGAGTCAGAGTCTGTCGAGTATCCTTCGAAGCTACCCAAATTAGGATTTGTCCTACCAAGTGAAGAATCATCCACTAAAGAAACCTATGGATTAAAATCCTCTAATCCTACACGTGACTTGTTAGTGTCCTCAAGTTGAGAACTATAAGTATGGATGACATCAACATCCCTATCAACTATAGAAGAATCTGAGAGAGAGTCCCATTCATACTCATGTGAATCTATTTTTGAATCTCGACTAGGATGTTTACACCATGAAGGTTTGGGACATCTTGATGTGGAAGCTCTAATGTCATCAAGAGTAACATCTCTCTCCATCAAATGAATAATGTTCTTTCATTGACATTCTCTGATGGAATCTTCTACATCTGATTCTTCTTGTTCTATGTTTGCAACTGTCGCATGAGCAACTAGATTATCTAAATCTCCCCAAAGGAGATTGGTGGAAGGGACCCAATCTTCACACATATCCTACTAGTTTTTCAAATTAGGCATGTACTTTGGTTCATCTTCACTATTTGACTCATAAGGATAAGAGTAGTGTTCTTGTTATGGTTCTCAAATCCTAGGCCAACCATCTTTTTAGAGTTGCATCCAAAAAGAGCATGATCCAGAGGTTCAACTCTAGCATCCAATCTATGACTAAGAGGGCCATGTCTTGGATAGCCCATATTTTTGACAAAAGTATACCCTCTTCCATAGGCCTTAGGAGAGGGATAGAATTTCTCATTGTGCATGTATTTATCTTCTCTATAAATCCAGTCTTTAACAACTACCTCTTCTTTTTGATCTTGTATAGGTACTGAGGACTCTATAAATGTGCCAAATAAAGTCATGGCTGAAGAGGAAGGTCTCATTTCTTGTGAAGGCTTGCCATAAGACCTAGGTAAAACTGGAAGCTTTGTGAAGGAGTCAAGTTGATACCCCCCCATACCAAGGTCTACTATCTTAAGCTTGTCTTTACATTGTGCTAATGTCACATTGAAATCTTCTACTTCTCTATTGAGGGGAACATGAGTCCCTTCTAAAATTGAGTTGAAAAATAAGGTGCTATCCCTCGGTATGCAAATTTCTACTCCATTGTAGGGGAATGTAACACATTGATGGTAGGTAGATGGAACCTCTTGCATGTCATGGATCCATGGTCTACCAAGTAAGATATTGTATGCAAGGGGACCAACATCAACAATTTGAAACAAGATATCCTTCTCAATAGGGCCAATCCTAACAGGAAGGATGACCAACCCCTTGGAACTTCTTTCTACCTCATCATAGGCTTTGATTCTAATCCTCTTTCTAGTATCTATGACTTGTTTGAAATAACCCAATGCCTTTAAAAGGATCAATGAAAAAATATTAAGCCCAACACCCCCATCTATCAACACATGCTTGACACGGGTTTTGTGAATCATGACTTCAATATGAAGGGCGAGATTATGTGGGTGGCTCAAAGCTTTGTCATCATCCTCCAAAAAAGTAAGGTAATGAGGGTTGACAAGATGGTTAACCATGTTTTAGAATTGATCGACATCTAAGTTGTTAGAGACATTTTCCACATGCAAAGCATCCTTAAGCACTTGCTTGTGTCTCAGGGACAACTCTAAGAGCTCAAAGATCAAAATTTGAGCTGGGGTTCTTTGCAACTGATCAACAAGATTATAACTAAACTTGGGATTAACTAATGATTTTGAGGTGACATTCTTGGATGCCACTTGCTTTGGTTTATTGGATTGACTTGAGTTGGGTCCTCTAATGACAACAAGACCTTGACTTCAGGTAACAACATTAAGAGCTTGGGATGACATCCTAGAGTTGGGACCCCTTAGCACCACAATGGGTCCTTCATCAAAGATAGGAGGAGAGTCATAACTATAGGGATCTTTATTTCTCATCATGTTTACACTTTCCTCTACAACTTCAAGCATGTTGACCACATTCTTTGTAGCTATGTAAGTTTAATTGATCTCAGCCTTGCCATTCTTAGGTTTAGAGGTTTCCCCCTTCTCATACTTGGGAAAAGGCTTTTTTAATGCCTTATGATCAGCATTGGTGTTCAACCCATCTATAAGAAGTTTTCCATTCTCAATGAGTTCTTGGATGATATGCTTAAGTTTCCAATAGTGTTCAATATCATGTCCAATACCATTGTGAAATTTGCAGAAAGCTTTCTCATCCCACCAATGCAGCTTAACATTAGGAATATGATGCTTTGCGGGATCTTGAGGATGTGCAAGATTGTTGGCAATGAGTGTTTTGAAGACATCCTCATATGAATCACCAAGTTTTGAAAATTGATGCCTCTCTTTCTTAGTCTTATCTTGGTATCTTGGCTTATGATCTTGTTGGTTGGATGTGTTGAGCTTCATTTCTTGAACAACACTAGATAGGTGAAGAACACCTTGATCCTTAGGTTGAGAATAGTCCACAACTCCATCATTAACCACTTGATTGTTCCTATTCCAATGTGGGTTTTTCCCTTTGTCCTTGTTAGAGTTATTTTTATTTTGGCCATTGTTGTTTTTGTTTCCATGTTTGGCCAAAATTCCTTTTTCTTTCAAACCATCCTCAATTCTACATGTGGTTTCAACCATGGTATCAAAGGAATCAAAAACTATCTTCCTAACTTCATACCGTATTTCAAGAACCAAGTTGCTAACAAGGATGTCAATCTTCTCATTTTTAGGAATGGTCCTAGAGTAACGAGAGCATTTTCATCTCCACCTTTGCAAGAAAGTGACAAAGGATTCCCCTTGATTTTTCTTTAAGTTAAATAGGTCTAACATGGTGATAGATCTTGAAAGATTGTAAGCAAAGTGTTGAACAAGTCTATGGACAAGCTCTTTGAAGGTCTTGACAGGGGGAGTTATGTTGGTGAACCACTCCATTGCTTGACCTTTGAGATTCCTTGGGAAAAACCTCATGAGATAGGAGTCATCTTGATGAAACTTAAAGCTCATAATGTAGAATTGGCGCACATGATCATGTGGGTCCCCATTACCATCATATTTTTCATATTGGGGGATTTCCACCTTTCTAGGAAAATCTTTCATACTCACACTCTTGTCAAAAGGATTGGGACAAATTGAGTCAAGTGAAAAGGAACTCTTGGGTGCCAATACCTTTTCCATTGTACGCTTTATTTGCTTGATCTCCTCTTCTTGGGATGGACCTTGCTTCTTGATCTTTCTGTCCACATCAAAGTTGTAAGGGACTCTAGCACCCTTGTTGATCAAACTCTCTAGGAACTTATCTTTGTTTTTCTCCACATAGCTCTCCACATACTATTGGAAGAGTGGTTCTTGCTGCATTTTCATGAAATCTTGAGAGTCAAGGTCAAAACTTGAACTACCACCCCCATATTGCCAACCATGGTGAGCATGTTGAGAAGGTTGTCTTAAGTTCCTAGGAGGCATTTGTCTCCTATAATGGTCTTGTTGTGAAGCCCTTCTTCCTCTAGGGCTAGGAGATCTTGAAGGTGTTCTTGAGTATCTTCCACTTCGTGGAGTCTTAGGAGGAGTGGGCAGAGGAGAGTTGTTTCCACCACCAACACACATGTTGTTTTATTGAGCATTGAGTTGTTGAGCCAAAAGCCTATCTTTCTTTTCTTCTATAGCTCTCCTTTCTATATCCAATAAGGCTTATCTTTCCATCTCTAGGAGTCTAAGTTTCTCTTCCTTTGCAACTTGTTCATCTAGAAAGGATTTCTTTTCTCATTCAATTCTTCTGAGTCTTTCACTTGTATACCTTGAAGTTGTTTGGAGTGGCGAACTTGGTCTCTAATGTTTGAACAAGTCATTGGTATACATTGCATTCACATGGGTATCATAAGGCTCTTTGTCTTGATTTCCATGTTGTGATTGTTCATCTTGATAAGATTTCTACATTTCCCTTTTAGCCCTTTAGTGTACATCCAAATATTTGATATTGATAAGGGATGAGTTTGGTTGATTGTCATGAAAGGAATTACCAAATAGAATGTTGTCTCTATGTCTCTCAAATATGTCATCAAGATTTTTATCCATTGCTTCCCTCTCTCTCTGAGTCATTGTGTAACTCATGTCCATATCTAAATGAGAAGGTGCCAAGGATGTGCTCAACTCACTAGGATTGCTCTTGGGACCAAACCAAACTTCTGAAGTATTCCTAGGGGATTGATCCAAGATGGGCTCTTTTCCCTTTACGTTTTTGGTGATTTTGAACTAAAAGTAATTGGACAAAGACTACTTGAGGTCATTTTCCTTGATTCACTTGATACCTTGTTGTAACCGACATGAAAGAAATGTTGGTACTAAACTAAGATAGTAAAAGCATTCAATTGTCCAAAAGAGAGGTGATAAGATGGAATTTTTGTTAAAAGGTATAAACCAACACTACCACAGAGGTGCCCAACAATGGATAAGTATCCTAACACATATGGATTAGGAGGATGATTTACCCAAGATATAATTGATTGAATTTGAAATTGGATGGAAGTGAATTGGATAAGAGATTGCTAAGACTCTCCAAGTGTGTTATCAAAGAATCCAAAGGTTGGTCTTTTCAACAAGGATGATTTCTAACTTACCGATTCCAAGCAAGGTCACTTGTGAAATCAAAGATTGCTAATTCAAGAGGTCAAGACACATGAACACAAGGTGCAAATAGGCTTCCAATAGTAGGGTAAGTGACCTACTATAATCTAGATCAACTAAGGAAGACTAAAAGTGACACGAATCAACTTTAGATTGCAAACAATAGTAAGATAGCAAGATGACTCTGTGCAATAGTTTGCAGGGTAGCAGACAAATACAATATTCCCAAATGATATTTCACACAAAGTAGTGTGATAGTTTCTAGGTAGTTGATGCAATAATATCCAAGTAGGTTGTGCGATAGTTGTGTAGTATCATATGATATTTGACTAGTGAGTGTGTAAAATCTAGTTTTGAAGGTAATTTGGCCAAAGTTGCAAGTTGATAAGCTCAATTTCTTGATTTCAAACATAGTAATAGCAGAAAATAGATAGGTTTGAAAATAGTAAGGGATCAAATGTGTCATAAAACACTTGAACAAGAGTAAAAGAAACCTTTCCAAGATATCCACTTGGGATAACAAAGAAAAAGAAATCCTATGAGCACTACCGTGATGTTTGATATTCAAGAACATTTACACGGATAGATCAGAGTGAAGACAATTCAAACACTTGCTAGCCTAGAAAGACAAAGGCTCAATACTCAACAACTTGGCCCACACTTGATGTCCCATTGCCTCACACAAAGTGTTTACCCACAATAGACATTAGATTTGTCTTGGAAGTGCCAATGACACAACCAAAGGAACACAGATGGTGAGTAAAATCTTGGGGTGATCTGGATTAGTCCACTAGGATCGATCCTTGCACCAAGATGTTGAGCAGAAAAAATAGGTAGCTTCTATCTAAGGTTCATAATATGGGCTTTCATTTGCAATACCCCTCTTGCTCCCCGAAGGGACTCCTTACGTTGCGGCAAGTAATGGACCTCGTAGCCACAAGAGTACCTTAAGCATTCTTGCTTAGCATTTTCCTCATGGTCACAATCTGACAAGTACTCACACTAAGTTAAGACAAGTACTACATCTACCAAGGTTTTGTGTCCTTGATAGCCTTGAGTTTATAGTGGGTCGGAATAGCTGGGTATTAGCTTTTCTACACTTGGGTCGTTCCTTTTGATTGCTCAAGAGCAGGCCCGCTAAAAGATTCTAAACTAAAAAAGAAGTGGATCAACCTTTGAGGGTTAGGATTTCTGGTTCACCACAAGGGTGAAGAGCATACTCTCCTATCTCAAAAATCTTTCCCAAACACACCAAGAAAAGTTCAATTAACCCTCTTGCTTTCAAAATCTAGAGGTGGGTCAATATTTCTAGTTCACCACAAGGGTGAAGAGAATACTCTCCTACAACCAAAAGACTCCTATGACAAGATCTTAAGTGCCTAAGAAAGAAAGAACTAGTATATGCCGCACTTAAAAATGAAAGAAAAGAACAAGCACTTGATTGTTTTTATGCTTTGGGTAGCCCTGCAAGAAGGATTACTGCAAGAAGGATTAGTAGCCCTTGTGCATTTGAAGCTTTGACATGCATTCTTTTTAGCAAATAATGCAAGCAATTAGGGAACACCTACAAAAACAACTTGTTAGGCCCACAAAGGTTAGTACAGCAAAAATCAAGTAAAATTTGCAAATGAATCTTTGTCCTAACACAACAAGTCAAAACCATCAAGCAAACAAATCCAAATCTTGCAAAGAAAGCACCAAAATTAGTCACTGCCAGGCTTGGGTGATAGTTTTGTCAAAATTTTTTTCACATGATACTTTACAGTATAAGAGTGCAATATTTCTTTTATGGATGATACTTCACATGACACCAGATGACAAAGTGCTATATAACTGAGCGACAGAGTTCTGTATGGCCACACGATACCTTTTACTAGCAAAGGATCACACGACCATGTAATAAACTGTCATACAACACTAGAAAATATTGCACGATGCTCTATTAGAGAAATACAGAAAACAACCGAAAACAAGAAGATAAATATGATGAAAAATTAGCATAAATGACTGAAAAAAAAGGCAAAAAAAAAGTGTTCTGCCCCATGGTGGGTGCCAAAAATGTACACTCAAAATGTGCACTTCTCTAGGTCTTTAGTTTCAAGAGAATCCATGAATTGGAAGCCTTGGGAAAGTGACTTAGAGCTCCCTTCACATGGAGTGCAATGGTGTTTAGAGGGCTCTCAACTAGAGCTATTAAGCATATGACCTTGGTTGTAAACCATACAATGGGAGATTCAAAGAGACAAGGGCAAGAATGCTAATATCTTCAAGAATCTTGATGAGAATGCAATGCAACTATGCTAGAATGAAAGATGCAACTAAGCTATGGAAATGAAAGTGTTACAAACCATTACTAATTAAGCTTTGTGAGCTAAGCTATAATGCATGAAAAGAAACTAGTTAAGAAAGCTACGAAAATGATTAAGCTATAATGAAAGGATGAATATTAAGAATGCAACAAGCTCTCCAAAGCTCCAAAGTCACCAAGAAAACCTTCAGCACAATATTAGCATAAAGAGTGGGATCCTAGAATGAGGAGAGAGCTCTCCTTTTAAAAATAAATGGACCATGGAGATTAAGAGGCAAAAGATTTGATCAAGGGTGGAGTTTGAAAGTGGGATCAATCCTTGTGCACAAATCTCCTCCAATGAGAAAGAAGTGTTGACTTTTGTGCCCCATGTGACACAAAAATACCTTTTCTTCTTTTTATAAAATATGAATAATGCTTTATTTGTGCAACTTAGGATAAGAGGTAAGTGAGGACTTTTTATTTTAAAAAAGGGGAGGGAATTCCTTTTAATTAAATAAAGACTTAGGATAAAATGGTTAATCCATAAAATATAATTTAATAAATGATAGAATTAGGATTTGATTAAGGAAATTGATTTAAATTGAAAATATTGCAAAGCATTGATTTAGGAAATTGATAAATTGAAGAATGGGGCCCAAAGTCTAGGTGACCATTTTAGGGTGCATAAAAGTATCATCAATAATTCAAAATAAACACTAAATTACAACAAATAGCAATCTATTTAAGAAAATAATTGACAATTAAGCACTTTATGGATCTCTATTTAGGGATGCTAATTATAAAGCTTTTAACAAGCCTCCATTAGTGACAGTCCTAAAATGAGAATGATAAGCAAAGATAATAACAATGTTAATTCCAAATTCAAATGCTAATTAGCTTCTATATTTTGCTTTCTAGCTCTAATTTGTAAGAGGTTTGATGCTATTCTCAAATTTGTGGATGATTAATGAGTGAATTATGCCTTGCTTTTATAGATTTTGGCAAGGGTAGGGGGTGTAGCTGAGTTGATCAAGGTTAGGTGAGAGTTGAGTCCATGGTTCCACCTTTGGAGACCATTCAAATATTTTGTCCTCAAAGCTTGGGACAAGAAGACAAAATGGGTGGACAAGATGCTTTTTTCAAGTGAGTGATTGAGATTTAATTTAGGCTTGATCCATGTGACCTTGGTCCTCAATTCCTATTGGTTGATTGATTTTCCTCCCATTTGGTGGTTGAGAGAAAATAGGAATTAATTAATTAAATTTATTTAATTTGTTTAGCCATGTGTACCCCTTGAATGGGTTGATTTGATTTACATTTGAACTATGCACTTAATTATATTAATTACACAATTTATTGATTTATTTGATTTAAATCGATTTGATGGCTTTTGATTTTCAATTATTATAGGATTTAGGTTTAATTGAAATTTATCTTTGATTTTATCTTGATTTGATTTAATTGCATTTAATTGTATTGATTCACATTAGTTTTTGCCATGATTTCTCACTTAATTGATCTTGTCCATTTTTTAGGTGATTAAACATACCTCAAAATAAACTCGCATGTTGTAGCAAGTATCCTATTGTTCAAAAGAAATATCAAGTCAAAGGGTTAAGCATCCATGAGAAAAGTATATTAGAACCATTACATGTCAAAGAAAAGTCTAAAGGGCATGACCTTAGTCCTAAAGCTCACTCTCAAGGCATTGGTATCCCTTCCAAATCCAAGTTCAAATGTATACTTCCTCCTTCACCCCTTCATCCATTTTAGGTCCATATGTTCCTCCATCCATTAGTTCACAATCCACTTACCCTTTTCCATATGCAAGTCAGCAAAGGCACACATCTTCGCGAACCTTCCACCCATCCAAAAGGTCTCCATATAATTCATATCCATCCATGAATCCCATTCATTTTCCAAGCAATTTGGATGCCAAGCATAAAGTCCATAATTCAAGAAATCCACACACAGTCAAGGATCAACATGTCTAGTCTAATCGATATGTGAAATCAAAGAAAATTATGATCCAAAAAGAAAAAGAAAAAGAAATATAAAAAAGGCCACAAAGGCCCATTAAAGAAAAAGAAATGTCAAAAGCAATATGGGTTCCTAAATCTCTTGTATAAGCAACGTAATCAAAGGAACCACAAAAGAATGAAAAATCAAAATGCATGTGGATTCCTAAGAAGCTTCTTGAAGCACAGAGTCCTAAACAAAAATCCAAGTTGGCATCCAAAGTTGCTATCCTTCCATCTAAAAGCCTTTCATCTTCCAAATCCATTTTGGGTCCTTTTATCCTAAAATCCATATCCACACCTCCATCAAGCCCAACATCTCCTTTCCCTCCATCACTCCATCACCTCTCAGGGTGTGTGCCAATGTTGGTCTTGCATCCATTTGCATCCACTCAAAATCAAGCCTTCTTCCACTCCCTCCATTGTCCAACACCTTTTTCTAGTCTTACATATTTATTAATAATTAATATTTATGTTTGGTAATATACAAAATATTAATCATTATTAGTGTAATCATCTAAAAATGGTCATCTAGACTATTAGCCCCTTTATAGCATTATTTGCTAAAATCATCAATTGCTTATTCTTGATCAAATCTTAATTTTATCATTTAGTTGATTTTATTCTATGGGCTAACCATTTTATCC
Organism: Chamaecyparis obtusa; assembly: GCA_027943335.1. Classification (NCBI taxonomy): domain Eukaryota; kingdom Viridiplantae; phylum Streptophyta; class Pinopsida; order Cupressales; family Cupressaceae; genus Chamaecyparis; species Chamaecyparis obtusa. The sequence continues at coordinate 533,066 of BSBK01009909.1, read as the reverse complement.
TAAAGTCTTTATTTAATTAAAAGGAATATTTCCTCCCCTTTTATTAAATAAAAAAGCCCCCACTTTTCCTCTTATCTTAAGTTGCACAAATAAAGCATTATTCCTATTTTATAAAAAGGGAAAAAGACATTTTTTCTCATATGGACACAGAAGTCAACTCTTATTTTCTCATTATAGGAATCTTGTGCACATGGATTGATTCTCTTTCAAGCTCCACCGTTGATTAAATCTTTTGCCTCTTAATCTCCATGGTCCATTCTTTCTCATTTCTTATAAAAGGAGAGCTCTCTTCTCATTTTAGGATCCATCTTTTGAATACTAACCTTATGCTGCAGGATTACTTGGAGGCTTTGGAGCTTTTTTGGAGACATTCTTGCATTTAGTTTCCTTTTCTTGCATCACAGATCATGCTTATGCTTTCTTAGATTAGCTTCATTTCCATGGTCTAGATTAGCTCACATAGATTAATTAGCTTGGGTTGTAACACTTGCATATTTCCTTTCATAGTTTAGCTTACATTCTCATTTCTAGTATAGTTGCATTTTCATTCTCATTCTTGATTCTTGAGGACATTGGAACTCTTGCTCTTGTCTTTATTGAATCTCCCATTGCATGGTTTACTAGCAAGGTCATAGGCTCAATAGCTCTAGCTGAGAGCACTCTTCACATCCTTGCACTCCATGCCTAGGGAGCTCTAGGTCAATTTTCAAGGATTCCCATTCATGGATTCCCTTGGAAGGAATGGATTAGAGAAGTGCACATCTTAGTGTGTACATTTTTGGCACCCACTGTGGGGCTTTGAGCCTCATTCTCTACATTTTAATCAAGTTTTGTATATTTTTAGCATCAGTTTTTTGTCAATTTTGCACAAACAGGAGAAATGCCACTTATGAGAAACCTAACGATGCCTGCGCACATTCTGTTCATGCTTGTACACATTTTGTTCATGCCTATGCACATTCTATTCATGCCTGTGCACATTCTGTTCACACCTGTGCACATTCTGTTCATGCCTATGCACATTCTATTCATGCCTGTGGACATTCTATTCATGCATGTGCACATTTTTTTCATGCCTATGCATATTTTGATCACACCTATGCATATTTTGATCATGCCTATGTATATTTATTTCACGCCTATGCACATTTTGTTCACACCTGTGAATATTTTGATCATGCCTATGCACATTTTGATCACGCCTGTGAACAATTTGATTACACCTAGGAGTATTTTGATCACACCTACCAGGTTTTAAATGACGCATATTAGCTATTAAATGCCGCTTGGTATTTTTTGTTTAATTTTTCTATCAGATTATTTAATTCTAGATTTGCTAGTTTGCTTGCTATTTTCAGTTTTCCTACTTTCAGATTTCTGATTTGCTGTTGTAAAACAGAGGCTTATTTGTATATTATTATTGGTTTTTATTGCTAACTCTTTGTGGGGCTAACGAGTTGTACTTGTAGGTACCTCCATTGCTTGCAAAAAATTTGCTAAAAGATCACATGCCAAAGCTCTAAAGGCAAAAGGGCTACTAATTATGTTTTGCAGGGCTGCCCAATGCCTAAAAACAAACAAGTGCTTGTTTATTTACTTTCCTTTAAGTGCGGCATATACTAGTTGTTTCATTTATTAGGCACTTAAGATCTTGTTTTAGGAATCTTTTGGTGGTAGGAGAGTATGCTCTTCACCCTTGTGGTGAACCAGAAATCTTGACCCACTTTTAGATTTTGAAAGAAAGAGCGTAATTGAACTTTTGCTTGGTGTGTTTGGGAGAAACTTTGAGATAGGGGAGTATGCTCTTCGCCCTTGTGGTGAAACAAAAACCTTGAACCTCACAAGTTTATCCATTCTTTGTGTAGATTAGAATCCTTTAGCGGGCCTGCTCTTGAGCAATCAAGAGGAACGACCCAAGTGGGGACAAGCCTTTTGCCGACTATTCCAACCCACTATAAACTCAAGGCTATCAAGGACACAAAACCTTGGTAGACATAACACTTGTCTTCACTTGATGTAAGTAGCTTGTGGGATTGCAACCATGAGAAAAATTTCAAGAAAAAATGCTTAAGGTACTCTTGATGCTGCGAGGTCTGTTACTTGCCGCAAGGTAAGGAGTCCCTTTGGGGAGCAAGAGGGGTGCTACGAATGGAAGCCCTTACTAAGAACCATAGATAGAAGCTGCCCTATTTTTTGGCTTATCTTCTTGGTGCAAGGATTGATCCAAGCGGAATAACCCGGATCACCCCAAGATTAGTCACCATCTGTGTTCCTTTGGTTGTGCCATTGGCACTTCCATGACAAAGCCAACATCTATTATGGGTAGCCACTTTGTGTGAGGCAATAGGACATCAAGTGTGGGCCAAGTTGTTAAGTATTGAGCCTTTGTCCTTCTAGGCTAGTAAGTTCTTGAAGTGTTCTTGCTGTGATCTACCCATACAAACGTTCTCAAACATAAAAACATTGTAGTTGTCCTCATAGAATTTTTCATTTTGATATCATAATTGCTTGTCTTGGCAATGTTTCTTTTTCTCTATCACAAGTGTTTGATGACATATTTGATCACCTACTATTTTCAAACTTGTCTATTTCCTGATATTACCATGCTTGAAACCAAAAAAATTGAACTTTCCAAACTGAAAGATTGACCAATTTCTTTCAAAACTGAGTTTTTCATGTTCACTGGTTAAGAGTCACACTACTTTCTTGGAAACTATTGCACAAACTTATTTTGTTGTCTCATAGTTGTCTGCAATCTGAAGTTGATTCTTGCCATTCCCAATCTTCCTTGGTCGATCCAGGTTGGATCTTAGGTGCTATGACATGTTGCTCAATATCAAAATAAACTTAAATGATATCAATTTGCATAAAATGACTCTTGGTCTTCTTTCTTCTGCATCTCCTATGTCTTCCTAGTCTCCCATTTCTATCCTTTCTCTTCTTCCTTCATACTTCTTTCTCTTCTTCCTAAACTCCTCATGTCTTCTTGATTCTTTTCCTCTTATTTTCTAGTCTACCTTCTTCTATTCATCTTTCATGCTTGATTCTTCCTCTTCTAGAACCATGAATTTCAACTATCTTGTTATGGAACCTCTCTTGAGAATAGATGATATTGAACTCATTGCTCAATTCGAAGAGTATATTTATTCCTCCAAAAATTGCATGGATGATAAACTTATGGCAAAAGTAGAAGAAAAATTGATTGAATCAGATGCCTTTGCTAGGAGCATGTGCATGATCCTAGCATGACATCCTTCTTCCAAACATTCTTCATCTTCTAAGTATTCTCATCCTTCCTCATTTTTTAAGTCTTACCATGAATCTTCTAGAAATTATTCTCATTCATCATCTTCCAAGTCTTCTTCCTTCACCAGGTCTTCACTTTCCTCTTCTTCACAATCTCGTTCCTCTTCTACTTCTCCCAAGAGTCTTACTCCTCATCTCAAGGCATACCATGATGAGCAATATGATAGCCCTTGTGATACCTATGAAACCTCTATTCCTAAGAGTCCTCCTAGTCATAGGCTCATGCTTACTAGAAATGGGTCATCACATTTGATAGATTGTGATGGTGATCCATATGATTCTGATTTTGAACAAGACTTTGATGATTTCTATCAACAATGCCTAGATGATGCATCCACTTCTATTGAGGAATATAAAATGTACCACACTGATATGAAATGTCAATATTATAAGACTCCTTCATCTAAGAACCCTCATGCTGAAGATAAAGATTTTTCTCTCAAGAAAGATTATGTTAATGATGGACCTTTGTCTTGTGATGGTTTCCTTCCATCCCCTACTTCCTCCAATACCCATACACTTCCTAAAGCTTCTGAGTCTTTCAAATCTTTCACAAATCCTTCATCCAATGAAGATCCTAATACTTTTCATACGGTTCCCTATAGTTATCCTCAAGGGCTACCTCTTAAAGAAACTCAAGCTAACCTTCACTTGGCTACAAATACTTTCAATAATGCTAAACTTAAAGAGCCTAAGCCTTTATGCACTATAATGCCTACTTCAGCTAGTCCTTCACTATCTCTTCCAAATTCTTCCATACAATTCCAACATGTTTCCTTGTCCTTAGAAGTGGCTCCATGTCAAAAGGACTCTAAAAATGATAAAGAAAAACATATAAAGAAAGATCAAGATCAAGAACCCTCCATGTCATCCAATCCTTTTTCTTATCCATTCCATAATTCTTTTGATCCCACACCTCCTTTCTCATTCATTCCACCATGTCCTAAGTCTTCTCCTAAGCAAGATCAAGCTACTACTTACACCATTGAGCTTATTGGAAATCAAAATAACCTTACTACACTAGCACTTTTCAAAGATGATACTTCCATTAAGGTTATTGAAAATAGTGTTGTTACTTCCAATATTAAGCTTATTGAAAATCAAAAGAAAGCTGATACACTTATGATATCCAAAGATCCTTGTCAAGATCAAAGTCTTCCATCTTCTTATTCTACCACTCCATGTTCGCTTCCACTTTCTACTCTTCCTAAGTCTTTGTAAGCTCCGAACATTCCAATCAAAGAATTTTCTCCTATTCAAGATGTTCATGATCCTATTGAAAATCCTAATGCTCACTCTAAAGATATTAATGTCCTTGGTTGTTATATAGATGATGATGAACTTATTAATTATCCTTTTATATCTTCCACATCTATCCTTGGACCTCCTCCACCTCTAAGGGCTTCACACCTTCCTTCCATATTGGGCCCTTATGTCCCTTCACTTTCCCCTCCTAACTCTCCTAATTTGATAACCATCTTTGGTCCTTACATCCCTCCATCTCCTATCTTTCCTCAAGATCAACATAGATTCATACCCTTGAATCCTTTTCATCCACCCACCCATCTAAACCATTCATATCCTCCTTCTTCCACTAGTCCTAAGTATTTTGGAAGTAACTTGAATGTTCAATACAAGAAAAAGAAGCAATATAAGAATCCATCAAAAAAATAAGATCACCATGTCTCCTCTAATTGACATGGAGGTATAAAGTCAAAAGAGATATCTAAGAAGAAAACTACAAGACAAGTATGGGTTCCAAAATCTATCATTGAAGATATTCTCTCTAGATCATCAAAAGGAAATGAAAAGACTATTGCTATATGGATTCCAAAGTATCTCTTGAAAGAGTCTAATATTGAACAAAAGTGAAGTGGACATTCAAGCTTCCAAAGGCTTCCACTTCATCTTCTTCCAATAACATTCTTCCATTCCATGTGCCTAAATCACAACCTCTGCTAAACATTCACCATATTCCTTCTCGTGTTCCTTCATTCACAATTCTTCCATCTTCTCACCATTCTTCAAGGTGTGTGTTGATGTTGATCTTTCCTTCCTTTCCATCTACTCTTTCACAATCCTTTCATTCATTATCTTTCTACCTTCTATCCTTTTTTCTCATTTGCCTATTCCTGCTATCTTCCAACCTCACTCACTTTACATAAAACTTTATTCTCCATTTTTCTCTTCCATCTTCCTTTCCCTATCAACATCTTTGAGCATATAATTTTGAATCCTTGGCATATCCTGGTTTATCCTTTCAAGGAGCATTATCTAAAAGGCTTGCCTTCTTCCAAAAAAGAAAATAAAAAAAAAATGAAAAAAATTGAAAGTGTGCCTTGGTGGAAACCTAGAAACAGGTGCCTTGGTAGCAAAAGTAAAGAGAAATAAATTCATCCTATGGTGAAAACCACTCCCTTGTGGTGCCTTGGATAAGTACCATGATGAAAACCTGGCAATCAGGCATCATGCGTAGTTCTTCTATATATTTCATCCATTCCATTTTCTCTCTTTGATTTTGACAATGTTGAGCTATACACAAACATTTGGCTATCTTGTGAGCTATCTTATGATGATCTTGTTTTCATTCCATTCATTTTTAGCCTTATATTTATTTTCCTTGATTCATTCTAGCCTTTCACTATCTTTTTCCCCTTTGGTCTTGATCTAATAAAAAAAGAATAAAACACGATGATTTGAAGCCTCTTGACATGTCTATTCCTTTGGACTACATCATTTCCTTCTTTTGCATTATGCTTTTGTGACCTATCCTATGTTGGCCTTTCATTGCTTGTCCAAATGTGCTTTACAAGATAATTTTTCCCTAGCTTGGGTACTCTTGAGGAGTTTTCCTTGAGGATTTCTTCCCTTCATTCTTCTTCATTCTCTTGTCTTCCATCTCTTCCACCAGCTTGCGAATCCTTCTTGTCCTTCACCTTTCTAGACATTGGGACTACATGATGTGATCTTTCTTGGGAGTTTGATGCATGTTCTATTTGGGGGCATCCTTGTACATATCTTATTGATCTTGAAAAAATTCACAAAAATTTATATATGATGCTGAAAAAATCCTAAAAAGCATATAAAGTCCTAAAAAAAAAAAAACAAAAAAAAAAGAAAAAGTGCCTTGGTGAAAACCTGGAAACAAGTGCCTTGGTAGCAAAAATACACAAAAAAATTTGAAAAAAGTCTTAAAAAAATCTTTAAAGTGGTGAAAAGCTGGAAATAGGCACTGGTTGAGACCCTTGCACCTATGTCTATCAGTCTTGCATGGTGCTCCTCTGCTCCACTTTTTGCTTTGCCTCTCCTAGCCTAGAATTGACTCTTGTCTTGGTCTAGGGGGCATATGTTGTTCTAGCTTATCTTGGGTCTCTTTGTGCATTTGGATTTCTTAGGCCTCTTGGTTCCAGCGGTGTTTTTCATCACCAACCTAATTGTGTTTTTCAACACTTTCCTCGCATCAAGTGTTTCTCAACACTTATCAGATATTCTATTCGCAGTCTTGAATGATGCAATATTTCTCACTAGTAGATGTGATACTCAAAGTTTGACTCTATGACCTACACACACACACTTAAACACTTGACTTGTTGAAATTTTCTTTATTTCTTTGTGTGCTGTCTATGATGATTTCTTTGATGAGTGTTCTATCCCTAATAGTTTTCAATGATGTCGAGCTAGAAGACTAGAGCATGAGGACATGTTTTATTTGCTTTCTGCCTGTGGGTATATTTTGTTTATCTTGGTTATCATGAGCATTTATGCTTGTTCCACTTGACTCTAGGATCTACAAGGTATTACCCTTGACTATTTTTTCCGCAAGTGCATGCTTATAGTCATCTTGACTTCCTTGTGTCTTGATGTGAGTATAATCTTGCTATATTAAACTTAGGGAACCTCATTGCACTAGTCATCTTGACCTACATGTCTTTGGTGCCTAGGTGGGATTCCCACATATCTATATGATATAGATCATATTCAGATTCACATAGTCATACTAGTGTGTATTGTATGATCTTGTGATGCTACCAATGCTTGATGATGAATATTAGAGTCTAATAGCTTTTTGACCTTGCAAGTAAATTACTTTTCATAATAGCTTGAATTTTTAGGTTCATGATAGTTAGTTTTGCATTTTGCATATGGAGAGAGCTCTCCTTTCATCTTTCATGGACATATTAGTCAAATTGCACTCACCTTTCTCTTCTTCTTGATCACATCTTTCACTTCTTGTCTTTCATATCACATCATCTTCTCTTTATTTCAAGATCGAAACCGAAATCTAAGTTCACCTTGATCATCAAAATTGCATTTCTCCTTCTGCACAGTCGGCTGACCATTTGAGGCCTGGTCCTTCAATCTTCGCTGGGGCATCTTCATTTCTTCATCTCCATCTTTCTCACCCTTCTAGTCTTTCATTCCTTTAAGTCATCTCTCTCTAAGGTCTTGACTGGGGCATATCTTCACTGCTTGATGGTTATCCTATCATCTTTCACCTTCGATTATGATTTCTAGTGATTTGATCACGTTGCTCTTTCTTTTGCCTTTCCTCTACCTGATTTCACTTTTGATCCTGAGGGGGCAGACACATCATATCCTATTGGCTATTCTCCAGAGCATATGCTTGACCATTTCATTTTCTCTGATTGAGCTATCTTTGCACTTAACATGTTAGTTCTTGTCTCAAGTTCTAATATTGTCCATCTCTTTCCTAAGTGTTCACTACTATCGCTACCAGGTTGACCATATAGGATTTTCTCTCTCTTTGCACTTCATTCTTTGGAGTCAGATCTCTATTTCCTTCTTGGATGATCTATTATTTGATATAATGTGTTCCCAAATCAATCACACATTAGTCAAAGAGGGGCAAATGTAATCTTTTAAAAATGGTCATCTAGACTATTAGCCCCTTTCTAGCATTATTTGCTAAAATCATCAATTGCTTATTCTTGATCAAATCCTAATTTTATCATTTATTTGATTTTATTCTATGGGCTAACCATTTTATCCTAAAGTCTTTATTTAATTAAAAAGAATATTTCCTCCCCTTTTATTAAATAAAAAAGCCCCCACTTTTCCTCTTATCCTAAGTTGCACAAATAAAGCATTATTCCTATTTTATAAAAAGGGAAAAAGGCATTTTTGTCTCATATGGACACAAAATTCAACTCTTATTTTCTCATTGGAGGAATCTTGTGCACATGGATTGATTCTCTTTCAAGCTCCACCATTGATTAAATCTTTCACCTCTTAATCTCCATGGTCCATTCTTTCTCATTTCTTATAAAAGGAGAGCTCTCTTCTCATTTTAGGATCCATCTTTTGAATACTAACCTTATGCTGCAGGATTACTTGGAGGCTTTAGAGCTTTTTGGAGACTTTCTTGCATTTATTTTCCTTTTCTTGCATCATAGTTCATGCTTATGCTTTCTTAGATTAGCTTCATTTTCGTGCTCTAGATTATCTCACATAGATTAATTAGCTTGGGTTGTAACACTTGCATATTTCCTTTCATAGTTTAGCTTACATTCTCATTTCTAGTATAGTTGCATTTTCATTCTCATTCTTGATTCTTGAGGACATTGGCACTCTTGCTCTTGTCTTTATTGAATCTCCCATTGCATGGTTTACTAGCAAGGTCATAAGCTCAATAGCTCTAGCTGAGAGCACTCTTCACATCCTTGCACTCCATGCCTAGGGAGCTCTAGGTCGATTTTCAAGGATTCCCATTCATGGATTCACTTGGAAGGAATAGCTTAGAAAAGTGCACATCTTAGTGTGTACAATTAGTTCCTACCTTTGGCAAGAATACTTATGCATTCATGCAATTTTTTTTTGCTATTAGTTGAACCAATCATAGTATTGAATTAAAAAACTTGACCAAAAAGTCTATAGTTTATATTTATTTCCTATTTTAAATAATTATACAAATATCAGTTTTTTACAATTTTATTGGTCCATATAATAAACAGTCACTATAAAAATCAAATTTTCTTTAATTCCAATTGCATTTTCAATCTACTCAATTCATTACATCACATCAAATGTCAAATGTGGGGTCTTCAGTTAAAAATTAACTACCCATATGCCTTTCACAAGATGAATTTTCTTTCAACAATAAGGTAGTATTAAGTGTAACTCCCCATCAAATTTATTCAAAGAAAATATGCAAGAGATTTGAGAGGATATTGTCTTCAATATTTGGTAACTATAATTACAAATTTCATTCAATAATTTCCAAAGCTCTCTAATAATATGGACCAATCAATGCAAAATTTATTTTTTTCCAAAAAATAATTAAATATTTTTGTGCAAATGCCATCAATATTTAAAAATTTGAATGACAAGAATATTAAATTCTATCACTGTTGTCTATGTCATACATTTTGACTTCTTATACACTATTAAAATCATGTCTTTTCACATAGGTTATTGTTGTATGATTTATACAAAGAAAAAATGATGCAATAGATTTGAGGGGATATTGTCTCCAATATTTGGTACCTATAATTATGAATTTCATTGAATAAATTTCCAAACCTCTCTATAATTATGCATACCTTTTTGATAGAGTACAAATTAAATGTAATTCTAGAATAATCTTTTGCACATAGATCACAAATATCTTATAAGGTTAGATTGCATATTGAATGCATAGATCATTTTGGAAACCTTTGAACAATTTTATATGTTTTGTGATTGTGAGTCTATTCTTACGCATGCCTTGGATGCACACAGTGTTCACTTGGTTTATGTAGCTTGAAATATCAATTCAATTGGTCATAAGAATTCACATGTTGAAGCTCATTTCATTTGACATATATTATTCTCTACATATTACTCTAGTTTTTAGTTATAGATACAAGACCTTGTTTATCTATTTTTACTTTACTATTGACAATCTCAAAACCCATGTGGAAATAATTTTTTTGAAAGTTTTCTGACGTAGGAAAGCCAATCTTTGGGCACATTTGCAGGTACAAGACAACACTAAAAACATAATTCATGGATATATATCATTCAAAAAACTATTAAAAACTACATCAAGCTACAAGTGATAGTGGTTGTAATAGAGTTAAGTGGCTTTAAAACAAGCGAACATTCATATTTCATATCCATTATATCAGCTCCATAGTGACTCACTTTCTTAATATTACTCTATAATACATGCTACTCTATACTGATGTCCTCCTATTATAGTTTACCTTCAAGTGAATATTAAGACTATATATGTTACATATTGTTGTGCATGCTTCATTCACATCTACTCTATTTAAAATAAAACATTATAGTTTATTAATGTCATGTTGCAATAGTTGCTACTATAACTCATATATCTTATATTAAAGTTACACTTACACTTTAGTTGTTATAGTTTCTTACTAAATAGCTTTTAACAAATTATATTTAACTTCGGTATGAACTTTAACACTTTGTGTCCTTGTTAAAGATTGGTAGGATATGGGAATTTTATATATAAGGATATAGTTTTATTAAAATCATTTTTTATTTATTTAGTAAAATGATGACATACATATTTTATGTGTATATATGATAATATTTATACATTTCTTCAAGAGTCTATGACAAGTGATGTTTAATTTAATTTCTAAGTAATTATATTAGTTTTTTTAGTAATTATATTTAAATAAACTAATTTATATAATATAAAGGATTTATAAATTGATTTATTAAGTGAATAACGAATTTGTATTAAAATTTAATTATATTATCTAAATTAGTAATTAAGATTAATAAATTAATTTATATAAAGACTCTTATAAATTAATATATTTAATGAATTTGTAATTTGTTATTAATCAAATTAATTTAGTAAATATATCAACGATTGTTGTAAATCTGGTGTTCATATTAATAAGTTATTTTCCCATAAGTTTTGTATGGGATTAAGTGTCCTAGTGGGATATTGTCTTGGTCACAATTACTTTACCCTAACCTAGATTCTTGAGTTTTAAGACTGTTTGTGAATTTGAGTTTGGATGGTTATGTGTTTTCGAGTCTCGATTATTTTGTCATTAACCAATCAAAGGTGACAACCATTTTTTTTGCATCATGATTTTTCCACCTAGTCACCTTGTTCATTTGATGGTATTTTTCTGTGGTTTAAAAGTTGATTTTGATGACTTATGTTTTACTCCATGATTGTAGATGTTTGGATGATGTGGTCTTGAGTGGTTTCATGCTTTGCGTATGTGAGGTGGTTTATCATTATATGGTGATATCCATTATGAGATGGATGATCTATGTTATGTTCTATTCTAAGATGGATAGATTAATCCTTGTGCTAGAATAATTTTTTGAATAAGGTAAAAGAAGGTTTTGAATGGGCCCCGAAACCATTTACAAATAGTTTTTGGAGGGAACTAAAACCTTGAACTTAGAGATAGGAAGCATTAGCTCAAACCAAAGTGAAACAACTAGAGAAACAGATAAACCTTACAACACCCCCCAGCAAACTATGCCAGTAGAAACACCAACATAACACACCCAGCAAAACAACAGTAATTAAAAACATTAGATTTCCATAATCCATTATGATGCAAATTAGTTTCTGGATTTGATTGTGTGATTTTTTTAGCATCGACGTTTCAAATCACACTCTGCGATCCATCATTAGGAATAGAGAGTGAAGAATGAAAAATAAAATGTGATCCAGAAGGAAAGAATTCAAGAAGGCTCAAGCTGTTGAGACCAAACGTGTAAAGCCCATGCCTTACAACATCACCAAATAATTTGGGTTTTCAGGTTCCCTAAACCTGACATAAGGGTTCTGATGGCTCCCATAACTAGACTTAATGAAACAACAACTTAAGTAATTGTGTAAGTATAGTTTCAGTTGCACCAAACCTTCAGGATTTTGAAAGGCTCCCCCAACCTTAAACAAAGAACTGGGTATGAGGAAAACTCCCCAAACCATCGACTCACAACCAAATAGAAAACAACAGCTTAAAAAATAGGACATGTTAAGCTTCAGCTACACCAAACCCTCAGGGTTTCAAAAGGCTCCCCCAACATTAAATAAAAAAATGGATATGAGGCAAGCTCCCCAAACCACCAAATCAAAACCAAAAAGAAAACAACAGCTTAGATAATAGAGCATGTTATGCTTCAGCTACACCATTACACCAGGGTTTTGAAAGGCTCCCCTAATCTTAAACAAAGACAAGGGAATGAGAAAGACCCCCCAATCCCCCATATCACTACCTGCTAGAAATAAGGTAAGGCTATTAATGGTCTTTGGAAAAAATAGATACTTCCAGCAATAGCCGAGCACACCACCAGAATCATCAGCTACACAAAAGAAGTTAGGGTTTTGAATGGCTCCCCCAACCATAAGCACTAAACTAGGAATGAGGGATACTCCCCATACCTCCATATCACCATCAGCCAGAAGAAAGAAAAGTCTATCAGAGATTTCTAGCAAAATTAGGACCCTTCCGCAAAGGTCATGCACATAAGGGTTTTGAAAGGCTCCCCCAACCTTAAACAAAGAGCTAGGAATGCGGGACACTCCCCACTCCATTTGATCAAAACCTACCAAGAAAAACATAATACCTTCAATGATCACTGGTAGAAATGGAACCCTCCAGCTATGGCCAATCTCACCACCAGAACTCCTCCCCACCTCTTCCATCTAGCCACTAGCCTCCTCAATAGGCAAAGCCTCCACCTCAAAAGGAACTTCCCCCTCTATAGAAAGTGGGAAATAGGAGTTAAGAGGGAAGGGAACCTTCACCTCAAAATGAGCATCCTCCTCAGTAGGAAGCAAAGAAGAGGAGTCAAGGGGAAAAGAAGCCATAGATGTCCAAACAGTGCAAGTATACAACCCCACCTCCATAGGGATTCCACACAAAACCACTCCAAGTGAACCTTCATCACACTCCCACATGAGAGATTGATGACCCTTGGAACAAGCCAACGCAAACCAGCCCCAAAGGAGGACCCAAAGCAGCCACTCTCCATCACAAGCCTTCTGAGACAAACTGAGATGACACCTCTCAAAAATAAAGGGGAAAAGGAACCCCCCAAGCCATTCCCAGTGCTACAGTGAGCCCTAGCCCTGATCTCAGAAGACACCAAAGGAAAGTGAAGAAGGCCCTGAGCACAAAAACTAGAGTCCCCCCTCACGAGAACCCCCAAACCCCCTCCTGGGTCATTGTATGCATCATCTGAATCTTCCTCGTCTGCTTCAGAACTAGGGATCCCACCTTTACAAAATCTACCAACACTATTGTTACCTCCGATCCTACTCCCACCCAACATTTGAAATTGCTTGTATGTGTGCTAGGATAAGTTATTTCTATGCTCGAACATTATTTTGATGGAATCTTGTGACTTCATGATTTATAAAAAGTATGTTTATTGTTTTTGTTTCATTTTGGATGGGAGTATTAGGGTAGGTTATCTAGATGTTAGAAGGGAAGTAGCTTACTTTGGAGGCATCAGAGCCTATAAGTGGCTACTTGGGTATTCCTAGTAAGTTACTTAATACTATGATAACACAACATATTAAATGGAGAGATTTAAAATGAATTAATAAGATAAGCCTCAACCTTTCCTTGAGTGCTAGTAAAGGCTAAGGATGGGAGTGGGAGAAGATGTTTTCTTGTGCAATGGTGACAATGAGTTTTGGCATGATTAGTTATCCTTATTTGTACAAGAGGATTTTTGGTTCCGCATGTGATCACACTTGGGAGTCAGAGTCTAGTGAGATCATCCCAAGGGGTTGACACATGTGATGACACTTCCCTGATATCATCTTAGGTTACCTAAATGTGTGTTTACCTTTTTGAGCTAGAGATCTTTACAAGATTCCTTGCTTAGCTCTACCTTGTATTCCTTTTTGTTTTGGTACCCGAATGAGATCTATTTTTATCTCCTCAGCACAACAGGAGTGGACCACTTAGGTTCCATGAGGTCTGGTGGTAATGATCCTTGTAGTTGTTTCTTCTTCTTTGTTCTTCTGGAGATGTTATCTTATCTTTTATGATGTATTCTTACATTCTTACATTTGTGTATCTTGTATCGATTGCTATGTCTGGTGGAATATATACATACATACATACATACATACATACATACATACATACATAAATATATATATATATATATATATATATATATATATATATATCTGTGTGTGTATTTTGATATTGTTACATACCCTACAACAAGTATAGAGGATGTTGAGATGCAGTATTTATTGGCAAGTTGACTACACTATTGTATATGAATAGATTTAGTGTTGTCACTATTGCAACAAAGTCATATGGTGTTTTGGAGTCAGCGCATATTATCAGAAGATCAAAATTTGGTTAAGTATAGAAGACTAGACAGTTAACAGAGCACTAGTAGATTAGAGCATCAGTGCACGTACGTACAACAAAGTTATGGTATGCACCCTAGAAGATAAGTTGGTAAGAGTGTATTCATGCTTGGTCTAAGAGTGCATGATCAGAAGATACAGTATGGCGAAGATACAGACAGTTGAAGTAGCACAGATAGTGAATGCTAGAACAGAACAGAGTATGCAGCCGACTATTGGTAATTTGATTAGCGATGATATTATTGTTTTGTAAAGGCTATCCACCTATTGTAATTAAGTTTTAGACATGTAATTATGTTTTTTTGTAAACACACTTGAGCCAATTCACTTGGAAGCATTGTATGTAATCGGTTATAGGCCGACCTAGTTAATTGTTTTGGTAGCACATATAAATATTAGATGCGCCTTTGTAATAATGAATGGAAGTTGAAATAGAGATAAGATAAGTAGAGAAGAAGTGTGTGAAGAGCAGTAAGAATGTATTAGAGCTTTTCAAGATGACAAAGGATAAGTTATTTCTATGCTCGAACATTATTTTGATGGAATCTTGTGACTTCATGATTTATAAAAAGTATGTTTATTGTTTTTGTTTCATTTTGAATGGGAGTATTAGGGCAGGTTATCTAGATGTTAGAAGGGAAGTAGCTTACTTTGGAGGCATCAGAGCCTGTAAGTGGCTGCCTGGGTATTCCTAGTAAGTTACTTAATACTATGATAACACAACATATTAAATGGAGAGATTTAAAATGAATTAATAAGATAAGCCTCAACCTTGCCTTGAGTGCTAGTAAAGGCTAAGGATGGGAGTGGGAGAAGATGTTTTCTTGTCCAATGGTGACAATGAGTTTTGGCATGATTAGTTATCCTTGTTTGTAAAAAAGGATTTTTGGTTCCGCATGTGATCACATTTGGGAGTCAGAGTCTAGTGAGATCATCCCAAGGGGTTGACACATGTGATGACACTTCCCCGATATCATCTTAGGTTACCTACATGTGTGTTTACCTTTTTGAGCTAGAGATATTTACAAGATTCCTTTCTTAGCTCTACCTTGTATTCCTTGTTGTTTTGGTACCCGAACGAGATCTTTTTTTATCTCCTCAGCACAATAGGAGTGGACCACTTAGGTTCCACGAGGTCCGGTGGTAATGATCCTTGTAGTTTTTTCTTCTTCTTTGTTCTTCTTCTGGAGATGTTATCTTATCTTTTATGATGTATTCTTACATTCTTACATTCGTGTATCTTGTATCGATTGCTATGTCTAGTGGAATACATACATACATACATACATACATACATACACACACACACACACACACACACACACACACACACACACACACACACACACACACACACACACACACACACACACACACACACACACACACACACACACACACACACACACACACACACACACACACACACACACATATATATATATATATATATATATATATATATATATATATTGATATTGTTACATACCCTACAACAATTGTAGAGGATGTTGAGATGCAGTTATTATTGGCAAGTTGACTACACTATTGTATATGAATAGATTTAGTGTTGTCACTATTGCAACAAAGTCATATAGTGTTTTGGAGTTAGTGCATATTATTAGAAGATCAGAATTTGGTTAAGTACAGAAGACTAGACAATTAACAGAGCACTAGTAGATCAGAGCATCAGTGCATGTGCGTACAAAAAAGTTATGTTATGCACCCTAGAAGGTAAGTTGGTAAGAGTGTATTCATGCTTGGTCTAAGAGTGCATGATCAGAAGATACAGTATGGTGAAGATACAGACAGTTGAAGTAGCACAGATAGTGAATACTAGAACAGAACAAAGTATGCAGCTGACTATTGGTAATTTGATTAGCGATGATATTATTGTTTTGTAAAGGCTATGCACCTATTATAATTAAGTTTTAGACATGTAATTATGTTTTTTTGTAAACACGCTTGAGCCAATTCACTTGGAAGCGTTGTATGTAATCGGTTATAGGCCGACCTAGTTAATTATTTTGGTAGCACATATAAATATTAGATGCGCCTTTGTAATAATGAATGGAAGTTGAAATAGAGATAAGATAAGTAGAGAATAAGTGTGTGAAGAGTAGTAAGAATGTATTAGAGCTTTTCAAGATGTCAAAGCATTAGCGTATCAAAGGAACTAATCAGACAAGTAGCATCACAACACCAGTTTATTTAGTAGATATAGTGTGTATCTAAGATCAGAAGGTTGTAGCCTTCACCACTTGAGTAGGGAGCTCTAGGATAGTGTGTTCCCACCCCTAATAGGATTATTGTAAAAGACTCCTAACAAGGTTGTAGATCTTCTAACAAGGATCATAAGACACTAGTATAGTTCTTAGTGGGTTTCAATTCCCACCGGGGTTTTTACCTATTTGGGTTTCCCTGTAACCATATTGGTGTTATGTGTTGTGTTTATATATCTTATTTATGTTGATGTTCAATTTAGTACTTAAGCATTCAAGTTAAGTTTCAAGAGTAAAGTAAAAGATTATATACAGTGAACACTGATTCACACCCCCCCCCCTCTCAGTATTCCCATTCTTAACATTTGGTATTAGAGCTCTAGTCCTCAGCAAAGAAGTTTAACCACTTGAGGTGTTCATGGATAAGGGAGAAATGAAACATCTAAAAAAGAATCTTGAAGCTACTCTTGAAGACCTTAGTAGATCTGAAAAAGAAATTGAAGAACTAAAAGAAAAAGTTAGTGATTCTCAAGCAGTCATCAAAAGACTAAGAAAAGATTTGAAAGATTGTTCAAACAGTGATTTAGGAAAGATGGTCAAAAAGATAAATGAAGAGAAAACATCTCTGAAAGATCAGATTGAAGAGTTGGATGAAAAGCTAACTAACAATCAAGAAGTTTATGATGTATAGATCAAGGAGAACCTTCAATTGAATAAAGAATTGAGGCAAGCAAACATGGAAATCTTGGAGTTAATAAACAACAAAGAAAAGTTGGAATCTGAATTGAAAGAGGCAAAGAATCACATTGATAAATTACACACAAGAAAGGATATGATTGAATCTTAGTTATATTCTTAGAAACTTAAAGGAGATACCGGTGGCATTGGATTCAATGAAGCACAAAATCAGATTGACAACATGCAAGCAAGAATGAAAGCACGAGAAGATGACATAGATGCCAAGAAGATTGAAAAATAGACTAAAGACAATATTGAACCATCTAAAGATGAGGGCAAGCCAGTAGACCAAACTTGTTATGCATGTAACAAGCATGGACATATAGAAAGGAATTGTAAAGAGGTAAGACCTTTCAATGGTTACTGTTATTCATGCAATAAATTTGGTCATAGAGCTATGAATTGTAAAACAAGTTAGAAGAACAAGACTCAGAATAATCAGAGAAAACATAATCAAACAAATGCAAGAAGTCCTTAGAGTATTACATGTTAGATATGCAGTTATAATGGTCACTCAGCTAGACAATGTAAAATGGTAACCCATATCAATGCACCGAGGAATTTAAGGCCTCCAATTATTTTTCACTCATGTAACAAGGCTAGACACATCTCAAAGTTTTGTAGATCAAGAATGAAAAGTAAGGAAAGCCCTAAAAAGATAGAAGAATCACTATTAGATACTGAGGGAGAAGTCAAGTTTGTGAAAGCTGCAGAAGATGCGAGCTTGATTTGGTCAGAGACAAAGAAGGATAAGGTTGATGAGTATGTATTAGATACATCCACGGTGGATGTACCCTCTACATCTAGATGAATGACCCTTAGGGTTATAGGGGGAGATAATTTAGCTCTAGATCCCTGTGCAACTGGTATACTCACCCTTAGAGTATGTGCCTTTGGATTTAAGCTTTTGGAGATTATTTGAGGCTATGTATAAGAGCACACTACCAGATTGATTGCAGAATGGAAGTTTGAAATTCTTAGTAAAATTCTAGTTTACGTGGTAAGCATTAATGATGGAATTTTCACTTTAAAATACACAGAGACTTGTAGATCACTCATTTCATTCGAGTTAGATTGATTAGAGATCACAGAAGCCCTAGCAGTTGATTGTGAAGTATTGAAGTTTGATTCACTAGTGAAAGAGTGTAATTGATCAGTTGC
Organism: Chamaecyparis obtusa; assembly: GCA_027943335.1. Taxonomy (NCBI): domain Eukaryota; kingdom Viridiplantae; phylum Streptophyta; class Pinopsida; order Cupressales; family Cupressaceae; genus Chamaecyparis; species Chamaecyparis obtusa. The sequence goes on along the minus strand of BSBK01009909.1, from coordinate 514,292 downwards.
GAAGCCCTAATCCATTGTGACAATTCAAAAGTTCTTGGAAACCTATTTGAAGTGATAAAAAAGTAAGTTATGGCTACACCTGTTGTGTTTGATATTATAGAGAGGAAAATATATGTTTTCAAAAGGCATCCCTTTAAGTCTACCCTAGATGACTTAGAAGGTACATTCTCCAGAACCCCTATGGGTGTAATGCACATTGAAGACATTTGTGCATACATTTACTAGAAGAAGGAACTAGTAGGACTTGATAGGATAAGAGTGAACATTGAAACTATGTTAAAGCCAGACAAAACCTTCCTAGATGAGTTTTCACATCTAGAAGACCATCCCATTGTTGAGTATGCTATGGCATATGAATTCTATGAATCAGAGTGGATCAAGATCCTATTGAGAAGAATTCATGATGACCTATTTTGGATAGGTGAAGTCCTAGTAAGAATCACAAGAGATCTCATTCATGAGATGACATGCCTCTCTAAGAAAGGTGTCGTTCTTCTAGTAGGCAAGGATGTGAGAAAACTAGTAGAAAAGGCATGCAAGTCAAGAAGTGATAGAAATGGAATGACACTTGAGCCTATAGAGGAAAAAGACATCAAATTGATGTCCATGATATTGGGTTATCAGTTTCAGCACACCAATAGGGTGAATAGTGTGTCTGTGACCACTATTCTTGCAACAATAATACTTGTCAAAGAAAATGGTGAGTTCGATCTATGCGAGATCTTTCACGTACAACTAATTGATAACATTAGAGCCATCAAAAATGATAAGACCAAAATATTTAGGTTTGGGTCTTTGATTATCTACATGTACTTCCATATAATTGGAAAGGTCTCAAATTTGTACTTAGAAAAAAGTATGCCTACAATGCCTCAAATATCTCTCAAGGCATCTACTAAGAGAGCATTAAAGGATTACATAATGCTAGAATTAAAGACATTCAAGGTCAAAATGTAGATGAGGTACAAGATACCAGAGATTATTGTAGAGAAATACAAGGAAATCATTTTCTCTATGGTAGAAACTGATACAACTTGTATGGAAGTAGTTGAGCCAAGAACAAAGTGGATTCATCCACTTGGGAATGAAGTTGAGGAACCAATCTTGGAAGCCTATGCACAAGTGCTACTATCAGCACCTAAGGACCCTAATGAACCTAGATGGGGGACTTATGAAGAGAAGACAAGAGAAGTTGATGCAGTTCTTAACAGTGCAGCAACAAAAAGGAAAGCATCAAAGATTACTTTTGAGATACTCACAATTCATGGAGTAACTCAGGTAGATCTTGACAAAGAAAGAGAAGAAAAGATTGCTTTGGAGATTGAGAGCGCATTTGCAATAGAAACTAAGGAAGATGATCCTATGTTAAAAAAGATCAAGATTGAAAAGATAGATGATCCAAAGGATAAATAGGGAAAAACAAATGTTATCTCTCTTGCACTCAAAGTGACAATTGATCTAACATCATTTCCTGAGTATAAGGTAATGGCAAAGAGGAAGAAGGAAACCAACACAAGTCATCCATCCTCATGGGAAACTAGAAGTAAGAAAAATGCTCAAGCACCTCCAGAGGGAGATTTTAGACCTAGTCTTCAAGTCTTGAGAAAAAGGATAGTTGATGAAGGCAGATTAGATTAGATAGGAAAGTTTTATTTAAGAACAAAGCTAACAACACTACACATAATGGACAAGAAATTTGATTTAAAAGCCAAAGAAACAGAGAAATCTTTTGATAAAGTTTTCTTGAATAGGCACATGTATCCACCTACTACATCCACAACACAAGTGTCTTGGAAGAAAGCCAAGATGGCAAAGACCACAAATATACAAGTAATAGGTCCTCAAGATCTGGCACCCACTGTGATAACACCTACAGAGGTAGTTAAGTTTGCGCCCATGAAAGAGACACAAAAATATTATATAATCTTTATTGATAATGTAGAGATTGCAATGGTGGCCACTAACAATGACTTGGATAAGTTTGAGTAAGCCTTTGTGAGCACATAAGAGGTTGAAACTCCATGTAGTGATAATTTACCTAAGCTACAAGAAGAAGTACTGATAGAAGATCTAACAGGTGAAGAAAAAGAGAAGGAGACAGAAAAAGAGATAGAAAAAGAGGAAGAAAAGGTAGAAGAGGTAAAAGGAAGTAAGCCAACAGATAAACCATTTGTTGAAATGAAAATTAGAGTAAAGCAAGAAGTGATAGACAAAACTCCTATCACTCCCTTACCCTCAACATCATTGTTGACAAGGTTGACACCACACACCTCAAACTTAGACTCTCGGGGAGAAGAAGACCTGATCAAGATCAATGTCTTAGCTATGGAAAAATCAAAAGAGAAATAGGTAATCAGTCAACATTTTGAACAACCTATTACCTTTAGACAAGAAAGTGTCTAAGGTCCATATAGTTGATGATGTTAGCACCATCCTTAAAACCTTCAAGTTTAACTTCTCTAGCTTGGAAGAATCTACATCTCAAGTAGCATAAGAGAAACACATGAAAAAGAGATTGAGTGAACTGGTTAGTAACTTTACAATTGACCTAAGTTCATTAAAACTTGGTCAAGCATCTTAGGAGTTTGATGCAAAGGGAAGGAAGACCATTGTAGATTTTTTGAATCAAGATAAGCTAACTACTAATCACTACAAGAGAATCCAAGAAGAAGAAGAAATGATTGAAAAAGTAAGGAAATCAGTAGGAGACCCCTCCATTGATGTGAACATGTGCAATAATGTATACTAGGGGAAGATAGACAAGATAGAAAAGGTAGAGAAAGAGATGTTTAAGATAAGGGCAAGGCAGACATACCTCAAGAATGCTCTTGCACCCTCTCTAGATATTCTAAATCAGAACATCAAGGAGATCAATGCCACTATGGTGACCTATGATCAAGGTCTGAGTACATACTTGGAGAAGATGGAGAAGATACAATATGTCTTATGCACCCATCTATAGATTGTTAATGCACTAATTACATTTTGGAAACAAGAGATCAAAAATTTGCAGATAGCATATCCGGATGTCCTAACACTGTAAGTACTTATAGATACATTGTAATACCCCTCTAACCCTAATATAAGTTTTGTGTTTTTGAAAGAATTAAGATCCTTCGGATGTTTTCTTATAGCTTAAGTTGTACACGATACTTGTTTGATCTATTCCTATAGTTGTTTATAATAATTTCATAAGCTAGTACTCAATGATTCTAATATCAGACATACTATCTAAAGGTATCACTTTTGTATGTATTTATCTCCATGTATGTATTGAGTACCTACAAGACCTTTATGAACATAGTTAGGATGTTATATGATATGTACTTGATAGATATATATAAGTGGTTATTTGTATTTTCTTCTATTAAGGTTACTTTGGATGAATCTTGTATCTCACTTGATGATTTGATTATGTTGATTTATTATTAGTATTGATAAGAGACTAACACAATGCTTGAGATTCTAACCTTCATTATGATGATGCTACACGCTTTGAGTGTATATATATACATGATGTGTTTTCATGATTCAGGACGAAGTCGTAGTTACTCACATAGCTGAGGTCCACACGATGTATCGATCTTGGTCATCTGTCTGCAATGTTTTCTTTTATACGTATATCCGTGCATATGTATTTCTTCTTTGTGATGCAGGCTTGCAGGTACCGGGCATCGACTTCACCTGGCTTCACAGGTCTGAGCATGCCCTCAAATCCTCGATGGTTGTTGTCATGGAGATAGTACTACGGCCCCTACATGAGTCTTCCTTTGTCATTATTCCAATTTGGGAATATTAGGGTTCCTTCTTTGTCAGTCAACCTTTGGGTCAAAAACCCAGATCCAACGCACCCGGTTGGGCATGGTTGTAGTTAGTGCCTTGTGGCCACTTGAATTCATTTGGTTGTATGATTTGTTTACTCATTTTATTTATTTCTCCTTCTTGGTATGATTCTTAGTTAATCTTTCTATGTTGTGTTTTAGGAGTTTGGCTTGACTTTCCTTGTTGACTTTGGTTGACCTTGTTTGATCTTATAGTTTTCTCAATATGTTTCATAGTTGATATTTATGGCCTCTTTCGATGATTAGATTTATTTTGAGGCATGTGATTTTATTCTACCTCAGTGTTATATCCTATAGTAATTATAAATAGGTAATAATATTGTGATCTATTACTTCATAATCTTATAGATTATAGTGTTTGGTATTTGGCATGTATCTATATAAATATAAATATAAATATATATATATATATATATATATATATATATATATATATATATATATATATATATATGGAAATATATATATGGGTGCACACATATATGTATTTATATATATATAATTTATATGTGATTATATGTTAATTATTGTAGATATTGTTGATGGTGTATATTTCGGGATTAATGTAAAGTATAATATTATTAATAATTAAATATTAAATAATGCGAGGTATATTATTCTCAATTGTTAATTATTAATAATGAGGATAGGTTATATATATAGATATTGATGTAATTAATGATGTCATATGCATATATGTTAGGATAATATTACATGTGTGTATGAATGAATACAAATAATCTTTTATTGTATATTTGAGTAATATAGTTGTATGATATTAAGTTATTTTATAATACCCTTTAGTTAAGAGTTAGTTGGGAATTGGTTACTTTTCCTCTCAACCTTTGGAAATCTATTTATATGCACTACTTTCTCATTTGAAGGGAGGGGATTTTGGGGCTGAAGCATTGAGGAGAGGATGGCCTTACTTTTCATGGAGATTTTGGAGAGAAAACTTGGAGATGTGAAGGAGAGTTTGTAAGCATATGTCTTTAAGAATTTTTGGTTATCTTTGCTTTTGGGAGAGAGACATTTTTGTGAGAATTTCAGTAGTTGAGAGAGGGATTCTTTGCTGTGGAATTATTTCTTTCTTTCATGGAGATTTCTGAAAGTGGATAGGGTTTGAAGGATGCATCTCAAGTTTGGATTTGTCTTCTCTTTTGTTTCCTTCCTTCTTTGATTCAACCTTCGTAGGACATGAGGTATGGATTGAATATTTTAGTTACTTGATGTATCTGATAGATTATAGATCTATTTATATATTATCATTATTTATTATATCTGTACTTTTCATTTGTATGGTTATTTTAAAGTTTTGAGTTTTTGTTTGTAAGAATTGGCATGTGTTTTCCTAGGGTTTTTAGCAACCCGTTTTTGGAGATCTGTTATTATAACAATTTAAATTGCATCTATGGTTTTACTAAATTGATTTTATAGAAGTAAAATTCATAGATCTAAAATGGGTATCTCTCTGATTTTATTTTTAGGGTCGAATTAATGCCTTATTTTTGACATTTTGGCAGACTATGCCTGTCCATTCTTGATTCTGAATTTTCTGTCAAATGTATTCGTATGCTACAGGATGATATGATTATATAAAAGTCTAAATTTGATATCAGGGATTCTCTTAAGTCTTATCTTTCATTTTCAATTGTTTTGGTAAATTTTAATTATGTTTTGTGAAAATTACAACCGTTTTAGTGAAGGCAGGTCTGAACCCTAACCAGAATTTTCTGTTTTAAACCAGAAGTCATAACTTTCTTTCCCACCGTTGGATCTTCCTAAAAATAAAATTGAGAATCCATAATTATGTTATCTAACTATCCACTGAAGTGATTTACTTTATTTTATGTTTTGTGGAAGATATGGATGACTGTTCTATGATGACTATTCTTTGCATTTAATCCTTGCTTGAAATAATTCAATTTAAGAACATCATTAAGTTTTAAGGTTTCGTATGGTTACCAGAGGCTATTAGAATTTGTTTTTGGTTAATTGGATCTATGTATACTCTGAATATGTTTATAATATCACTTGGATGTCTTCTTATATGTTTGGAACATTCTGAATGCCATATTGGGTTTAGGGTTGTCAAGTGGACTAGGGACAACATATGTTTTCCTAAACTCAATCAAATGTTGTTATGGAATTGATATGAATTCTTGATGATGAATCTATTATGTTCTTATGATTTTTATATGTATGTTAGGGAACCTAAGTACACTAGGTGAGTGGCTCATAGTGAGGGGCCGGGGCCCTAAGTGGCTAGTACCAGGATAACCTACTATGAGTTATTTAATCAAGTGATAACCTAAATAAATGAATTGGGAATGGGAGATTATTGGAATGGGAAATTACACATTAATCAAGATTAATTGTGCCTCGCCCATGCCTTTAGTGCTAGTAAAGACTAAGGATGGGAGTTGGAGAAGGTACCTATGCGTAGGTACAATTGAATGACCTTGTCTGTACGAGAGGCATTCGGTTCCGCATGTGCCTACTTGGGGGCCGGGGCCAAGAGTGGCTAGTACCAGGACAACCCAAGGGGTGAGGGCTATGCGATGAAACTCACCTAGCTTGTAGCTTAGAGTCTCTATCAAATTTGATCATGCCTCTGGTATTCCTTGTGGTCTTCTTGTCTTTTCCTTTTTGTTGTGACTTTGGGGAACTTTTATCACCACCTTAGGAATTTTCTAGTTGTTACCTCTTGTATGGGCCTTTGGTTCTATTTCCTAGCTCGGGGGAGTGGGCCTATTGGTTCCACGTGGTTGGGTGGTTAATATTTATATCGAGGTATTGTTCGTGATTCTCTGGATGATCCTAGCACATATTCCTTTCCAGATCTGCAGTTGAAGATTTCTTATTGGATATTTTAATATGTTGAGATGTACTTATGTATTTGAATTCATGTAATTTTTAATCTCCTAAAAGGAGTCTTGTAGTATTGATGTAATCTCAATTCAAAGCAATGCTTAAGGGAATGGGTAGTTCTAGGTAAAAGAAAGGGAAAATAATGTGGAATATTAGACATGTTACTAGCATTAAAAGAAAGTGTTTATGTTATTTCTCCTATCCTCTTATGTTGTCCATATGTAAAGGAAATAATCTTAAATATAGTTATATATAATGATGTATCACAAAAATAATGTATTCTCTCTTGATGAAAGGATCCAAGGAAATTATTGAGAAATGATAGGTTAGTGATTGGAATTATTAACAATGAATGGTTATGAAACAATGCAATAAAATAGTAATTTGATTATAATGTTAATACTTGGTTCATGTTAATGAAGTACCTAGGATAATGCCTACCTTAATGAATATTAATCTCTTACCTAAATTATTAGAGAAAAGTGATATAAATGATAGTAGATGTAGATGAAATCAATATGAATTTATGGAATGAGTTGATAAAAGGAATAATGATGTTGGATGATTAACCTATGTTTAATAAAAGAAATAAGTTAGGGACATTTAACTTGGTGCATTAAAATGAATGTAGATCTTTTAAGCTCATGATTCCGTGAATATCTTATGCATGTAAATGGTTTATATGATGTTGCTTTAGTAGCGACGTTAGGGAACCCGGGAGGACTTAAGTTGTATAAATCTTACATTCAAGTAGTAGAAAATTATTTCTTCTTTTAGAAATATGAAGTGTAATGATGAATATTATTCTAGTTAAAATAAATAAATAAATTAAAAAAAAATTCACTACTTTCATTTTATAGAGGTTTTATGTCTTGTCCTCTTGGGTTGCCTGGCGGGGCATTACATACATTTTTTTGAGCACCTTTATCATTAATCTCAAAGGGGGAGTATTGAATAGAATATGGATTATTATATATATGTAAAGTGTTGGAATTAGGAGAGATAGATACTGAGAGGGGAGGGGTGAATTAGTGTCTTCAAAACTTTCTCTTGTAATACTTTTCAAATCTATATTAGCAATTTGTAATAACTGACCAAAGTGACTTGGATCTAATTGCATAAATCAATCATCTAGTTAACTCAAGAAAGTAAACAACATAAAATCAATTTGACAATCACATAACACAAGTATTTTGGTAACGTAGAAACCCTTGTTAGAAGGTAAAAACTGCGGTGGGGATGACACCCACAACTTCTTCACTACTACAAATAGAAAAGGTTTTCCTATTAGGGCTACAAGTTTTGATCATTTCTGGTGATCTCACCCTATTAGGAGTGACATATTAGATCAACTAGATCAACCTAGTTATAGGATTTTAGCAACACTACTAAAGTGTGCACTCAGTTAAGAGATTTACAAAAAACTGTTAAGTCTACTCTATTAAGAGATTTAACCAAAGCTCTATTACAATTTTTAGAAAGTAATATGCAAGATTATCTACTAAATTGACACTCAATTGTCTGGAACAGATCTTATAATTCTCTGATAGAATATCACCTTAACTGTGATGTATCTTTGCTCTATTTTTCTTGGTAGCCTTCTCTGAATCTGCTCGGTAGACTATTCAGTTCTCCTAACTGATTGACTTGAAGTTAGGCAATGACTTCAAGTGCTCCGTGATTCATATATATCAATTCAACAACCTCATAAAGTGGTGTGAACATACTGAATATATAGTGTTCAATTTTGTTGCTTAAGAAAAGATTAGGTTACAAAAATAATCATAACCCTAAGATCTACGATGCAAAATTAACCTAGATCAACTATTACAAATAAGATAAACATTGCATTTAATGAATATATTTTACAATAAATGCTCCTTGATCTTGGTAAACCATTTTACAATCTGTTATAACCATCTGCATGGAATAATGTGCTATTTCTGATTACTATGCCATTTTCTGTGATCATTGGTAAACACTGTATAGACTGCTCGGTGTATACTGTGATGCTCGGTGTTTACTAACTGTCGGTGTCAGTGTCAGTTGGTGCTCGATAAACTATGTAATGCTTAGTGTAAAGACTTTACCGACTTCTTTGTCCTGCTTCTAGTTACCGACCAACTCAATATAAGTTACTAAATGATCTGTTTGACATCTTTTGATACTAATGACAACCTTGAATACTTAATAGAGATTAACAATCTCCCCCTTTGGCATTAGTATCAAAACTTCAAATGTATATAGACAAAATATTCTATATAATCCTTATATCTCTGCCATATAGTATCCACATCAAAAAATTTCTAAGTACATCATAAGTACTCCCCCTTGGTACATGCTTCTCGGTAGAATATAGTATATATAACAAAATTTGTAACATATTTAGCATATATACATGTTTTCCCCCTTTTTGATAGTAATGCCAAATACAAAAAAAACATTCTGTATACTTATAACTTAGCAAAAATTGATGGATGGGTTTTCTCCAATGAGGCCAGGAGGTTGTCCCACTCCTCTTTCAAGTTGGTAAGAGCAATATGCTCAAGACCAACTTGCGCATGCATGTCAAAGATATTCTTTAACACTAAAATCTCTAGTGTTGACACTAATTGCTCAGCTTTGACTATGTGTGCCTCATAGATCTTTAGGTGTGGAATGAGTTCTTGCTGTAACTTTGTAACCTAATCTATGATTTTCTCTTCTTGTCTCCTTAATTCTACTATCAGCTGTCGGAGTTCCTGTACTCAGTGAATATGCTTGAGAAAAGCATTTGGCTCTATGATAGTAGCTTGTGTACTCAACTTAATTTCTACTTCTAAACCTTTAATCTTTTCATTGACCTCTATAGTGAAGGTGTCTGAAGTACACAACTTTACCAATAATTGGCAAATTATCTGAGCGATTGATTTTGCCTCGGTGATAACCTCAGATAATTTTACCTTCTTTATTGCCACTTCTTGGCTGATCTTTTCTACCAAGTTGTCCCGAATTCTGGACTCTATCCTCTCTTCAATTCTCTTATCAGCATCTACATCAGGTGTATTTATCTTATCAGCAAGCAAAGAAAGTTGATCTAAAATAGGAGTATTCTCATTAATGTCCACTTTAGGTACTACCTACTGAAGAATATCCCATACATCAGTTAGAACTTCTTTTCTTTTATGCTCTTGCTTTAGCTTCTCTTGCACTGCTTTTCTTGAACATAACTCCTCATACTTCATTAAATCTTCGGGGCTCAGGGTTCTCAGGTCACATTCTGGAATAATTATCACTTCATCAATGGTGATCGGCCCTTTTCCTTTCTTCTTCTTCTTCTGTCCAAGAGGTGACTTCTTCTCAGTAAGAACAATAGCTCTTTCTCCACTCTTTAGAATATCTTTCCCAATAGATACTGTATCTTATTTTTTCTACTCCTCGGTGGATGGTGTAGGAGTCTCGGTTGTAGTGTCAGAGGAGTTCACCTCGGTTGTCATTCTTTCTTCAGTTTCTTTTGGTTCTTCGGTTGCTTTTGGTTCTTTAGTGGACTGTGCCTTTGTATTATCAGGCTGATTTGTCTTTGCAGGTTGTGTAGGTACATGTGTTTCTATTGTATCTTTGTTTAAATTGAGGATAGATGCATCAGGTTGTACCTATGAAATTATTTCTACTACCTCTACAAGTACTAGTAGTTCACCTGGTAAAGATGTGAGTACACTAGCAATAATGTTTGTTGCTTCATCTTTGTATGGTTCTATAGTCACATCTGTATCATCTTTTTCATCAGGATCACCATTAGTGATGTCCTCAATGAGTACATCATCATCGGTTTTCTTCTACAAGTGGATCTCTACTAGATCTGGTGCATCTTGTGATACTTTTACCTCTTCCTTCTTATCGATAATATCAATTACCTCGGTAATTGATATACCTGAATCTTGTACCTACTTTCCCTTACCATTATCAATGTAAATGCCTTTACCTTTTGAATTGTGTCTCTTAGACAATTTTAGGAATGCTTCCTATTCAACTTTCTCTTCAGCTTTCAAAATTGTTGTCCATAATGGATCACATGCAACATCCATGTCACCCACATTCTCATCTAATATCTGTAGTGCTCGATTCTTGACTAAAAATCTTGCTTGGTATCTTTTCAAGTATTCACTTACTTCACCATAGCTCATAGTTGTAGCTATATGAACTAATGACCTTTCTCTTTTCCTTTTCTTTGTTTCAAGTGCAGTAGCCCATTGCACATTTATTCTATCATCTAGTTCTTTCAGTAATTTACATTCGAACTCAATTGGTACTCTTTTGAATTTAATCATCATTTGAATGATAGCATGTTCTATCTTCATTTTATCTTTAGTTGACATTTTGTCAAAGTTTCCTATGTCTAGATATGCAAGACTTACATTCTCAATTATATCTTCAATTATCTCATCAATTGTACCAGCCTTATGTTTGACTACTTTGAACTAATTTTCATCATCATCTTTATCTGTTTCTTCAATGTTGTCTTTTGTTCTTATGAGTCTCCTTCTTTTCTTTGTTGACTCAACTATAGGCTTGTTCTTCCTCTTAGCACTTCCTCATTGGTGTAGCTACCCTCATTTTCTTTACTTTTATTTCTTCTTGCTTTGGAGGGGATGAGGCTATAGTAGATGATCTTGTCTTCATTCCTTTTTCTAGTTCATCTTTAGTAGGAGGAACTGGTGTAGTATCCTTGTCCTTGTATGACTCGATTTCCTTTCTCTCATAGGGCTTGTCAGCTAGTAGTAACTGACCTTTAGTTACCTCTTTAACCGGTGACTCCTTAGGTGAGTCTGATGCATTACCATATGTAGCTGCAAGATATTTTCTCATTTTCTTCGCCATTCTAGACATTTTACCAATCTCTATATTAGTTGTTATCCTTGACTTAGCTTCATCATAAGTACCGAACCTAATGGCAGTGATGTCTATCGATAATTCCAAGAGTGCATTGATTGATTTCAAGGTGAAATCATAATTCATTTCATATCCCATCAGTGCCAACCATTTAATTCTAGGCTCTACTGCCTTGATCATAGAGAAATCTATACTTACTATAAAAGTTATATCATTTTCAAATTTATCAACTAATTCCCTTGGAATTCTGCTCCTTTGATGCATCTTAGTCTTGAACTCTTTGAAATATGCATCAAATTCATTGTTAAGACTCTTTCCTAAACTCTCCATCATTTCACTTAACTAGGCGGTTATCAATTTATCTGATTGCCATGTTACTTTACTGATACCGGGCACAAAATTTTGTAGGTAGAGAAATATGCACACAAGGAGTGAACCATACTTACATGTATTAGTCTTTTTGGACCTTAGAGTCTTCATATTCTCTTGAACTTGATGTAGTAGAATTTCAGTGAGATCAACCTGGTGATCTTTCTTCACAATTTTGCAAGCCATGTCCACGGTGCTGCAGGGTACACTGTTTAATCTGCTGGATTGAAATACCTTATACATAATGACATGAGCTATGAATTTTACTACTGGATCCTTGATTGTTGAAATATTTAAATCTCTATCATACCATTGTGCTCTAGTGTTCTTCTCTATGTCATGACAAGATGAACTACGAAAAGCTTTAGCTTTATCGGTTGTAGGGTATCTAGTAACTCTGCTTATAATCTTCTTGTTGACCTCAACAAGTTTATCTAGCCATAATTTTTCATCATAAAATCTACTAAGCATGATTCTTATCCAATTAGTACTAAATCTTTTGGAAGATAAGTGAAATTAGATAACCCTGATTCTTCAAACTTTTTATATTCAGATTTTAACTTTCCATCCGGTCCACAAACTTGTTGATACATTGCAACGGTCTCAAAATCACCAACTTCACTGATCTTGCAATGAATATATTCCCTAAAATCCTCTATTAGTAAAACCCTATCTAGAATACTCGAAAATGCCCCCATATCATCTGTTTGTGTTGCAACCTTCGGATGTGGTTTAAACTTTGCCTTAGCAAAATTAGCTCTTACAATTAGCTCTACTTCCTCCTCAATGATGTTCGATTTTTTTGCAGATGATGTCGATGCCATAAAACAAATATCAAATTTTAGAAAGCAAATGAGTAACAAGTATTTAGTTGCAAAAGAACTTACTCGGTTTAGTCGAAGAGTATCGTCAGTTCAATCTGTAGTTGCTTTCAATCTTTCTGAGAAATTTTCAGCTCAAACTCTGCTCTATGAAATTTCCACTCTTCAAAATCATAATGTGACAATAAAATTTTGTTTTCATGAAATGCTCAACCTAACCATTTCAATATTCCCACTCAAACTTTCCTACATTAAATGCTCAACCTAACTTTTAGTACAAAACAGCTGTCAGCTTGGTGATGTCTACAATCTTCTTCGCTCGGTTAACATAGGATTTCTTCATCGATTTGTACTATCATCGGTTAACCTTGTATAGTGATTACCAATGGGTAACCAACTCTCGGTCTCTCTTTTACTGACTATATAACATTGTTAGCTCATAACACATAAACCATAGTGCATCTTAATTCATATAGATTTGGTATTTGCACATCATATATAAGGAACTGTATGTAAAATGTGATTATTTGAAATGTCAGTCCCATACATACCTTTGTTTCTTTAAGTGGAGGTGCCAATGTCACCCAATCTAGTGGACAAGGTTTCACTGATGGTGTTACTTGACTCAACATTCTCACTAGATGCCTTCTTCCACATAGTGTTCCTTAATCTTGTGATCTCTGCAATGTTATAACCGCTTTCAAATATATGGTTTTCATCTAGTGCTCAGTCTCTATAGTTCTTTCTTAAATGACCAACCTTGTGACAATGCATACATGCCATTCCAGTGCTTGTCCAACTTCTTGAATGTCCAATCTAACCCTTTCTGTAATAGTTTTGCTGCAATGTGTCCATACCGACCACATACAACACAATTAGTCCATGTATTGTAATCCCAAACATATGAGTTACCTTGTCTCTTAGGTTGGTAAGGCTTTCATTGTGGTTTCTCCTTACGTGTCCAGACTTGTTTTATTTTTTCCTTACATTCTCTTGCAGTGTGTCCATGCTTATTGTAAGTATAGCATATTTTCTCTATAGTAGTATTGTTAGCAAGATCTTTTTTCTTAGCTCTACACTCATAAGTAGGATGTCCAAACTTTCCACAGTAATAACAATATCCATTAAACTTAGGAGTAATAGTAGGTTTACATTGTGCTTTACTTCTGCACACATTTGATGTATGTCCTGATTTTCCATAGTGATAACATGCTAACACTTTAGGTTTCTGATTTTGATTGTTGTTGACATTTTTAGCTTGTTGTGATGATTCTCCTTCATCGGTGTAGCCTATACCGGCTTTACTTCCAACTCTTCTCTGATTAGTCAGGAAATCATCAATCTTTTTGGAGCTATCCTCAACTATCTTCATCATTTCATTATGTTTCTTTTGTATCTTTAATTCATTTATTAGTTTTTCATTGTCTACTCTGAGTATTGTACCATCTTCAAGTTTTTTTGATAATTCTCCATTTACTCGGTTCATTTCTTGATTGACAGTCATCATTTGGTTTGCTACTTGAAAGTTATGATCAACGAGTCTCTGTATTTCACTTTCTTTTGCTTGAAGTTGTTTAGTCGTCAGTCTTCGGTCTTCAATAGCCATATTCCAATCTTGTTCAACTTGTCTAGCATTGTTCATAATTTCCACCATTCTTACCATCTAGGATTCTTGACTAATTTGAAGTGCTTTCACTGAATCAGATAGATGCTGATTTTTTTCAAATAAATTAGTGATGATACTTTCAGATCTGTCTGAGATGGTTCCAGAACTTGATCCAACATGATCAAATATATCATCAATAGTTTCTTCATGATAACTGACCTCACTCTGTAGGATTGCAAGGTTCTTCCTATCAACCAGTAATTTCTTCAGTTCATCCTTGGCTTGTTTGTACTGTTCCACAAACATTTGCATTTGTAGCTTCTGATTCTCAATAGACTTGTCAAGCTTATATCTCTCCATGACTTAGATCTTTTACCCTTTAGTGGTTAAACTATTCAATAAGAGAACTATGCTCTGACACCAATTGTTGGAATTAGGAGAGATAGATACTGAGAGGGGAGGGGTGAGTCAGTGTCTTCAAAAATTTCTCTTGTAATACTTTTCAAATCTATATTAGCAATTTGTAATAACCGACCAAAGTGACTTGGATCTAATTGCATAAATCAATCATCTAGTTAACTTAAGAAAGTAAACAACATGAAATCAATTTGACAATCACATAACACAAGTATTTTGGTGACACAGAAACCCTTGTTAGAAGGTAAAAACTACCGTGGGGATGACACCCACAAATTCTTCACTACTGTAGATAGAAAAGGTTTGCCTGTTAGGGATGCAAGTTTTTATCACTTTTGGTGATCTCACCTTGTTAGGAGTGACATATCAAATCAGCTAGATCTACCTAGTTATAGGATTTCAGCAACACTATTGAAGTGTGCACTCGGTTAAGAGATTTACAAAAGACTGTTAACTCTACTCTGTTAAGAGATTTAACAAAAGCTCTATTACATTTGTCAAAAATTAATATGCAAGATTATTTACTAAATTGACACTCAATTGTCTGAAATAGATCTTATAATTCTCTGATAGAATATCACCTTAACTGTGATGTATCTTTGCTCTGTTATGCTCGGTAGACTATTCTGTTCTCCCAACTAATTGACTTGAAGTTAGGCAATGACTTCAAGTGCTTTGTGATTCATATATATCAATTCAACAACCTCATAAAGTGGTGTGAACATATTGAATATATAGTCTTCAGTTTTTCCACTTAAGCAAAGATTAGGTTACAAAAATAATCATAACCCTAAGATCTGCGGTGCAAAATTAACCTAGATCAACTATTAAAAATAAGATAAACATTGCATTTAATGGATATCTTTTACAATAAATGCTCCTTGATCTTGGTAAACCATTTTACAATCTGTTATAACTGTCTGTATAGAAGAATATGCCATTTCTGATTACTATGCCATTTTCTATGATCATCAGTAAACACTGTATAGACTACTCGGTGTATACTATGATGATCAGTGTTTACTAACTGTCGGTGTCGGTGTCAACTGGTGCTCGGTAAACTATGTAATGCTCAATGTAAAGACTTTACCAACTGCTCTATCTTGCTTCTAGTTACCAACCAACTCAATATAAGTTACCGACCGATCTGTTTGACATCTTTTGATACTAATGAAAACCTTGAATGGTCAATAGAGATTAACATAAAGAAGATGCATAGTAAATATTATAAGGGAGATATAAGTTAGAGTATGTTAAAGAGTTTTTTTATAAGGGTACAGTTAGTAACTTTAGCATATTCCTTTGTTTCTATTAATGACAAAGGGGGAGATTGTTTGACTACATTGTTGTATATGACTAGATTTGGTGTTGTCATTATGGAAACAAAGTCATATAGTGTTTTGGAGTCAACGCACATTACAAGAAGATCAGAATTTGGTTAAGTACAAAAGACTAGATAGTTAATAGAGCACTAGTAGATCAGAGCATCAATGCACATGTATATGATAGAGTTATGGTATGCACCCCAGAAGATAAGTTGGTAAGAGTGTATTCATGCTTTGTCTAAGAGCGCATGATCAAAAGATACAATATGGCGAAGATACAGACAGTTGAATTGGCACAGATAGTGAATGCTAGAATAGAATAGAGTATCCAACCGACTATTGGTAATTTGATTAGTGATGATATTATTATTTTGTAAAGGCTATGCACCTATTGTAATTAAGTGTTAGACATATAATTATGTTTATTTGTAAACATGCTTGAGCCAATTCAATTGGAAGTGTTGTATGTAATCGGTTATAGGTGATAGAAAGTAAAGTCCACCAAGATAACTGATGGGGGGGGGGGGGGGGTGAATCAGTTATCAGATAAATATAAGTTTTATCAACCTTAATAGATTTTAACCATGTAAGTAATGTAACCAGCAACCATAGAAAGATATACATACACAACAACACAATAACACAAGATATGTTGACTAGGGAACCTCTTGATCAAAGAGTAAACCCTGGTGGGAATGATGCCCACAAAAGATGTAATAATATGAATATTACTTGTGAAAGGATGGAATCTATTAGGAGTCTTATGAAATACATTCATTTCATATGAATCCTTGTTAGGAGATTTTGAATCCCTGTTAAAAGATTCTAACTCTGTAGTAGTTATGGAAGACAGAAGGACCCACTGCCCAAACAACTTCAAGGTAAGATCACCAAACTCACTATCCAACTAATCTTTTTATTACTCAATAGAATAATATCAAAATATTACTGACCTCAACAATCCAATACTCTTTCTCTGACTGTGCCAAACCGCACCAACTCCTTCATTTGATCTCAATACTAGATCTCAGTACTTCGCATATCCTCTTTTAAAAATTTCACTTTCATAATACACTTACATTCATCACATTTCATATTACAACAAGGAATACATTCCTTCCTTTAAACAAAATAAAGCAATTACAAATGAGCCAGCATACAAATTACAAATTAAAACTTTCCACATGTTACATCAAAATAAGACAAAACTGTCAGCTTCCAATCAATATAATTCTTCACTCATGCGACCTCAGATCTTGAACTATCAACCACATCACTATCAACATGTCTCCAACTACTCTCTAAATATGTATAACCATATTCCATTCCGATTAGGAGATATCATCCAATTTCCACACACCGCTACTCAGGAACGCTGCCTGAATACTTCTTCCACTGATTTGCCCATAACTTCCATGAATAAATGAATTACTATCTACACTCTTAACTATGATCTTATAAAACATCATAGAGTAATTCACCAACTCTGCATAGCTTCATCTTAAATATCCCAAGTGCGCTAACTCAAACACTGTCTATTTCTTTGCTAATCTTTAGTAGATCATTGTGTTGACATCAATGACAATCATAGTCATGAATGCAACAACAATTGCTACAGAATGGATTCTAATACTCCCCCATAAGATATATTCAACATTTATTCCTAAAAATCTACCCCATTGGCATTAATGGAAACATAGATGAAAAAATATCCAAGTTCCATAAATCCAATCACTGCAACACTGCAGCTCTAAAAATGCTTCATATCTTCTTCATCAATCAAATCTTGCTTATTTTTCCTATTTAGTTCTCTCCAATAGATGGTACAAATGGTTTTTCATGTATACCTCTCCCCCATTGACATCAATGACAGATGTTTCATCATTATGTCAATAAAAATTTCAATGTCAAAAGACACTGTTCAGAAAATATATTCACTAGAGTCCTCATGAATTTGTTAGGAATGAATGCTTGATGTTTGGTAGTCATTCTATAGTAATGGTTGTTTCATTCATGACTATGATTGTCATTGATGTCAACATAGTGATATTCTAGAGTTTAGCAGAGTAGCAGGCATAGTTTTGTTTTGTGCGCATGGGATATTGCATTTGGGATTATGTGTAGTTGATGGTATGTTCTTTGTTGTGTTATTAACCTATGGTTAAGAGAAAAAAAAGAAATTCATTCATTCTTGAAAGTTATAAGCATTTTGGTGGAAGCAGTATTCTGGCAGTGTTCCTGAGTAGCGATTTTTGGTAATAAGAGGATATCTCCTAATAGGGATGGAATCTGATTTTGCACAGTTAAAGGGAAGTTTGAGACACATTGGTAGTGATGTGGTTCACTATGCAAACTTTGAGGTGACACGTGTGAAGAGTTATTACATTTGGAAGCCGACAATTTTATGTAATTCTTGGTGTAGCGTGTTGAAATTATTATTTTGTATTTGCATGCCGACTCATTTGTAATTATTTGAGTGTGGTATAAAGGAAGGAATTTTTTCTTTGTTATGATATGGGATTATGAGTTGTGATATGAAATTGTGAAAGTTGTGATGCGAATTTATGCATGAGGTGATGAAGGAAGACTTGCAAAGTATAGAGATCTAGATTTGTGATCTTGTGTAGTAGAGAGTGCAGTTTTGGCATAGTGTGAAGGAGGTAACATATTTCATATTATTCTATTGAATAATCCTAAAATCTATTGGATAGTGAGTTCAGAGATCTTGCCTTGAAGCTGTTTGGGCAGTGGGTCCTTTAGTCTTCCATAACTCTTAACCGGGTTAGAATCTTTTAACATGGATTCAAAATCTCCTAAAAGGGATTCATATGTACTAAATGTATTTGATAAGACTCCTAATAGGGTCCATCATTTCACAAGGAATTTTCATAGTAGTGCATCATTTTGTGGGCATCATTCCCACCGGGGTTTACTCTTTGATCAAGAGGTTCCCTAGTCAACATATCTTGTGTTATTGTGTCATTGTGTATGATTATCTTTCTATGGTTGGTTACTGCATTGATTATATGGTTTAATGCTACTAAAGTTGATATTGAAGTTGATAAATGGTTTAATTATCAGATAACTGATTCACCCCCCCTCTCAGTTATCTTGGGGATATTTACTTTCTAACAATTGGTATCAGAGTGGTAGGTCCTTGAAAGAGAAGTTTAACAACTTAAGGAGATCTATGGAAAATTTTAGGAAAGAAAGCCCTAAGTTTGATGGAGTAAATTTTGACAGCTGGAAAGAAAAGATTAAGACACATCTATTGTGTTTAGGACTAGGTTATTGGTTGATTACAAGGAATGCCAAAACTATCATTGAGGAAGACAGACTTGAGACTTGTTCTAATGATGAAAGAGACACCTTTATGTGCAACATACTTGCAAGAGAAGCACTTTTATCAGCACTTCCAGAGAATGAATACAATCAGGTAAAAAGTTTAATTAGAGCTTATGATATTTAGAAAGCTTTACATTCAACTTTTGAAGGTGATGAACATGCAAAGAAAGCTAGGTTACATAATTGGATTTGGGCATTTGAAGACATAAGAATGATGGAAGATGAATCTGTTAGAAGCTATATTGGTAGGAAATCAGAAATTGTTGTAAGAATAAAGTCTTGTGGAGGTGAAAAATCAGAGAATGAAGTGATATGGAAAATTTTGAGAACATTGACATAGGTATTCAAACAGACTACACAAATGATTGAACAAGTGATACCTTGTACAAAGAACTTTTCAAGAGAGACTCTTCTTGGAAGATTGGAAGTAGCAGAAATGAATTTGAGATTATTAGGAGAACTATCAAGAATGGAGATAGCATTCAGTGCTCTTAGCATCAGAACTACTTTTTCAAGAAGTACAAGTGTGAGTGGAGATTATGCCAGCAGCAGCAGATCCAAATCTAAAGAAGATAAGAAGATTGAAGAAGGTATTGCCTTGCTTGTGAAAAGAGAACCAGATGGTAAGAAAATATTTAAATGTTGGACTTGTCAAGAATATGGTCATTATGCATCTAAGTGTCCTATGAGAGTTAAGAAGTATAGAAACAATTTTAAGTATAGAAGACCTAAAGAATGTCATTATGAAAATGATGAAGAAATTGAAGAAGGAATTGAAAGACATTTGGGTGATAGTGATAATGATAACCTTGATGAAAAAGGATTTGTAGCCATTAAAGAAGAAAATTATGAATCTAATATTAAAGAAGAAAAAGCCTTAGTTTCCCAAGTTGAAAAGAGAGCTAATTGGATTATAGATAGTGGTTGTTCACATCATATAACTAGTGATAAAGGAAAGTTCATAAAGTTTAGCAATCATGATGGAGGAGTTGTTAGAGTTGGTAAAAATGCACCTTGTTTGATTAAAGGTATCAGATCTATTACTCTTGATGGAAAGACTAATACTGATGATGTTTACTTTGTGGATGGATTGAAACATAATCTATTGAGTGTTGGATAGTTATTTGATAAGGGATATCAAGTTTTGTTTGCCGAGAAAACTTGTGTGATTAAGGATAAAGATGAAAATTTGATTGGAACAGGATCTAGAACCAGAGGTAATGTATTTCAGTTGAACCCTACGGAGATGACATGCTTGATGACTAAGATTGATGATAGTTGGTTATGGCATAGAAGGTTTTGTCATATAAAGTTTGATAATATTATGAAAGTGAGTTCTATACTTGCAGTAAGAGATTTATCTAAGATTATGAAGCCTACTAACATGATTTGCAAGGAATGTGTGATGGTTAAGAAGAAAAGGAGTTCATTTCCTAGCAAGAAGTTCACATCTACAAAGAAGTTGGAGATTGTTCATATAGACTTGAGAGGTCCTACAAGGACTAGAGGATTCTATGGAGAAAGGTATTTTATGATTCTTGTTGATGATTTTACAAGAATGATGTGGATTGCATTTTTGAAAGATAAATCTGAAGCATTTGATAAGTTTAAGGTAATTAAGAACAAAGTTGAGAATGAATCAGGAATGATAATTAAATGTTTGAGATCTGAGAGAGGAGGAGAATTTACTTCTAAAGAGTTTAACACCTTTTGTGAAGTGAATGGTATTAACAGATAGTTTTCAGCCCCTAAAACACCTAAACAAAATGGTATTGCAGAAAGAAGAAACAGATCAGTGACTGAAGCAGCAAGAGCTATGTTGTTTGAAAGTGATTTGGAAAAGACATTTTGGAGAGAAGCAGTGAATACAATAGTATATACAATGAATAGAGTACAAATCAGAGTAGACACAGACAAGACACCTTATGAATTATGGTTTGGACATGCACCCTCAGTTAAGTATTTTAGAATTTTTGGAAGCAAATGTTATATTAAGAGAGATGATGATATAGGAAAGTTTGACCCTAGAAGCGATAAAGGAATTTTTCTTGGATATTCTTTGAGAAGTAAAGCTTATAGATGTTACAATAAGAGAACTAAGACTATTGTGGAAAGTGAAAATGTAAAAGTTGATGAGAAGTTCAAAATTCAGGAAAGAATGCTTGATTATGAATCTGATGAAGAAACTAACCCTCAGCCTAACATTGAATCTACTGAACAATTTTTTGAGACTGACAGTGAATTGTTGAATGAAAGTCATGCTAAAGAAAATAGAGAAGAATCTAGAGAAGAATCTATAGTTGAGACAAGATCTGAGACTATGACACCTAATAGGTATATTTCAAGACATCATCCTATTGAGCAAGTTATTGGAAGTTTGGACAGAGGATTTATGACTAGAAACAAGGTACATTTATGTTTGTTTTCTCAAATTGAACCTAAGTCTACTAATGAAGCTTGTGAAGATGAACATTGGATTAAATCTATGAAAGAAAAATTGGATCAGATTGAGAAGAACAAGACATGGGAATTGGTCCCTAGACCTAAGGAGAAGAATGTGATTGGAACTAAATGGGTATTCAGAAACAAGATGAATGAACAAGGAGAAGTAGTAAGAAACAAAGAAAGATTGGTATGTAAGGGATACTCACAGCAAGAAGGAATTGATTATGAAGAAACCTTTGCCCCTGTGGCAAGACTTGAAGCAGTAAGAATGTTTTTGGCCTATGTAGCATTTAAGAAATTCAAAGTATATCAGATGGATTTAAAGTCAGCATTTCTGAATGGTGAATTGGAAGAAGTATACATTGAGCAGCCTGAAGGTTTTCCTTTGACTCAAGAAGGAGACATGGTATGTAAACTAAAGAAAGCATTGTATGGACTAAAGCAAGCACCTAGAACTTGGTATGCTAGATTGGATAAGTATTTGTTGAAATTGGGATTTACAAAAGGAACAACTGATAGTAACTTGTACACAAAAGAAATTGAGAATGGATTGTTAGTTATAGTTATCTTTGTTGATGACATTATTTTTGGAGGAGAAGATGAAGCTAGTGAAAAATTTGCTGATGAAATGAAGACAGAATTTAAAATGATTATGATTGGAGAAATGAAATACTTTTGGGATTACAGATAACACAAAAAAAAGATGGTATCTTTGTAAGTCTAACAAAATACTTGAATGATTTGTTGAAAATATCTGGTATGGAGAATTGTAAACCAGTTGGAACACCTATGGTTATAGGACATAAACTATCTAGTAAAGAGGAGACACTAGTAGTTGAACAGAAGAAATATAGATCAATGATTGGTGGATTGCAGTACTTGACGCACACTAGATCTGATATAGCACATTCAGTTGGAATAGTAGCAAGATTTCAAGTTGAACCTAGAGAGTTACATTATGCAGTAGTAAAGAGGATATTGAGATATCTTAGAGGAACAATGGACTATGGATTGTGGTATGAGAATTCTGATGATTTTACCCTATGTACATATACTGATGCTGATTGGGGAGGCAACGTTGATGACAAGAAAAGAACCAGTGGTGGAGCCTTTTTTCTTGGAGGAAGATTAGTTTCTTGGTTGAGCAAGAAGCAGAATTGTATTTCATAGAGTACAGCAGAAGTAGAGTATGTAGCAGTAGCAAACAATTGTAACCAGATAATTTGGATGAAGCAAATGCTGAAGGATATTGGAATTAAGTTTGATGAGCCTATTGTCATACATTGTGACAATACCAGTACAATTAGTATGTCTAAGAATCCTATATTACATTCTAAGACTAAGCATATAGAGATCAAGTATCATTTGTAAGAGAGAAAGTTGTAGATAAAGAAGTCAGATTGGAGTACATTAGCACAAAGGAGTAGATAGCAGACATATTTACTAAGCCCTTGCCGAAGGATACATTTGAGTACATAAGAGGTATGCTTGGGGTTATGCCCCAACCTACTCTTGAGTAAAGATGCAAATGGTTGCATTCGTCCAGTGGTTTAAGCACTTTTCTTTCTTCTGGACTGGATGTTGGTACTTCCTCTATGGGGGAGTATGTGTATCTAAGCTGAGTCATGAGGACTCTTGTGAATGTATTTTCTAAACAGTGTCTTTTGACATTGAGCTATTGTTTGACATAGTGATGGAATTTTTGTCATTGATGTCAATGGGGGAGAGAATCATGAAAAACATTGAAAAACGTTGAGGAACTACATTTTTTGGAGTGATTGAATAGGAAAATGAAGCAAGATTTGATTGAGGAAGAGCAGTAGAGCAGTAGAGCAGTTGAGCAGCAGTGATTGGATTTTTGGAACATTGGATGTTTTTCATCTATGTTGCCATCAATGCTAATGGGGGAGATTGTTAGGAATGAATTCTTGATGTTTGGTAGTCATTCTATAGCAATGGTTGTTGCATTCATGACTATGATTGTCATTGATGTCAACACAGTGATATTCTAGAGTTTAGCAGAGTAGCAGGCATAGTTTTGTTTTGCATAAATGGGATATTGCATTTGGGATTATGCATAGTTGATGGTATGTTCTTTGTTGTGTTATTAACCTATGGTCAAGAGCACAAAAATAAATTCATTCATTCTTGAAAGTTATAAGCATTTTGGTGGAAGTAGTATTCTGGTAGTGTTCCTGAGTAGCGGTTTTTGGTAATCGGAGGATATCGCCTAATCAAGATGGAATCTGATTTTGCACAGTTAAAGGGAAGTTTGAGACACATTGGTAGTGACATGGTTCACTACACAAACTTTGAGGTGACATGTGTGAAGAGTTATTACATTTGGAAGCTGATAGTTTTATGTAATTCTTGGTGTAGCATGTTGAAATTATTATTTTGTATTTGCATGCTGAATCATTTGTAATTATTTGAGTGTGGTATAAAGGAAGGAATTTTTTATTTGTTATGATATGGGATTATGAGTTGTGATATGAAATTGTGAAAGTTGTGGTGCGAATTTATGCATGAGGTGATGAAGGAAGACTTGCGAAGTACAAAGATCTGGATTTGTGATCTTGTGTAGCAGAGAGTGCTGTTTTGACATAGTGTGAAGGAGGTAACATATTTCATATTATTATATTGAATAATCCTAAGATCTGTTGGACAGTGAGTTTAGAGATCTTTCCTTGAAGCTATTTGGGCAGTGGGTCCTTTAGTCTTCCATAAATCTTAACCGGGTTAGAATCTTTTAATAGGGATTCAAAATCTCCTAACAAGGATTCATATGTACTGAATGTATTTGATAAGACTCCTAAAAGGGTCCATCCTTTCACAACGAATTTTCATATTAGTGCATCATTTTGTGGGTATCATTCCCATCAGGGTTTACTCTTTGATCAAGAGGTTCCCTAGTCAACATATCTTGTGTTATTGTGTCATTGTGTATGATTATCTTTCTATGGTTGGTTAATGCATTGATTATATGGTTTAATGCTACTGAAGTTGATATTGAAGTTGATAAATGGTTTAATTATTAGATAACTGATTCACCCCCCCCCCCCTCTTAGTTATCTTGGGGATCTTTACTTTCTAACAGACTTAGCTCAGATACACATACTCCCCCATAGAGGAAGTACCAACATCTAGTCTAGAAGAAAAATAAGGTTCATATACCACTGGATAGATGCAACAATCTACATCACTTCTCAAAAGTATGTTGGGGCATAACCCCAAGCATACCTCTCAGATACTCAAATGTATCCTTAGGCAAAGGTTTTATAAATATGCAATCTGCTCCTTTGTGCTTATGTACTCAAGTCTGAATTCTTTCTTTGCAACTTTCTCTCTTACTACATGATACTTTATCTCTTTATGCTTTGTCTTAGGATGTAACACAGAGTTCTTAGACATACTAACTGTGCTAGTGTTATCACAATGTATAACAACAGGCTCAAAATTTTTTATTCAAATATCCTTCAACATTTGCTTCATCTAAATTATCTGGTTACAATTGTTTGCTGCTACTACATACTATTCTTCTATTGTGCTCTATGAAATACAATTTTGCTTCTTGCTTAGCCAAGAAACCAATCTTCCTTCAAGGAAAAATGCTCCACCACTGGTTCTCTTTTTATCATCAATACTGCCTCCCCAATCAGCATCTATATATGCACATAGGGTAAAATCATTAGATTTTTCATACCACAATCCATACTCAATTGTGCCTCTTAAGTACCTTAGTATCCTTTTTATTGTTGCATAATGTGATTCTTTAGGTTCAGCTTCAAATATTTCTACAATTCCAACTGAATGTGCTATATCAGGTCTTGTATGAGTCAAATACTACAATCATCCAATCATAGATCTATACTTCTTTTGTTCCACTACAGGAGTGTCATTTGTGCTAGATAACTTGTGTCCAGTTACCATAGGTGTTCCAATTTACAGTTATCCTTTCCAAATATCTTCAATAAATCATTCAAGTACTTTGTCTGACTTACAAAGATACCATCACTATTTTGTGTTATCTACAATCCTAAAAAATATTTCATTTCACCAATCATACTCATTTCAAATCCAGTCTTCATTTCATCTGCAAATTTATCACTGGCTTCATCTTCTCCTCCAAATATAATATTATCAACAAAAATTACTAGAACCAACAAACTATTTTCAATTTCTTTTGTATACATGTTTCTATTAGCCATGCCTTTTGTAAATCCTAATTTCAACAAATACTTATCCAATCTCGCATACCAAGTTCTAGGTGCTTGCTTCAGTCCATATAAAGCTTTCTTCAATTTAAATATGATGTGTTTTTCTTTAGTTAAAGGAAAACCTTTAGGATGCTCAATGTAAACTTCTTCTTCCATTTCTCCATTTAGAAATGCTGACTTCACATCCATTTGATACACTTTGAATTTCTTAAAAGATGCATAGACCAAAAACATTCTTACTACAATTCTTGCTACTAGTGCAAAAGTTTCTTCATAGTCAATTCCTTCTTGCTATGAGTATCATTTACATACCAATCTTGCTTTGTTGCTTACTACTTCTCCTTATTCATTCATCTTGTTTTTGAATACCCATTTTGTTCCTATAACATTCTTATCTTTAGGTCTAGGGACCAATTCCTATGTCTTGTTCTTTTCAATCTGATCTAGTTCTTCTTTCATAGCATTAATCCAATGTTCATCTTCACAAGCTTCACTTGTAGATGTAGGTTCAATTTGAGAAATCAAACATAAGTATACTTGTACCTTATTTTGAGTCTAAACTCCTCTGTCTATGCTTCCAATAATCTGCTCATGAGGATGATTCCTTGATAGATTCTTGTTAGGTTTCACTGTCTCAGATCTTACTTCAGGTGTCAGTTCTTCAATGACCTCACTATGGCTTTCATTCAAAAAATCACTATCAGTTTCATAAAATAATTTATTAGTCTCAGGGTTAGGTCTAGAATGAGTTCCTTCATCTAATTCATAATCAAGCATTCTTTCTTGAATTTTGAACTTTTCATCAACTTTTGGATTTACACTCTCAACAATAGTCTTAGTTCTCTTATTGTAACATCTATAAGCTTTTCTCTTCAATGAATATCCAAGAAATATACCTTCATCACTTCTAGGATCAAACTTTCCAATGTGATCATCTCTCTTAATATAACATTTGCTTCCAAAAATTCTAAAATACTTAACTGATGGTGCATGTCCAAACCATAGTTCATGGGGTGTCTTGTTTGTGTCTACTCTGATTTATACTCTATTCATTTTAAACACCATTGTGTTAATTTCTTCTCTCGAGAATATCTTCACTAAGTCATTCTCAAATAACATAGCTCTTGCTACTTCAGTCACTGATCAGTTTGTCCTTTTTGCAATACCATTTTGTTCAGGTGTCTAGGGGCTGAAAACTGTCTCTTAATACCATTCACTTCACAAAAGATGTTAAATTCTTTAGAAGTAAATTCTAAACCTATATCTGATCTCAAACATTTAATCTTCATTCTAGATTCATTCTCAACTTTATTCTCAATGATCTTAAACCTATCAAATGCTTCAAATTTTTCTTTAAGAAGTACAATCCACATCATTCTTGTAAATTCATCAACAAGAATCATAAAATACCTTCATCCATAGAATCCTCTAGTCCTCGTAGGACCGCTCAAGTCTATGTGAACAGTCTCCAACTTCTCTGCTATTGTAAACTTCTTGCTGGGAAACAAGCTTCTCTTCTGTTTAGCCATCACACATTCCTTGCAAATCATGTTAGTAGGCTTCATAATTTTAGGCAAATCTCTTACTATAAGTGTAGTACTCACTTTCACAATGTTATCAAAGTTTATATGACAAAATATTCTATGCCATAACCAACTACCATCAGTCTTAGTAATCAAGCATGTCATCTTAGTAGGATTCAACTATAATACATTACCTCTAGTTCTAGATCCAGTACCAATCAAATTTCCATCTTTGTCTTTAATCACACAAGTTTTCTCAGTAAACCAAACTTGATATCCCTTATCAACTAACTGTCCAAAACTCAAAAGATTATGTTTCAAACCATGCACAAAGTAAACATCATCAGTATTAGTCTTTCCATTAAGAGTAATAGATCCTATACCTTTAATCAAACAAGGTGAATTGTTTCCAACTCTAACAATTCCTCCATCATAATTGTTAAACTTTATGAAATTTTTCATGTCTCCAGTCATATGATGTGAACAACCACTATCTATAATCCAATCAACTTTCTTTTCTACTTGAGAAACTAAAGCTTTTTCTTCTTTAATTTCAATTTTAGGATTTTCTTCTTTAATTGCTACAAATCCTATATCATCATTATTCTCACTATCACTTTCACTCAAATATTTCTCCAAACTAGCTTCAAGTTCTTCATCATTTGCATAGTAACATTCTTTAGATCTTCTAGGATTAAACTAGTTCCTATACTTCTTAACTCTCTTAGGACATTTAGATGCAAAATGACCATATTCTTGACAAGTCCAACATTTAAAAATTTTCTTACCATCTTTTTCTCTCTTCACAAGCAAGGTAATACCTTCTTTAATCTTCCTGTCTTCTTCATTTCTAGATCTACTACTACTAGCATAATCTCCGCTCACATTGATGCTTCTTAACAAAGTAGGGCAAACACTAAGAGCACTGAATGCTATCTCCATTCTAGGCAGGTCTCCTAATAACCTTAGGTTCATTTCTGCTACATCCAATCTTCCAAGAAGAGTCTCTCTTGTAAAGTTCATGGTACAAGGTATGACTTGTTCAATCATCTGTGTTGTCTACTTAAATGCATGAGTCAATGTCCTTAGAATTTTCCATATCACTTCTTTCTTTGTCTTTGTTCCACCACAAGATTTTATACCTGCAAAAATCTCTGACATTCTATCAATATAGCTTCTAACATATTCATCTTCCATCATTCTTATATCTTCAAATGCACATATCCAATTATGTAATCTAACTTTGTTTACATGTTCACCACCTTCAAAATTAGAGCGTAAAGCTAACCAAATTTTATTGGATGTTTTCAAATATTTTACCTAACTAGAATCATTCTCCGGAATGGCTGACAAGAGTGACTCTCTAGCAAGTATGCTACACATGAATAGATCTCTTTCCTCATTAGTACATGTTTCAATGTTATCCTCATCAATGATAGTCTTCTCATTCTTTGTGATCAAACAATAACTTGGTCCTAAACACAGTAGATGTGTCTTCATATTTTCTTTCCAACTATCAAAATTTACTCCATCAAGCTTAGAGCTTTCTTTCCTAAAATTCGCCATGGATCTCCTTAAGCTATTAAACTTTTCTTTCAAGGACCTGTCGCTCTGATACCAATTGTTAGAAAGTAAAGTCCACCAAGATAACTGAGAGGGGGGGGGGGGGTTGATTCAGTTATCAGATAAATATAACTTTTATCAACCTTAATAGATTTTAACCATGTAAGTAATGTAACTAGCAACCATAGAAAGATATACATGCACAATAACACAATGACACAAGATATGTTGACTAGGGAACCTCTTGATCAAAGAGTAAACCCCAGTGGGAATGATGCCCAAAAAAGATGCACTAATATGAATATTCCTTGTGAAAGTATGGACTCTTTTAGGAGTCTTATGAAATATATTCATTTCATATGAATCCTTGTTAGGAGATTTTGAATCCCTGTTAAAAGATTCTAACCCTGTTAGGAGTTATGAAAGATAGAAGGACCCACTGCCCAAAAAGATTTAGGGTAAGATCACTGAACTCACTATCCAATTGATCTTTGTATTACTCAATAAAATAATATCAAAATATTACTGACCTCAACAATCCAATACTTCTTCTTTGACTGTACCAAACCGCACCAACTCCTTCTGATCTCAATACTAGATCTTAGTACTTCGCATATCCTCTTTCAACAATTTCACTTTTGCAATACACTTACATTTATCACATTCCATATTACAACAAGGAATACATTCCTTCCTTTATACCACACTCAAGTAATTACAAATGAGTTGGCATACAAGTTACAAAATAGAACTTTCCTTACATTACATCAAAATTACACAAAACTATCAGCTTCCAATCAATATTATTCTTCACTCATGCAACCTCGGATCTTGTGCTATCAACCACATCACTATTAGCATGTCTCCAACTTATCTCTAACTGCACATAACTAGATTCCATATCGATTAGGAGATATCATCCAATTTCCACAAATTGCTACTCAAGAACACTGCCTTAATACTTCTTCCACTGATTTCCTCATAACTTCCATGAATAAATGAATTACTATCTGCACT
The DNA here is from genome assembly GCA_027943335.1 of Chamaecyparis obtusa. Classification (NCBI taxonomy): domain Eukaryota; kingdom Viridiplantae; phylum Streptophyta; class Pinopsida; order Cupressales; family Cupressaceae; genus Chamaecyparis; species Chamaecyparis obtusa. Next base: position 484,062 of record BSBK01009909.1, on the reverse strand, counting down.
CTTAACCATGACCTTATAACACATCATAGAGTAATTCCCCAATGTATAGCTTCATCTTCAATATCCCAAGTGCACTAACTTAAACACTTTCTGCTTCTCTGCTAATCTTCAGTAGATCACTGTGTTGACATCAATGACAATCATAGTCATGAATACAACAACAACTGCTATATAATGGCTACTAATACTCCCCCATAGGATATATTCAACATTCATTCCTAACAATAGGCTGACCTATCTAGTTTTTTTGGGTAGCGCATATAAATATTAGATGCACCTTTGTATTAATGAATGGAAGTTGAAATAGAGATAAGATAATTAGAGTAGACGTGTGCAAAGAGCTATAAGAATGTATTAGAGCTTTTCAAGAGGTCAAAGCATTAGTGCATCAAAGGAACTAATTAGACAAGTAGTGTCACAACACCAGTTCATCCAGTAGATATAGTGTGTATCTAAGATCATAAGGTTGTAGCCTTCACCACTTGAGCAATGAGCTCTAGGACAGTGTGTCCCCACCCCTAACAGGGTTATTGTAGAAGATTCCTTACAGGGTCTGACCCTTGACAAGGTCACTATACTAAAAGCATTATAAAGAACAACTCCTAAGAGGGTTGCAGATTTTCTAACAAGGATCATAAGACACTAGTGCAGTTCTTAGTGGGTGTGAATTCCCATCGAGGTTTTTACCTATTTAGGTTTCCCTGTAACCATATTGGTGTCATGTGTTATGTTTATGTATCTTCTTTATGTTTATGTTCAATTTAGTACTTAATCATTCAAGTTAAGTTTCAAGAGTAAATTAAAATTTTAAATACAATGAGCACTGATTCACCCCCCCTCTCAGTGTTCCCATTCCTAATAGTATTTGTATGTATGGGTATGATGTAGAGATTTTATACAAACATTGTAATCTTATAATTAAATTTGATATGGAATAGTTATGGTTATCACATTTCAGTACTTGATATTGTACTTAATAGTTTTCATTTTTTTATGTAATTCTACGTTAAGGAACCCTTGACATTTGTAATCTAAAATTGAGATTATGTTTATGTGTACTTATGGACTTTATGTTATTGCTCATGTTATTTATTTATTATTGTTTGTAAACAATTGGAAAAAAATTATTCGACAAAATTAATAACATGTTTTAGGTTAATTTTTTGGGGGTTACTCTTGTCACTAAGGATTGCACCTGAATGAGCTAAGTGTGAAACCTAGCAATCCTATGAAACATGACACTGCTTTCATGTTGTGGGTGACCTATGAGAAAGTAGACCTCCATATTAGGGGTTGTCTTCCCCTTGAATCACCTTAAAACTTAAACTAACCTTGGAGGAAAAGGGAAGAGAGTGCATGAATTAAAAAACTAAAAAAAAAACTAGTTGATTCACTAAACTTTTATAGATCCATAGATTGAAGAATGCTTACAAAGACACTTGAAAATAACCTTGTAATTCACAACTTGACCCTATTGCTTTGATATTCTTATAAATAAAAGGTACTTGGAATAAAAGAAGGGAAAAAATTCCACAACTTAAAACCCAAATGTACACAAATTAGGACTACAAATGACAGACCTCCATATTAGGGGTTGGCTTCCCCTTGAATCACCTTAAAACTTAAACTAACCTTGGAGGAAAAGGGAAGAGAGTGCATGAATTAAAAAATTGAAAAACAAACTAGGTGATTCACTAAACTTTTATAGATCCACAGACTAAAGAATGCTTACAAAGACACTTGAAAACAACCTTGTAATTCACAACTTGAGCCTATTGCTTTGATATTCTTAGAAATAAAAGGTACTTGGAATAAACGAAGGGGAAAACTTCCACAACATAAAATCCAAATGTACACATATTAGGACTACAAATGACAAAACAATTCTCTGAACACTCAATCCGAACCAATATGAAGATTAAAGGATAGAATGCAATCACAATAACCTTAGCATTAAGTTCAAAAAATGAATAAGGACAAGAAAGATTACTGCCTTGTGCTCACTAAAAAAGAAGCCAAGTACAATTTATATCTCTCAAAGCTAAAAACATTAAAATCTTAGAGTGAGATAGAATGGAAGAACTGCCTCAATCACCAAAGTGAGAGCTATATATAGATGAACCCTTAGAATATGCATTTGAGGATTCATCCTACCTAATTCCACTAAACCTAGAAAATCTTTGAGGAATATGCATTCTAGGCCCATCAAATATGCTGATCAAATCTAGATGTCACATTCCCATATTTGAAGGGGTAGGTGGGAAGATGAAATCTCTAGAAAATATAAGCCATTAAGTCAATCTCCCTATTTACTCATTCTATCCTACCCCCTTTAATCATGCTTAAAATATTCTTACAAATGATTTATAAAATATCATTTGCTAAAATTTTACAACAAAGAATGATTGATTTGCATTTATTTATATATATTTTCCCCCTTAACCTATGTTCCAATCGTGGATTTTAATTAATTATATTTAATGAGTAGTTCTCAACCCAATTTTTGAAAAAAGAGGAAAGCATATTCAAAAAATATTTACATTTTTAAAATAGACCCACTTTTAAAGAGGAAAGATGCTAAAAGCATCAAGCACTTTGACTGGTGCTAATTTGGGGAAAGTTGCAAGTTCTCAAGCTAGTGTTGACCTTGTACTCGGGCTGGACTTAGAAACTTGGCTTTGGTCTCTTCATCATATGGAAGCTTTGTTCGAGGTAGACATTTGAGTTTCATTTATCTTCTCATCTCCTCTACATTTTGAGGGCATCATTTTAGTTGTTGTTTGTCTTTGAGAACATGTTTGTTGTGATTCTTCATTACAATGAAATAATGGCACCATTTTATGTTTAATCTTAATTCCATGGTATTGATTTAATTACTAGCATTACCTATGTTCACTGCTATGAATGTTTGGTTTCCCTCAAGCTGCAAGCTAGGGCATCATTTACATGTGTTCTTAATTTTTTTGAGCTCACTGGTTGATTGCTAATCTCATAGCATCATGCCTAGGGTTGATCTTTGTTTATTTGATCTCACTTTTTTAATGGATCAACTCATCAGAATCTTTGAGCTTCATGCATTTTTGTTACCATGCCTGTGCCCTATGATATTTGTTATGTTTAAGTTACTTACCATTGTATGATTTTGGAAAACCCTCCAAGGCCCGTGAACTTTGAGAGTTGTAACACCACTATTTGATTCTTCATTTTATGTCTTCATGGTGTCATTGTGTTTGTTGTTATCACATGGTAGCTTGAAGCTTATGGATATTGCTTCATGCTCATTATGATCTTTGTTACATTCATTCATCGTGCTTATGAGATATTTGACTTTATTGTTGCTTTTCAATGCTCATTGTTTTGACCATGAATGAGGACCCATGAGTTATAAGCTTAGGGTATCCATTGTATCTTTTATTGCTTTGAATCTAGGGCCCATGAGATCGGTTTCATGTAATGTTTATAGTGTTATGCTCCATGATATTAGATTAATGATGAGGCCATGGGCACCATTGTCTTGATGTTACCATTGATATGATGTTTCATTTTTACTTGGCACAACGCTGCTATTACTGATGCTCCATGTTCATTCCTTTTCTTGCTCGATTAGGGCATCATCATTGTTGGCTTGTTTACTCACTAGTTCATGATAGTGTTGGTGTTTATTCCTCATTGCTTCTCACTATATTAACCATGAATTCCTACCTCTCTTTAAGCATAGCACCATCCCTTCTATTTTCTCCCCTTGTACTGTGGATGTATCATTGTAGATGAGATCACTGCACGTTGAATTATGAATTATCAAATTAGTGTCAATGAGGCCTTGAGCTATCTTAGATATCACTTTTGGGTTTCTATTTGAACACATGAAATCATGCCATTAGATAAGGCACTGTTTCGTCACTTGATGGTTGCATCTTGTTAGCTCTTTGGTATTGATGTTCCATTCACATTGTGTTGTCCACCTTTTAAGCATAGTTCCTCTTTATTGACTACATTATTTTCTTTTTAATGCATTAGCACTCACACATCAGTGATGATGATGCTTGAATACCATCTCATCATGATAAAAAAATATCACTAGTTCAAGGTAAATGAAATGTGTTGAGCCTTCATTAGAATATGTACCTTGATGTGTGTCAACACCATGCAACTATTCTTATCAAGTAGTTTCCTTTCCTTATCTTAGAAGTGTAGATTTGAAACATATGTTTGAAGACTCCATGGTATGGTATAACTAGATTTCTAATAGTACTTGGATGCAAACTTTGTGTACCTTTTTCTCCATTTGATCTTGATTTACTCACTGCTTTCAAAACATGGAAAGTGCACCATATTGATGTTAGGATCTTCATTTGAAGCCCATAAGCTATCTCATCACTCATGCAGATTTGTGTACCTTTTTGGATACCTTTTGTCTTCTAATTTGATTTTATGATAATGTGCCATCTATTTCTTATTCATGCTTGATCAAGAATGCCTTATGGTTCTATGACATGAATTGAGTCATTGTTGTGGGTGGTTCATTTAGGAATGATATCATAGCAACACCAAATGGAACAATAACATTTGATGTTTCTGTTGTATTGTTTGGAAGGGATACCCACATCAATGACAACCTGATACTCATTTGCCATGCATATTGATCATGATTTTTCCGTTACTACTTCCATTAATGTTGATCTCTTTTTGTGCTCCCATGCTTTCTGTATTATTTGGCCTTTGTGAACTTTAAATTCTCCATGGCCACTGCTTCTCACTGACAACCCTACTTATACTTTCTTAGACCAATGCTCCTCCTTGAGGCAATTAGGGTAGTCAGAAAATCTATGGAAATAGGGCTTCTGATAACCCTGACAGATTCAATGTAGGGTACTAGGAGGGACTAACACTTGATCATGGGTGTTCTTGGCTTGTGATGTGGTCTTTGTCAAGGAGCTTTGGGGGATTCTTGATAGTGCCCACATTACAAGGCAATGTCATTCATTGTATTCTAACACTTTAACACTACTATTGTCCAGACAATAGAAACCCTTGAGGATGCTGCTCTTTTTATGAAGGACCATCATCTTGGGATTGCTATTATCTAGATGAGTGAAAGTAATAGTATCATAACTTCTTCTATATCTGCACATGGAATAAACAAGTTAGTGAAAACATGGTATCTTCTTTCCTTTCTGCAACATTTTTCTGAGTGCATGTCTTGTAGCATGGTTTCCTTCTAGAGATGTATGACTTGATTATGCATATATATGACTATAGATGGGGATATATAATAGGATATCATGCATTGCTTAGATCCCTTGGATCTAACCCCATCTCTTTATTCTTGCATGTCTTGGATCAAGTAGGAGCACACTAGATTAACACCTTCTATCTTCACTTTAGGCAATGTCTAGTACCCTCATTATTTATGTTCATCTACTCATGTATGTCTATAGTTGACCTTATCTTTCTAGGAGTTGGCTACACTCACAAGCTGTGTGAGCCCAGATGTTTTATTTTCATTCCTTTCCTTGTATAGTACATACAATCATTTCAGCATATATATACATGTTGTCCTTAGATGTATAAATTTATTTTCCCTTACATGTATCTTTTTATTTTATAAAATGAAAACAAATCTAAACAAGATCATTTAATAAAGCAAACTAGGGTACTGTAGTCACTCATCTAGTAATTAGGTTACCAATCTAAAATACATATGATAAATATGGTAACATTTTTGGTGACATCAACTGAGTGCTTTCTTGCTAAGTACCTTTGACCAATTGTCTTTTACATCCATTGGGCATAGAGTATTTTGGGTTTGAACCTGGCTCCAAACAAAATAATTCCTTCTCCTCCAAAAACCTAAATGGCTTAGGGAGGTTGGCATTACTTTGAGTGACTTATCATTTGAGGACTGATGATTTTTATCAGCACTCAACTCACTAGTACCAATCATTAATGCTTTCTTTATGGATCTTTGTAGCATAGCATAAATGTGTCTCTGGCTTATTGCTAACCACAAAACCAAACTAAAACTAAAAATGCATCTGTGCTGGAGCACTTAGGGAACATAGAAAAATGAAACTAAAACAACTAACTACTAATATACAGGGGATATCACTTTAACCTTAGGGTATATACACAAAGATGGAGGACCAAAAAGGTGCCACTTTTCTTTTGGGCCCCCAACAGCCATAGTGCATACGCACTAAAGCACGTACATCTTATAGGGTGCACACACTATGTAAAACACTATAAAGTGTTTTGGTGCATTTGGAAAGCCTATTTTCATGCTGCAAACCTACGTTTGCAATGAAAGAGGGCTTCCCAAGTGCGTGCGCAAAATCATTTTGCTTGTTCAATCCATCAAATTTGATAAAGAATGGCTCCACAACGTCATCAAGTTTGAGCCGGAAGAAGAGGTAAGTGTTTTTATAGCCCATGCCTCTTATTTGTATTGAAATTTTAGTTTTGAAGCAATTTGTTTTGTTAAAATTTTTTTTCTTAGATTTTATGTGTAATTAAGATTTTAAAATTAATTGTTTGTTTAATTTCCAAAAAGAAATGATCTCCTTGAATAAAACCCTCAACCAAACCCTCCATCTTCTCCTCATGAACAAATGAATGAAGAAAATAACCAAGAAAATGAACCTCAAATGCCTCAACCAATCGAGAAACCTTCTCCTGGAACATTGGAAAATGTGATTAACCAAATTGATAAAGGGAAAAGGGAAAAAGGAATTAGAATATTCAATTATGAGGTTAAAAGATTCTATTGCTACAAATCTTGGAAGGGAAAGACTTGCAAAATCATTGGAATAAATCTTGACCCACGTAGGCTTGGTTAGTGGGAAACTTAATTTATGACATGATAAAAGAGAAGAACAAAAACAATATTATGCAAATAAATTATCATATGAAGACATAAAAAATTAAAAAATCACAAAAGTTGACATTTGCAAACTCTTTCAAAAATCAGGGGACACTGATACTCTTAGAACTACAACAAGGAGGTTCCTAATTCATTGGTGCTTGAATGAAGACATAAAAAATAACTTTTGGGAGAGATGGTGGATGGTCTTTGATTCCCCTCCCTGTAACAATCATGAGGTTCTTATATATTTCTTGAGGAAACTCTATTGCGAGTTTATACTCAATGAGGTGCCAAATTATTTTGACTTTCTAGATTCTCAGGGTAGAGGAGGGGGTCATCATTTGATAGAGTGGGGGCACATCGTGATCCTAATGTACCTAGGGTTCCTATTGGAAAACCAAATGTGGATAATGTTAGTATTCCTTCCATTATGAAGGAACATGTAGAGGTGGACACACTAGGCATGATTAGTGCTCTAACAGAGACTCTCATTCAGTGTGCCACTCCTTTAGTTGAGGGTGACCATGGTCAATCTTTGAGGGGGCATATTTTTTGGTCATGTGGATCCTTGTGCACATTTGGTACTACCAAGAGAGAGGAAGAGGATTGTGGAATGATGACTAATGATATTCTAAATATGACATTTGGCATTGACATAGGTAAATATTTCTAAGTTCATTAAATTTTTTTTATCATATTTCATTTATAAAATAATGATGAAGGGTGCTCCCCTTAATACCACAAACACATAATAGAAATAGAGAAACAACAACAATAATATGCAAGAATAGAAAATTGGCTTCTTATTATCTCCACAAATGTGGAATTACAAACTTTCAGAATTACAATATGCAAAGCCACATGGGCATTCCCTTACAATATTCTGTAGGACAAACACTTGAATTAATACCCAGATCTACTACCCATAACTGCCCTAGACAACACTACGGGCCTTCTTTATATAGGCAATTTCCACCGCCCGAGAAGGTTCTAGAAATTTAGCCCTTAGGGCCGACCAAACTTAGAATTATTTTATTTTACAATTTATTACATCAAAGTCGGCTCAAAATGAGTTTTGAAACCCAAACAAAAATTTTGAAAAAAATTATTTTCCTCCATTTCAGGTGACCCAACTTCTGAAGACCATAAGTCATCACCCGTTGACCCGATTGGCTATTATAACCCCATTCTGGAAATGCCACAAAGCACTCTACAGGCTTGATTGGCACTTGTCACGCAAATTTTCAACCTCATTCGGGGCCTCTAAAGCCTTTAAAACTGAGTTTGAAGTTTTTGTACCCTACTACCAATACCGAAAATCTTCAATATCTTCAAAACTAGACCTGATCTAGCCATGAAACTTTGCTGGCAGGCTGATATGACTAAGATGAACCTCCATATGTAAAATTAGATCATTCCGAGATCGTAAGACCAACTTATTAAAAATAGAAAATTTCCACAAATAGCAACTCTCCACAAGATAACCCTTATTGAATACAAAAATAGAAATATTTTTGGGTGATGCAAGATTGCTCTTACACCTAGGATGCTCCTGCATCAGACACCCGAGGTAATTTGAGAAGTGACCCTATCATGACTCAGGTGTGCAGAGGAAAACCAAGACGGTTAACCTCCTCCTTTGTTAGCCATGATGAATCTTCAACAGGTCATCCTTTCCATTTGACCAAATACTCTTCATATGTCCTATTCATTGTGTTTCTGCCAACATGACTATCCAGTATGTCTTCAATCTCCGTGATATTTGAACTGGTTGTTGGAATACTCCACTGTGCTGCTGCAACCTCATCTTCAACACCTCCTTCATGATACTCTATCAAATCTAAAATGTTAAACACGGGTGAAATATTCAGCTCAGTAAGCAATCCTACCTCATATGCATTTTTTGAATCATGCTTCTTCAGTATCTTACATGGTCCAAACTTCTTCATTTTCAGCTTGTTATATGTACCAACTGGAAACCGCTCCTTCCGCAAATGAACCATGACTTCATCCCCAACTTGAAATTCTTTATGCCTCCTTTTCTCATCTGCCTTAGTCTTATACTGCACATTCATCTTGGTAATATGCTTCCTCACCTCCTTATGGATGTTCTTCAAGTGTTCTGCAAAATCCTCAGCTTTAGCACTGCTTATTTCTCCTTTATCTATCTTTCTCAATTCAGATGCATTTCTTGGACTACTTCCATATATAATCTGGAATGGTGATTTACCAGTGCACCTATTGACAAAATTATTGTATGCAAATTCTGCATGTGGTAAAAGCAAATCCCATCCTGTTGGCTTATCTCCAACCAAACATCTCAGCAGATTTCTCAAACTTCTATTCACCACCTTTGTCTATCCATCAGTCTGTGGATGATGTGATGAATTGAACTTCAAATCTATCTTCAACTTTTTCCAAAATGTCCACCAAAAATATCCAACAAACTTAGTATCTCGATCTGTGACTATGGTCTTTGGCAAACCATGTAGTCTCACCATTTTTCTGAAAAACAATTCTACTACATGAACAACATCATTAGTCTTCTTGCAGGGAATGAAATGTGCCATCTTCAAAAATCTGTCAACTACTACAAAAATTGAATCATGTCCCCGCTGTGTCCTCGGTAAATCAAGAATAAAGTCCATACTGATATCCTCCCAAGGCTTCTCTGGTATAGGTAATGGCTGATACAACCCTGTATTCTGCTTCACTCTTTTCGCCATCTGACATACTCTGCAACTCTCTACAAACTTCTTCACATCTTGCTACAATTGTGACCAATAATAATTTTCACCAACCAAAGCAAGGGTCTTATCACAACTAAAATGTCCAGCCAATCCTCCACTATGCTTCTCCTTGATGAGATTCTCCCTCATAGAACTTCGTGGAATGCACAACTGACTCCCTCTGAATAGCATATCATTTTGGATGATAAAATCTAGCCATTTCATCTTGTCTAGAGTAACAGGTTCTGTACAAGCTTTCTAAACTTCACCAAAATCAAGATCCTTTGGATACAAATTCTGGAGTTCCTTGAACCCAACCACTTCAATCTGCATCTCTGTCAGCAATAGTTTCCTTCTGCTAAGAGCATCCGCAACCCTGTTAGACATTCCACTTCTGTGTTTCAAAACAAATGTATAACTCTACAAAAACTCAACCCATTTCAAATGCCTCTGATTCAACTTTCCTTGACTATTCAAATATTGCAATGCTTGATGATCAGTATACAAAACAAACTCCTTAGGAAGCAGATAGTGCCTCCACTTTTTCAATGCCTGAACTATAGCATAAAATTCCTGATCATAAACAGAATATTTTCTCTTGGCATCATTTAACTTCTCACTGAAATAAGCAACAGGTTTACCTTCTTGGCTCATAACAACTCCTATTGCAGTACCACTAGCATCACAATCTACTTGAAACACCTTATTAAAATCTGGAAGTGCTAAAACAGGTTGTTCTGTAACTTTTTGTTTCAACAATTGAAAACTCATTTTTGCCCCATTAGTCCACTTAAACTCTTTTCTATACCCTCTCATTGTTTCAGTCAAGGGTCCACAAATACTACTAAAATTTTTGATAAACTTTCTGTAAAAACTAGCTAGACCCTGAAAAGATCTTACCTCGATAGCACTCCTTGGAGTAGGCCATTCAAGGATAGTCTGTACCTTCTCTGGGTCCATTTTTAGACCTTCTGCTGAAACTACAAATCCCAAATATACTAACTCTTTCTTCACAAAACTGCACTTCTTCGAATTAATCAACAATTTCTCATCTCTCAACTTCTCAAACACCATACGAATATGCATCATATGTTCCTCCAATGTCTTGCTAAAAATCAAAATATCATCTAGGTAAACAATGACAAACTTACCTAGAAATTCTTTCAGAACTTCGTTCATGAGCCGCATGAAAGTGTTCGGTGCATTGGTTAGCCCAAAAGACATGACTAACCACTCATACAATCCTTCCTTTGTCTTGAAGGTAGTTTTCCATTCATCTCCTTCTCTGATCTAAATCTGGTGATATCCACTCTTCAGATCTATCTTTGAGAAATACATAGCCCCACTCAAACAATCTATAATATCATCCATTCGTGGCAATGGAAACCTATACTTGATTGTGATCTTGTTTATTGCTCTGGAATCTGTACACATCCTCCACTCTCTATTCTTCTTTGGTGCTAATACCGCTGGTACAACACAGGGACTCAGAGTCTCTCGAATCAACCCCTTCTGCAATAACTCATGTACTTGTCTATTCAACTCTTCACTTTCTGCTGGTGTCATTCTATGTGCTGCCTTGTTTGGAAAACTAGCTCTTGGAATCAAATCCATCTGATGACTGATCTTCTTTACCGGTGGTAATCCATCAGGTACATTATCAAATACAATATCCTGAAACTCATTCAACAAATCTGCAACCTCTACAGGTACATCCTCTACTTCTTCTTTACCAACTTTTGAAATTAAAGAAAAATACACATGCTCATGCCTCATACCATCTAGGAATTTTCTTCCATCAACAAATGTTATTCTTGCATTACCACATACCTTTTCTTCAGTCTCCTTCAATGGCTTTAGCTTATGTCGCACTCCATCCTTTGTCAGGGAATAGGTATTCGCACGACCATCATTTACAGCACATCTGTCAAACTGCCACGGTCTACCCAACAACATATGACATGTATCCATAGAGATGATATCACATAGTACCTCATCTTGGTACCCGCTGATCTTGAACTTTACCAGGCAGTGTTCACTGACCATGACCTTGTGGTCATCCTGCACCCAGGCAATCCGATATGGATGTGGGTGTTTTTGTCTCTTGAGCTTCAACTTTGTCACCATCTCTTATGACACCAAATTTTTAGTGCTTCCACTATCGATAATCACATCACAGCATTTACCCTCACACTTGCATCTAGTGCGAAACAGGCTCCTGCTTTGTTCAAGTTCATTCTCACCACTCAACAAGACTCTTTTATTAATTAACGTTTCTCCTCTTTCAGCATTTTCAAAATTTGATGATCTTGCATCTTCATCTACATGTGCAACTCTAGCCTGGCCTTCATTTCTCTTGTCTATTCTGCCTTGGCGCTGAGGACATTCAAATGCCTTATGACCTTCTTCTCCACAGTGAAAACATGTTCCACGGAAGCCTCCTCTTCCAGATCCTTGTACTCTTCCTCTTCCTCTCTGATCTCTATTACTCTGATCTTGGAAATAATTGGAATTATTTCCTCTTTGATTCTGACTGCTATTGGCCTCATCCTTCTTTTTTGGATCTTCATTTCGGCCACCATATGACCCTCCGCTAGATCTTCCACCACGACCTCTTCCATTTTGTCTGCTCTCAAACTTCTTGTTCAGCTTTTCCTCTACTTTTAGGGAAAACTGGTATGCCTCCTCAATACTGTTCATTCAAACCAGATTCAACTCCTCCTGAATGCTTGGCCTTAACCCATTAAGGTATCGGGCAACTTTCTCCTTATCAGCTTCTGCATGGCCTGTTCTGATGAGGAGTCAATAGAACTCCTCTGTATACTCCTGAACAGATCTTCCTGCTTGCTTCAAACTTTGCATTTTCTTTTCTAGGTCAAGCTCATAATCAACAGGAATGAACTGTCACTTCAATTTATCCACCATCTGATCCCATCTTGTGATTTTATCTTTCCCTCTTCTATTTCGCTCCAATTGAATTTCTTGCCACCAGATCTTCACATGACCTTTCAATCTGGCCTTCACAAATTTGACCCTATCAGGATCCTCAACATCTTCATACTCAAAATATTCCTCACATTCATTGATCCAGTCGATCAATTCCTCTAGGTTAAGATTTGCAAAAAATGTAGGAACCTCAATCTTAGGTCTTTTCCCAATCTTGGAAATCGCCCGAAAAAGTCTTTCTTCCTCTTGGTTCACAATTTCAGCTTCTCCTTCTTGATATTCTTCTTCGGCTTCATTGTCACTTTCATCTCTGACATTAAGATTCATTCCTCCGTGAATCTCTTCTTGCAATGCTCGCACTTGTCTCTGCAGCTCTCTAACCTCAGGTGTCACAACACCAGCTCTTCCACCACGTTCTCTTCATGGAGGCATTTTCGCGATGCGTGCTGAAACCCTAACCACGGTCCTGGTGTAAACTGCCTCACAGTCGGTGATCTATTTACACACTCAAGAACTCCTGCTCTAATACCACTTGATGAAGGGTGCTCCCCTTAATACCACAAACACATAACAGAAATAGAGAAACAACAACAATAATATGCAAGAACAGAAAATTGGCTTCTTATTATCTCCACAAATGTGGAATTACAAACTTTCAGAATTACAATATGCAAAGCCACATGGGCATTCCCTTACAATATTCTATAGGACAAACCCTTGAATCAATACCCAGATCTACTACCCATAACTGCCCTAGAAAACACTATGGGCCTTCTTTATATAGGCAATTTCCACCACCCGAGAAGGTTCTAGAAATTTAAACCTTAGGGATGACCAAACTTAGAATTATTTTATTTTACAATTTATTACATCAAAGTCGGCTCAAAATGAGTTTTGAAACCCAAACAAAAATTTTGAAGAAAAATTATTTTTTGCCATTTTAGGTGACCCAACTTCTGAAGACCATAAGTCATCACCCGTTGACCTGATTGGCTATTATAACCCCATTCTGGAAATGTCACGAAGCGCTCTACAGGCTTGACTAGCGCAAAGCGCTTGTCACCCAGATTTTCAACCTCATCCGGGGCCTCTAAAGCCTTCAAAACTGAGTTCGAATTTTCTGTACCCTGCTGCCAATACCGAAAATCTTCAATATCTTCAAAACTAGACCTGATCTAGCCATGAAACTTTGCTGGCAGGCTGATATGACTAAGATGAACCTCCATATGTAAAATTAGAACATGCTGAGATCGTAAGACCAACTTACTAAAAATAGAAAGTTTCCATAAATAGCAACTCTGCACAAGATAGCCCTCATTGAATACAAAAATAGAAATATTTTTGGGTGATGCAAGATTGCTCTTACACCCCGGATGCTCCTGCATCAAATAATAACTGATTAATTTAGTATATATTGATTATGATCAAAATTCAGGGTAAGAGTGTTAGTGGCAGTGGAAATGATGCTCCAATCCCCTTCTACACATCATCATCAAGTCCACTAGTATGTATCGAATAAAACATTTTAATTAATATATTTGATTATTATGTAATTATATGAATGATTGTAGCATAACTTATTATGCATGTGCATTAGTTCACTGGTGGACTATCGACATTGATGCAAGGGAGGATGGGGATAGGGGCCAAAGGCACACACTAACCAGATCCACCTTGCAGAGATCACATGCAGAAGCAACAAAACACAAAAGTGAGAGAGAGAATGCATAAACTTTCATATGTTTTCTTCAAATTGATTCATACATGTCGGGCTGTAAGGCCTTCCTAGTTTAGGCTAGATATTACAATCAAGTACAAAAGTCCTCCAACATGTGAGGTGTTAGCCCATTTTCTTGTCAATGCCAAAAATCAAAATAAAATGGTCTATTCCTTGAAAAACTCTAGAAAATTGTCTTGCCCTGGTTGCAACTTATTTTTATCAGTGAATAAGATTTATCAGGTTTCATAGCTTGTGAACTAAATTAGGGATAGTTCAAGATGTGTGTAAGCTCTAGTCAAAATCCCATGTGTTGAAATGCAAAAACTAATGAGATATTATAGTTTGAAGGTCTAATAAATAGGTCTTTTCCATGAATAAGGGTTTCAAAATTTATCTAAGTTCAGAAAAACCCTAGCCAAATCTATTTCTTTGTTGCTTTATTAGCCACTTAAGTTTTCAAGCTTGCACATGGTTTTTATCTCTTAGTGTTCACTGGATCTTGGGATAAAATTTTCAAGTCACTTTTCATTTAGCAATCTAGGTAGTAAGGGATGTTACATAGTGTTCGCCAAATCTCCAAGTTCTTAGCAGTTAGTTATAATCATCTAGTGATCCAATGAATATGGTTGTCGGTTATTCTCCTAATGAAATGGTCAAGTTTCAAATAATCTAGTGACTTAGCAATGACTGTGGAGGGTGAACAGGACCAATAGATGGTGCTTCATCTCATGATTTGTCTAAGGTTAAGTGAATGATCTGGCAAATTGGTGAATAAAGGCTGCACATGTGCTCATAATGAAACCCAAGGTTAAGAAAATATCCAGCGACTTTGAGTTTTCTTCAGTCACTTATTCTCTAAATGGGCTTAGGTTAACTGAAAGGTTAGTCCTAGGTAGTTAAGTTTATCATTTGGCGACTTGGAAAATAAAGGATATCTTCTATTCTTGAGATATAATTGGGGTTAAGTGAAATGTTCTAAGATCTAGTGAATACTTCAGTCACATGATCTTATGGTCTAGGTTGAGTTAAGACAAGGTTTTGAGCAATAAATGAGAATCGTTGATGCAGACTTGATAGGGCGGTCGGTGTTGAATCTCTAGATTAAACCTAGAGTAAAGAAAAGACTCATCAATCATGCAAATGCTTCATTTGCATGATCTCTAGATGAGATCTTGGTTAAGTAAAAGGTTTTGAGATCTATCGACTGCTTCAGTCACATGATATTGTGATCAAGCTTGAGTTAAAGTATAAAGGCTTGGAGATTAATTGTGAGTCGTTGATGTAAGTGAAATCGGGTGGCTGTCACTGGTTCTCTTGATGAAACCTGAGTTAAGGGAAATGTTTAGCGATTAAGCGAATGCAGTGTTCACTGATTTTCCTAATCAAACTAAGGTTAATAAAAGTATTCATTGAACATGAGAATAACTTTGTTCACATGATCTCCAGACCAAACCAAGGTAAGTTAAATTGTACAGTAACTTGGAAATTGCCTTTAGTCACGTACTCTCCAGATCCAATGTGGTTAAGACTTGCCATGGATCCAATTGGGAGGAAAAAGAACATTGATCATTGGATTCTTTCATCTGATGGTAGCGATATATCCAGTTATCAAGTAGGGCTGGGATGCTGTAGGTTTCAAGTCACCATAGATCTACTTTGATCTAATAGTTGTCGTATAACCACAAAGAAGAGATGCATGAAGTTTTACTGATCATGATGTTGTGACAACCATCAGATCTCTCTTAAGAAGATCAATAGTCTTAATTTAAAGTTTGATCAAAATTGGTGCGAAAGTGTATTTGTCCGTTCTTGATTGGTCATCAAAGGAAGATGATGGGGCCAATTTTTAAAGCTTAAGTGATTGTTGTAAATTTATTAGAGCTATTCGATGTGCTGGGAAAGGATGAAGATCAACGACCACATTTTAAAAGCTTGATCACTTAGCCATTGAGCCATAATTTTAAAATTGTTTAAGGGTTTTTTTTAGAATTTGAGTCGGTGAACCAGAAGTGACAAGATTGAATCAGATTTATTTTCCTAGGACGGTTGCAGGTAAAAGAATTAATGAACAAGATATCAGGTAGCCACTCGGATTAGAGTTGTTTTCCTAAAATGATATACCAGTTAAATATAAAGGATTGATATTTTAATAGGGTAGCTAGGGTTTGATGGAAGTCAGTTGTCTCCATGCCCTGTACATGCAAGTTGTAGTTGGTTCGGGCATTTAAAGTTGTTTTTTCTACAACAAGAAATCAGTTGAATTAGCATATATAGTAACCCTTGATGATGAAGCCTAAATAATTGTACATTATATTTTATCTGATTCTCCTGAGTTTCTAGGTTTTCCTGATGGCTTTCATTTCTTGCTATTCTTGGCAGTTGTAGACCTAATTTTGACCTAAATGATCAGATGCTTGTTGCAATCCTTTATAAGGATTTTTCATGATCATTTAGAGGGGTCATATTTTGGCTGGGCAAGAGGTCTAGGATTAGTCTCTTCTTGGTTTTAGAATACCGACTGATGATTTTTCTCTCAGTCTAGGATATAGCAGATTCTTCTATTAGACAGTATTATTATATCAAAGGAAAGTTTCTGGTCTTTGCATATTATTGAAGTGGTTTTAGATCTTGAAGCAGGTGTATATAGAGGCATGATCCTCATACTGAATATTAATATCATTTCTCATTTCTCTCCATTTGTGTCCATTTGATGAGTTTTGAATTTTATAATTCATTGTATGGAGTTTTATCCATGCATATGCTATCAATCTCTAGTTTCTGATTTAGGGTCAAATTAAATAATGCTCTAGATAAAGCATAGATTCATTGTATTTTCACTAGGATAAGTGTAAGTAGTGTGGGTTTGGGTGTTTATATTTATGGCTTGGATTTGTGATGAAGATTAGTAGTTGGATTCTATATTCTATTGTGCATTAGAGACTCTGGCCCAATGGAAAAGGCACTGGAAAAAAACAAGTAAATTCTACAATAATGTTTCTTATATGATGTGTTATATCCCACCAATATTAATCATTACCAATCCAAAAATCCCTTAAAGTCCTAAGGTCACAAGGCCATTTTGTTCATCATAGCAATGGAGAGTCAATGAATAACTGGTTATCATTTAGTACTTTCTTTCTATCATCTTCTTTGTTCGATCCAATTTAAAGTTTTAAAGACATTATTTTTTACTGGATTAGGAGTACCCTCCCTGGTTTTACAGAGCCAAAAGTGTAGAGGGTAGTCTTGTTCCTATAGTTGGTCCATTTTCTTGATAGAGCTCACCACATTTGGAATTAACCCCTCCTCAAAATCTATCTTAGGCATACTGGTGTCTCTTTGAGTGTAAAATCCATTTTCAAGAACCAACAAAATGGGGATTCTACTAGGGAATACAGATGATATAGTCATGCTAAATCCAGTTTGATATCTTTGGTGTTATAAAAAAGCTATAAATAATGTAGGTACAAGTTGAGATAGACTCCTGGCCGGCTTATTTATCATATCTAGTGGTTACCATTGAAAGTGTAGAGTCAAATTTGAAAATTTTTAATATCATCTCACCAAGTTGTGAGTGGTGACTCTAAGTTCTCTGTTTGATCAGTGCATAATATGATATTTTTTTAGTCATAATAAATAGTGTATAAGTCCTAGTGAAGTTTTGTGTTGGTTAGAAGGAGATACAAAGAAAAGTAAAACATTTTCCTCTTCAAGGAGGTGGCAACTCTACAAAGCCAAGAACCTGATGGAGCTACAAAGAGAGCTATAGATATGCCTTGCTTCCCAATCAACAAGCTAAGTTAAACTATAGTACCTCTAGGTATTTTGATTTTTATGTGCCTTTATTTTATGAAAATCAGTAGTGAAGAATGTTTTCCTATCAAGTGTTTAGTACTAGTGTAAATGGATGAGTGTTAGTGGGTCTTTCCTCATGGAGGAATACATACCTTTTTGTTTTGATGGAATTTAGGGTGCCCCTAATGAGTTTTCTACTAAGGATGGGGAAGGCTTGCCAAGATTTATGGCTAATGGATTAGTTTAGGCAAGCCAACATGTAGATGATCTCATGGATTTATTTAGTGAGATGGATGTTGAGCATGAAGATGTTTCTATGAGGTTGCTTATGCAGTCTCTTTCACATAATGCAAGGGATTGGTTCTTATCCCTTCCTTCATGTTCAATCCCTTCTTGGGAGGTATTAAGAGCAGTATTCATAGAACATTTTGATGAAAGAGCTGGCCAGGATGTGTGTGAAGTAAAAGATAAATATTAGATACAAGACATTAGTGTCTCTATTAATCCCATCATCCATGATTCTAATTATGAAAATCTGCTCATCAAAATTGCTACTCTCAAGAAGAAACTTGCAAATTCTAGTGCTGAGGTTTGGTAGTTAAAGGAGGACAAAAGATTGAGAGAACTGGGAGTTCTTTATGTTGATCATGAAGAGACCAGTTGTTCTAATGTTGATTATCATTGTGTAGAGAGTATTTATTATGATGTTGACTTTGAGGTCAATGCATACGAGGATGATGAAGATCAGTCTGAGGTTGACAATATTTTCAATTTGTCTGCAGATTTTTCTTCTTATCAGCATGAGAAGGCAGCCTTCTTGTCCCAGTTTGAGAATGTTTTATGTGAAAGGAAAGAAACTGATTATAATGCAGATGATGATTCCTACAATGATTTCTTTACACAAGATGATTTGAGTCTAGAGATGTTGGTCCTTGTTTCAGACAGGGAAGATGTTTGAAGCACTAGGGGTGAGGCCAATGAAAATGAGAATAAGGTCCATAGTCCATTGAATAGTGAAAATATATTAGCACTCTTGGCTAATGAATTCCAAAGGTAGGCACCTGTTATGGACTTTGATTTGTGGCTCCCCTTTGATATATCCTTTAACACTAATAATGAGGTGGGTGTTCAAAGTGATGAAGATAATCCATGTTTGTTAGAGTTCCCCTCATGTAGTGACTCTGCAAAAGAAGAGATTGAAGGCCATGACAATTTGTTTTCCTATCATAGAGATTCCGATGATGAGAAAGTTTCTTGTTTATATCCTTTTCCTTTTTTTTCTAAGAATGAAAGTGAATGTGACAGTATTGAGGACCTTGTCTTAAATAATTAGGATAGAAAATCTTATGAGGAAAACAATGATGCAAATCAATTGTCTCTATGTCACAATATTTGTGAAAGAAACCTTCACTTGGTTCATGATCTAGTCAGTGAGGATATCATGGAGGAACCAAGTTGCTTAGTGGCTGAAGTAATGCATGAAGGTAAATCTGAGGATCCATGTCCTTTTCAACCAGTTAATTGTCGAGTGATGTATGATGATCACTATGTTTTATATTCTAATGCATTACTAGACTAATTTTTTTATTTCCAATCATAAAGAAGAAGTAAATGATGTCCCATACTTCTTGGAGTATGAGTATGATAATGGATATGACTGGAAAAATGTTGACAAATGCAACTATAGCTTTATTTTTTAGCCCATGAGTATTCACATATGTTGGCAGTAGAATGGTCTTGACACTTGCAAGTGGCTAGTTACATATGTGGACGAAAATTAGACTTTTGACTCAAGAGGGTTTTGATTTTCCTTTGGTGGTCTGAGGCCACTAGGAAAAGTTTTAAATCTTGTAAATCTTGTGTAGTTTTCCCTTTTAGTTTTTTGTGTAGGGTAGTTTTGTCTAGTAGGTGGTCTTCTCTCCCAAAGATTTTGAATCCTTGTCATGCCTGCAAGAGGCATACATCCGCAGACAGAGCCACTGTTATTCCATTTTCTTGTCAATGCCAAAAATCCAAAGAAAATGGTCTATTCCTTGTAAAACCCTAGAAAATGGTCTTGCCCTAGCTGCAACTTGTTTATATTAGCGAAAAAGATTTATTAGGTTTCATAGCTTGTGAACTTAATCAGGGATAGTTCAAGATGTGTGTAAGCTCTAGTCAAAATTGCATGTGTTGAAATACAAAAAATAGTGAGATATTACAGTTTGAAAGTTTGAGAAATAGGTATTTTCCATGAATAAGGGTTTCAAAATTTGTCTAAGTTCAGAAAAACCCTAGCCAAATCTATTTCTTTGTTACTTTAATGGCCACTTAAGTTTTGGAGTTTGCACATGGTTTTTATCTCTTAGTGTTTGCTAGATCTTGGGATAAACTTTTCAAGTCACTTTTCATTTAGCGATCTAGCGACTAAGGGATGTTACATAGTGTTCATCGAATCTCCAAGTTCTTAGCAGTTAGTTATAATTATCTAGTGATCTAGTGAATATGGTTGTCACTCATTCTCCTAATGAAATAGTCAAGTTTCAAATAATCTAGTGACTTAGCGATGAGTATGGATGGTGAACATGATCAACCACTGGTGCTTCATCTCATGATTTGTTTGAGGTTAAGTGAATGATTTGGCAAGTTGGTGAATAAAGGATGGCAAATGTTCTTGTAATGAAACCCAAGGTTAAGAAAATATCCAGTGACTCCAAGTTTTCTTCAGTCACTTATTCTCTGAATGGTCCCAGGTTAAGTGAAAGGTTAGTCCTGGGCAATTAAGTTTATCATCTGGTGACTTGGTGAATAAAGGCTATCTCGTGTTCTTGAGATATAATTAGGGTTAAGTGAAATGTTTTAAGATCTAGCGAATACTTTAGTCACATGATCTCATGATCTAGGTTGAGTTAAGACAAGTTTTTGAGTAGTAAATGAGAATCGTTGATGTAGACTTGATCAAGCAGTTGGTGCTAAATCTCTAGATTAAACCTAGAGTAAAGAAAAGACTCAACGATCATGTGAATGCTTCATTTGCATGATCTATAGATGAGATCCTGGTTAAGTAAAAGGTTCTGAGATCTAGTGACTGCTTCAGTCATGTGATCTTGTGATCAAGCTTGAGTTAAAGTGTAAAGGCTTGGAGATTAATTGTGACTCATTAACGTAAGTGAAATCAGGTAGCTATCATTGGTTCTCCTGATGAAACATGAGTTAAGGGAAATGTTTAGCAATTAAGTGAATGCAGTGTTCATCGATTGTCCTGATCAAACTAAGGTTAAGAAAAGTATTCAACAAACATGAGAATAGCTTTGTCCATGTGATCTCCATACTAGACCAGGGTTAGTTAAATTGTTTAGTGACTTGGAGATTACCTTTAGTCGCGTATTCTCTAGATCTAGCATGGTTAAGAATTTATGTGGGTCCAATTAGGAGGAGCAAGAACATCGACCGTTGGATTCTTTCATCTATCAATAGTGATATATCCGCTTGTCAAGTAGGGTCGGGATGCTATAGGTTTCAAGTCACTGTAGATCTACTTTGATCTAACATTCATTGTATAAATGCAAAGAAGAGATGCATGAAGTTTTACTGATCATGATGTTGTGACAATTGTCAGATCTCTCTTCAGAAGATTGACGATCCTAATTTAAAGTTTGATAAAAATTGGTGCGAAAGCGTATTTGTCTGTTCTTGATTGGTCATCAAAGGAAGATGATGGGGCTAGTTTTTAAAGCTTAAGTGATTGTTGTAAATTGATTAGAGATTCCTGATGTGCTAGAAAAGGATGAAGATCAATGACCATATTTTAAAAGCTTGATAAGTTAGTCATTGAGCTAGAATTGTAAAATTGTTTAAGGGTTTTTACCAGGTTTAAGTTGGTGAACCAGAAGCAACAAGATTGAATTAGTTTTATTTTCCAAGGACAGTTGCAGGTAGAAGAATTGATGAACAAGATATGAGGTAGCTTCTTGGATCACAGTTGTTTTCCTAAAATGTTATACTAGTTAAATACA
The DNA here is from genome assembly GCA_027943335.1 of Chamaecyparis obtusa. Lineage (NCBI taxonomy): Eukaryota > Viridiplantae > Streptophyta > Pinopsida > Cupressales > Cupressaceae > Chamaecyparis > Chamaecyparis obtusa. The sequence goes on along the minus strand of BSBK01009909.1, from coordinate 462,015 downwards.
AAGGAATGATATTTTAATAGGGTGGCTAGGGTTTGATGGATGTCAGTTGTCTCCATGCCCTATACATGCAATTTTAGTTGGTTTGGTCATTTAAATTTATTTTATCTCCAACAAGAAAATGGTTGAATTCATATTTATAGTAAGCCTTGATGATGAAGCCTAAATAATTTTACATAAGATTTTATTCGATTCTCCTAGGTTTCCAAGCTTTCCTGAAGGCTTTCATTTCTTGTTGTTCTTGGTGGTTGTAGACCTAATTTTGACCTAAATGATCGGATTTTTGTTGCAATACTTTATTAGGATTTTTCATGATCATTTAGAGGGGTCATCTTTTGGCTAGGAAAGAGGTCTAGGATTAGTCTCTTCATGGTCTCAGAATACCGACTGATGATTTTTCTCTCAATCTAGGACATAGCAGATTCTTGTATTAGACAGTATTATTGTATCAAAGGAAAGTTTTTTGGTCTTTTCATATTATTGAAGTGGTTTTAGATCTTGAAGCAAGTGTATACAGAGGCATGATCCTCATACTTAATAGAAATATCATTTCTCATTTCTCTCCATTTATGTCCATCTGATGAGTTTTGAATTTTCTAATTCATTGTATGGAGTTTTATCCATGCATATGCTATCATTCTCTAGTTTCTGATTTAGGGTCAGATTAAATGATGCTCTAGATAAAGCATAGATTCATTGGATTTTCAATGGGATGATTGTAAGCAGTGTGGGTTTGGGTGTTTATATTTATGGCTTGGATCTATGATGAAGATTAGTAGTTGGATTCTATATTCTATTGTGCATTAGAGACTCTGGCCCAATGGATAAGGCACTGGTGAAAAACAAGTAAATTCTACAATAATGTGTCTAATATGATGTATTATATCCCACCAATATTAATCATTACCAATCCAAAAATCCCTCAAAGTCCTAAGGTTACAAAGCCATTTTGTTCATCATTGCAATGGAAAGTCAATGAATGACTAGTTATCATTTAGTACTTTCTTTCTATCATCTTCTTTGTTCAATCCTGTTTAAAGTTACAAAGGTGTTATTTGTTACTAGATTAGGAGTACCCTCCTTGGTTTTGCAGAGACAAAAGTGTAGAGGGTAGTCTTGGCCCTATAGTTTGTCTAGTTTCCTAATATACCTCACCACATTTGGAAATAACCCCTCCTCAAAATCCATCTTAGGCATACTAGTGTCTCTTTGAGTGTAAAATCCATTTTTATGAACCAATACGAGGATCTGTCAATAATCTCTAATCTTCTAGCTTCTATCTCCTATCCCAAAATTGACTCCTAAAACTCTAACCAAATAACTACATTTATATAAGAGGCTACCGAACAAGTCAGCCTTCAAATCCACCATCAATGAAAGGAATGACTAGATATAGGTCCACACACTTCCCAATGATAGATACTAGCATTAAATCCATGACCAAATTAATTACAAGAGTTAGGCTCAATAGAAATAAAAAATAAACAACTTGATAAGGAAGGATAACCAAGCACCAGACAAGCATCACTGAGTGCTAGAGAGATAACCAACCAACATTGGTAAGAAAAAGAAACTGAGTAACACCAAACCAACTTTGTCAAAGAAGGAACCAAGAAACATAGAAAACTTCAAACATATTTTTGGTGATACAGGATTGCCAAGGACCTGAGTTTCTCCTACATCAAACACCTAGGGTTGTTTGAAAATGATTCTTCAAATCATGAAGTAGGTACAACCTGAGATGCATCCAACTTAGATTGTGAAATCCATGCACTATCTTCAATCAGTCTATTCTTCCACTTTACCAGATATTACATATATTGTTTTCCTCTTGTACTTTTGCCAATTCTTTGCTCCAAAATCTGCTTAACTTCTTCCATTTGTTTCTTAGGATAATCCATCAGTACTATCATGTCTTCATTGGGTTCATGACACTCATACAAATTAGCAATGTTGAATATAGGTGATATATCCATGTCATCAGGTAACTCAATCTCATATGCATTTCCACTATCAAATTTCTTTAGTATCTTGCAAGGACCAAACTTCTTCATCTTTAGCTTCCCATATGTTCCAATAGGAAATCTACCTCTCTTTAAATGAACCATTACCTCATCACTGAATGCAAAAGTCTTATGTATTGTTGATCTATCAGCTCTGTCTTTGTATTTATGATTACTTTTCTCTACCTTATGTTTCACATCTTCATGTAATGTCTTCATCTACTCAATTACAAACTTTACTCCATCACTTCTCTTACTTTCATCAGCAATATCCCTCAAATCAAATATACCTCTTAGTTATATGCCATTTAAAATCTCAAAAGGTGTTTTTCCAGTACTCCTGTTCACTAAATTATTGTATACAAACTCTGCTTGTGCCAACACAGAATCCCAATTACTTGGTATGTCTCCAACTAAGCATCTCAAAAGATTTCCCAAACTTCTATTCACAACTTTTGTCTATCCATTAGTTTGTGGGTGAAATGTAGAACTATATTTTGACTTGGTGCCAAACTTTCTCCAAAGGGTCTTCCAAAAGTATCCAACAAATTTACTATCTCGGTCAGAGATAATACTCCTTGGTAATCCATGCAATCTAACAATTTCCTTAAAGAAAAGATCTGCTATATGTACTACATCTGATGTCTTTCTAAAAGGTATAAAATGTGCCATTTTTTGAAAATCTATCCACAACAATGAATATAGAATCATTACCTCTCACTATCATCGGTAAGCCAAGAAAAAAATCCATACTAATGTCAATTCAAGGTTTCTCAGGAATAGAAATCAGTGTATACAATCTAGTATTCTGACTTACTCCTTTTGCAACTTGACAAATTCCACAACTTTTCACAAATTTCTAAACATTTTTATACAACTATAGCCAAAAGTATTTCTCCTTAAGAAAATTCAATGTTTTATTAACACCAAAATGTCCAGCCAAACCACTACTATGTTTCTCCTTTATCACACTAATTCTCATTTCTCCACTCGGTATACACAACTAAATACCTTTAAACAAAATACCTTCTTGAATAAAATATTCTTCCCATTTAGTACTCAATTGATCTCAAATAGGTGCTCTGCACTTTCTCCATGACTAAAAAAAATCAGGATCAAATTCATAAGAATCTCTCATGTCATCAAAGCCAAGAACTTCAATTTTCATCTCAGTCATCAAAGATCTCCTTCTATTCAATGCATCAACAACTTAGTTAGTGACTCCACTCTTATGCTTTATCAGAAATGTATAACTCTACAAATACTCAAACCATTTCATATGTCTCTCATTCAACTTATTCTAACTACCCAAATACTGTAAAGCCTTATGATCGCTATACAACACAAAGTCACTCGGTATCAATTAATGTCTATATTTCTTTAGTGCTTGAACAATAGCATAGAATTCTTGATCATACATAGAATATTTCCTTCTTGCATCATTCAACTTTTCACTAAAGAAAGCAACAGGTTTACCTTCTTGACTCAATACAGCTCCTATTGCACTTCCACTTGCATCACATTCCACTTGAAATACCTTATTGAAAATAGCCAATGCCAAAATAGGTAATTCAACAACCTTCTGCTTTAGAGTCTCAAAACTTTTATCAGCTCCATGTGTCTACTTGAATTCTCTTTTATTTCCACTCATAGTCTTAGTCATAGCATTACAAATTGAATTGAAATTCATAATGAACTTTCGATAAAAACTTGCCAAACCATGAAATGATCTTACCTCACTAGCATTCTCAGGTGTAGGCCAATTCAAAATAGCTTCAACCTTTTTAGGATCCATCTTCAAACCATCAGTTGAAATCACAAATCCCAAATACACAATCTCCTTTTTCATGAATCAACACTTTTTCAGATTTATCAGCAACTTTTCTTCTTTCAACCTCTGCAATACTTGCTTAACATGCAAGAAATGTTCTTCTCTCATCTTACTGAATATCTGAATATCATCAAGATATACAATCACAAACTTACTAAAGAATTTCTTCAAAACTTCGTTCATCAACCTCATAAAATTACTTGGTGCATTAGTTAAACCAAAAGGTATAACCAACCACTCATACAAACCTTCTTTTTGTTACAAGTAGTAGTTGTCATTGCACCAAAAGATCGACCTATTAATGCTCAATACAACCACTAAAATATAGAAGACATAGGAGGTGGTTAAGCCATGTCACAAATCCTGAGGGGGGCATTGATCATTTTTCCAACAATCTCCCCCTCAGCATAACCTGAGGGCATTCGAACCTATGACCAAGCTCTGATACCAATTGTTAGAAAGTAAAGTCCACCAAGATAACTAGGAGGGGGTCAATCAATTATTCGATAAATAAAAATTTTATCACCTTTAACATATTTCAACCATGTAAGAAATCTAATTAACAACCATAGAAAGATATACATACACAACAACATAATAACACAAGATATGTTGACTAGGGAACCTCTTGATCAAAGAGTAAACCCCAGTGGGAATGATGCCCACAAAAGATTCACTAATATAAAATTTCCTTGTGAGAGGATAGACTATGTTAGGATTCTTATGAAATACATTCAGTACATATCAGTCCCTATTAGGAGACTTTGAATCCCTGCTAAAAGATTCTAACTCTGTTAGGAGTTATGGAAGACATAAGGACCCACTGTCCAAACAACTTCAAGGGAAAGATCACTGAACAAATTCTCCAATTAATATTTGTATTAATCCATAGAATAATACCAAAATATTACTGATCTCAACAACTTATCACTTCTCCTATGACTATGCCAAACCGCACCAAATGCTTCATTAGATCTCAATACCAGATCTCTATACTTCACATATCCTCTTACAACAAGTATTGCACAATTCCGCAATTCACTTTCACACAATTTTACATTACAATTACACATTACAATAAGGAAACTAATCCTTCCTTTATACCACTCTCAAATAATTAAAAATGAATTGGCATACAAATTACAAAATAAAATCTTCCACACGTTACACAAAATTCCACTATTACATAAAACTGTCAGCTTCCAATTAAGATAACTCTTCACTTGTGTGACCTCTAACATATTTATCATGTCCACATCACAATAATCATGTCTTCATCATCTCTACAAATTTTCATGCTCAAATTCTATCCCTATTAAGAGATATCATCTGATTTCCACAAACTGCTACTCACGAACACTGCCTGAATACTGCTTCCACTGAATTACACATAACTGTTATGAATTTTCATATGATCTCTTAACCATGATCTTATGAAATGTCATAAATTAAGTCCTCAACTCCACATAGCTTAATCTTCAATATCTCACATGCTCTAACTCAAACACTATCTACTTCTCTACTAATCTTCAGTAGATTATTGTGTTGACATCAATAACAATCATAGTCATGAATGCAACAAAAAATACTAAAGAATGACTACAAATAATCCCCCATAGGATATATTTAGTATTCATTCCTAACAATATCCCCCATTGGCATTTATGGCAACATAGATGAAAAAAATCCAAGTTCCATGAATACCAACACTACAACACTACTACTCTGAAATGATTTCCAAGTCCTCTTCATCAATCAAATCTTGCTACATTTTCCTATTCATGCTCAAATATTTTAGTTTTCCATTTTATATTGCTTGTAAATTTCTCCCTTAAGTTCTCTTTAACTAGATTGTTTTTCATGTATCCTTCTCCCCCATTGACATCAATGACAAATGGTACATCACTATGTCAACAACAACTTCAATGTCAAAAGACACTTTTTAGAAAATACATTCACTAAAGTCCTCATGACTCATCTCAGAAACACATACTCCCCCACAGAATAAGTACCAACATCCAATCCAAAAGAAAGATAAGGCTCATATACCAGTGGACTGATGCAATAATCTACATCACTTCTCAAAAGTAGGCTGGGGCATAACCCCAATCATTCCTCTCAAATACTCAAATGTATCCTTAGGTAAAGGTTTTGTAAATATATCTACAATCTACTCTTTTATGCTTATATACTCCAGTCTGACTTCTTTCTCTACAACTTTCTCTCTCACTACATGATACTTTATTTCTATATGCTTTGTCTTAGAATGTAGTACATGATTCTTAGACATGCTAGCTGTACTGGTGTTATCACATTGTATAACAATAGGCATATCAAATTTTATTCCAATATCCTTTAACATTTGTTTCATCCAAATTATCTGATTACAATTATTTGTTGCTACTACATACTCTACTTCTATTGTGCTCTATGAAATATAGTTCTGCTTCTTTTTTAGCCAAGAAACCAATCTTCCTCCAAGGATAAATGCTCCACCACTTGTACTCTTTTTGTCATCAACACTACCTCCCCAATCAACATCTGTATATGCACATAGGGTAAAGTCATCAGATTTTTTATACCACAATCCATATTCAATTGTGCCTCTTAAGTACCTCAGTATCTTTTTCACTACCACATAATGTGATTCTCTGGGATCATCTTGAAATCTTTCAATAATTCCAACCACATGTGATATGTCTAGTCTTTTATGAGTTAAATATTACAATCCTCCAATCATAGATCTGTACTTCTTTTGTTCAACTAAAGGAGTCTCATCTGTGCTAGATAACTTGTGTCCAGTCACCATAGGTGTTCCAACTGGCTTATAGTTCTCCATTCCAAATCTCTTCAATAAGTCATTCAAGTACTTTGTTTGACATAAGAAGATACCATCACTGATCTATGTTATCTGCAATCTTAAAAAATACTTCATCTCACCAATCATACTCATTTCAAATTTAGTCTTCATTTCATCTCCAAATTTATCACTAGCTTCATCTTCTCCTCCAAAGATAATATCATCAACAAAAATAATTACAACCAACAAACCGTATTCAATTTCTTTTGTGTATAAGTTACTGTCTATTGTGCCTTTAGTAAATCCTAGTTTTATCAAATACTTATCCAGTCTTGTATACCAAGTTCTAGGTTCTTGTTTAAGTCCATATAAAGCTTTCTTCAGTTTACATACCATATCTCCTTCATGAGTCAAGGGAAAACCTTCAGGTTTCTCAATGTAGACTTCTTCTAACTCTCCATTTAGAAATTTTGACTTCACATCCATCTGATACACTTTAAATTTCTTATAGGCTGCATAAGCCAAAAACATTCTTACTACTTCAATTCTTTCTACAGGTGAAAAATTTTCTTCATATTCAATTCCTTCTTGCTGTGAGTATCCTTTACATACCGATCTTGCTTTATTCCTTACAGCTTCTCCTTGTTCATTCATCTTGTTCTTGAATACCCATTTATTTCCTATAACATTCTTATCTTTAGGTCTAGGGACCAATTCCCAAGTCTTGTTCTTTTCAATTTGATCTAGTTCTTCAATCATAGCTTTAATCCGTTGTTCATCTTCACAGGCTTCACTAGTATATTTAGGTTCAATTTGAGAAATTAAACACAATTGTTCTTGTACCTTATTTCATGTCAGAACTTCTCTCTCTATGCTTCCAATAATCTACTCAATAGGATGATTTCTTGATCGGTTCTTGTTAGGTGTCACTGTCTCAATTCTTTCTTCAACTATGGTTCTTCAATGATTTCCTCAACGTAGCTTTCATTCTACAAATCACTATTATTTTCATATAATAATTCAACATTCTCTATATTAGTTCTAGGATGAGTTCCTTCATCTGATTCATAATCAAGCATTCTTTCTTGAATTTTGAACTTTTCATCATCTTTAACATTTGTGCTCCCAACAATATTTTTAGTTCTCTTATTATAATATCTATAATATTTTCTCTTCAATAAATAACCAAGAAATATACCTTCATCACTTCTAGGATCAAACTTTCCAATGTCATCATCTCTCTTAATGTAACATTTTCTTCCAAAATTTTTGAAATACTTAATTGATGGTGCATGTCCAAACCACAGTTCATAAGGTGTCTTGTCTGTGTCTTCTCTGATCTATACTTTGTTCATTGTATATATAGCTGTGTTCACTGCTTCTCTCCAGAATATCTTCACCAAATCATTTTCAAATAACATGGCTCTTGCTACTTCAGTTACTGACCTATTTCTTCTTTCTGTAATACCATTTTGTTCAGGTGTTCTAGGGGCTAAAAACTATCTCTTAATACCATTTACTTCACAAAAAGTGTTAAATTATTTAGAAGTAAATTCTCCACCTCTATCTGATCTCAAACATTTAATCTTTATTCCAGATTCATTCTCAACTTTATTCTTAATTACTCTAAACTTATCAAATGCTTCAGACTTTTCTTTAAGAAATGCAATCCCCATCATTCTTGTAAAATCATCAACAAGAATCATAAAATACATTTCTCCATAGAATCCTCTAGTCCTTGTAGGACCGCTCAAATCTATATGAACAATTTCCAACTTCTCTATTGTTGTAAACTTCTTGCTGGGAAATGAGCTTCTCTTCTACTTAGCCATAAAAAATTCCTTGCAAATCATGTTAGTAGGTTTCTTAATCTTAGGAAAATCTCTTACTACAAGTGTAGTACTTACTTTCACAATATTATCAATGTTTATATGACACAATCTTCTGTGCCATAACCAACTACCATCAATCTTAGTAATTAAGCATGTCAACTCAATAGGATTCAACTAAAATACATTACCTCTAGTTCTTGATCTAGTACCAATCAAATTACCATCCTTGTCTCTGATTATAGAAGTTTTCTTAGTAAACCAAACTTGACATCCCTTATCAACTAGCTATCCAATGCTCAAAAGATTATGTTTCAATCCATCCACAAAGTAAACATCATCTATATTAGTCTTTCCATTAAGAGTAATAGACCCTATACCTTTTATCAAACAAGGTGCATTGTTTCCAACTCTAACAATTCCTCCATCATAATTGTTAAACTTTATGAATCTCTTGTTGGAAAAATGGTCAGCACTCCCCTTGGGATTTGTGACATGTCTTAACCACCTCCTGTGTCTTCTATGAGTCTAGTGGTTGTATCAGGCATTAACAGGTCAATCTTTTGGTGCAACAACAACCACTATTTGTAACAAGTGGTATTAGAGTTTGGTCACAGGTTCGAATCCCCTCGGGTAGCGCTGAGGGGGATATTGTTGGAAAAATGGTCAGTGCTTCCCTTGGGATTTGTGGCAAAGCTTAACTACTTCCTATGTCTTCTATAAGTCTAGTGGTTGTATCACGCATTAACAGGTCGATCTTTTGGTGCAACAGAAACCACTACTTGTAACAAGTGACTAGGGAACCTCTTGATCAGAGAGTAAACCCCAATGGAAATGATACCCACAAAAGATGCACTAATATGAAAGTTCCTTGTGAGAGGATGGACTCTTATAGGAGTCTTATGAAATACGTATGAATCCCTATTAAAATATTCTAACGCTGTGAGGAGTTATAGAAGATAGAAGGACACATTGCCCAAACAGCTTCAAGGTAAGATCACTGAGCTCACTATCCAACTAATCTTTGTATTACTCAACAAAATAATACTAAAAGATTACTGATCTCAACAATTCAATACTCCTTCTCTGACTGTGCCAAACCACACCAACTACTTCTTTAGATCTCAATACTAGATCTCAGTACTTCGCATATCCTCCTTCAACAATTTTTCTTTCACAATTTCTTCATACACTTACATTCATTACACACTCTCTTTTCAATGAGGAATGCATTCCTTCCTTTATACCACACTCAAGTAATTACAAATGAGTCAGCATACAAATTACAATATAAAAGTTTCCACACATTACATCAAAATTATAGGAAATTGTCAGCTTCCAATCAATATAATTCTTCACTCATGTGACCTTGGATCTTGCACTATCATCCATGTCACTATCAACATGTCTTCAACTTCTCTCTAACTGTGCATAACTATATTATATCCTGATTAGGAGATATCATCTGATTTACACAAACTGCTACTCAGGGACACTACCTGAATACTACTTCCACTGTTTTGCTCATAACTTCCATGAATAAATGAATTATTGTCTGCTCTCTTAACCATGATTATATAACACATCATAGAATAAGTCCTCAACTATGCATAGCTTCATCTTCAATATTTCAAGTGGGCTTCCTCAAACACTGTCTACTTCTCTACTGATCTTCAGTAGATCACTATGTTGACATCAATGACAATCACAGTCATGAATGTAACAACTGCTACAAAATGGCTTCTAATACTCCCCCATAAGATATATTTAGCATTCATTCCTAACAATCTCCCCCATTGGCATTGATGGAAACATAGATGAAAAAACATCCAAGTTCCATAAATCCAATGCTGCAACATTGTTGCTTTGAAAATGCTTTGAAGTCTTCTCCATCAATCAAATCTTGCTTTGTTTTCCTATTCAATTCTCTCCAATATATGTTTCAAATGGTTTTTCATGTACACTTCTCCCCCATTGACATATATGACAAATGTTTCATCACTATGTCAACAACAACTTCAATTTCAAAAGACACTGTTCAGAAAATACATTCACTAGAGTCCTCATGACTCAGCTCAAATACACATACTCCCCCATAGAGGAAGTACCACCATCTAGTCCAAAAGAAAGATAGGGCTCATAGACCACTAGATGGATGGAACAATCTGCATCACTTATCAAAAGTAGGTTGCGGCATAACCCCAAGCATACCTCTTAGATACTCAAATGTATCCTTAGGCAAAGGCTTTGTAAATATGTCTGCAATCTGCTTCTTTGTGCTTATGTATTCAATTTTGACTTCTTTCTCTGGAACTTTCTCTCTCACTACATGATACTTTATCTCTATATGCTTTGTCTTAGAATGTAACATAGGGTTCTTAGACATACTAACTATGCTGGTGTTATCATAATGTATAACAATAGGCTCAACAAATTTTATTCCAATATCCTTCAACATTTGCTTCATCCAAATTATTTGATTACAATTGTTTGTTGCTGCCACATACTCTGCTTCTACTGTGCTTTGTGAAATAAAATTATGTGTCTTGCTTAGCCAAGAAATTAATCTTCCTCTAAGGAAAAATTCTCCACCACTGGTGCTCTTTTTATCATCAACACTACCTCCCCAATCAGCATCTGTATATGCACATAGGGTAAAATCGTTATATTTTTCATACCACAATCCATACAGGTTGATCTTTTGGTGCAACAATAACCACTACTTGTAACAAGTAGTATCAGAGCTTGGTCACAGGTTTGAATCCCCTCACATAGCGCTAAGGGGGAGATTGTTGGCAAAATGGTCAGCACTCCCCTCGAGATTTGTGGCATGGCCTAACCACCTCCTATGTCTTCTATAAGTCTAGTGGTTGTATCGGGCATTAACAGGTTGATATTTTGGTGCAATGGCCACCACTACTTGTAACATTTCTTCATGTCACCAGTCATATGATGTGAACAACCATTGTCTAGAATCCAATTAGATTTCTTTTCTACTTAAGAAACTAAAGCTTTCTCTTCCTTAACTTCTGTTTCAGGATTTTCTTCTTTTATTGCTACAAATCCTATATCATCATTCTCATTATCACTTTCACTTAAAGATTTCTCCATACTAGCTTCAAATTCTTCATCATTAGCATAATAACATTCTTGAGATCTTGTAGGTTTAAAGTTCTTTCTATACTTCTTTACTCTCTTAGGACATTTAGATGCAAAATGACCATATTCTTAACAAGACCAACATTAAAAAAAATTCTTACTGTCTAGTTCTCTTTTCAAAAGCAAGAAAATTCCTTCTTCAACCTTTCAGTCTTCTTCATTTTGATCTACTGCTAATAGCATAATCTCCACACACATTGATGCTTCTTGACAAAGTAGGGAAAATACTAAGTGCGCTGAATGTTGTCTCCATTCTAGGTAGATCTCCTAATTGTCTCAAGTTCATCTGTGGTGCTTCTAATCTTCCAAGAAGATTTTCTCTAGTGAAATTCTCAATACAAGGTATCACTTGCTCAATCATATGTGTTGTCTTCTTAAATGTAGGAGTCAATGTGCTCAGAATTTTCCATATCACTTCATTCTCTATCTTGATTCCTTCATAGGATTTTATACCTGCAACAATTTCTAACATTCTACCAATATCCATCATTCTTATATCTTCAAATGCACATATCCAATTATGTAATTTGACTTTCTTTGCATGTTCATCACCTTCAAAAGTAGATTGTAAAGCTAACCAAATTTCATGAGATGTTTTAAGATATTTTGCCTGACTGTACTCATTTTCCTGAAGGGCTAACAAAAGTGCTTCTCTAGAAAGTATGTTACACATGAATAGATCTCTCTCCTCATTAGTACATTCTTCAATTTTGTCTTCATCAATGATAGTCTTCTTGTTCTTTGTGATTAACCAATATCCTAGTCCTAAACAAAGTAAGTGTGTTTTCATATTTTCTTTCCAACTGTCAAAGTTCACTCCATTAAACTTAGGGCTTTCTTTCCTAAAATGACTTGCCATGGATCTCCTCAAGTTGTTAAACTTTTCCTTCAAGGGCCTTCTACTTTGATACCAATTATTACAAGTAGTAGTTGTTGTCATACCAAAAGATTGACTTGTTAATGCTTGATACAACCACTAGACATATAGAAGACACAGGAGGTGGTTAAGCCATGTCACGAATCCTGAGTGGAGTGCTGACCATTTTTTCCAACACTTTTGTCTTGAAAGCAGTCTTCCATTCATCACCTTCTCTTATTCTGATATGATTATACCCACTTTTGAAATTAATTTTGGTAAAATAATTTGATCCAGTGAAACTTTCCATTATGTCATCCATTCTCAATTAGGAAACCTATATGTCACTATTATCTTGTTGATTTCTCTAGAATCAATACACATTCGCCATTATCCATTCTTCTTAGGTGTCAATATAGTAGGTACTACACAAGGACTCAAAATTTCTCTGATCAAACCTTTCTGCAACAATTCTTCAATCTGTTGGTTCTGTTAGCACATGCCAAAAATTTCATGGCTCTAGCTCTCTTCCCCTGGTCTCTAAAATGTTTTTCATGTTTCCGGCTAAACCCTTGGCAAATATTTTTTAAAAATCTAGCCATTGGGTCCTTAAATTTAAAATTGCCCTGGCCCTATTTTATTTTCCCGTTAACTTTTCATGGGTCACTTAAAACCTTATATTTTGCATGTGTCATTTAAAATGACCAACTTTACCGTGTTCGCGGTTAGGTTTCATGTGTCGGCGAGTCCCCTTTAAATATTTCCTAAGTCACCGGTTAATCTTTCCTAAGTTCCTAGCACCTAGTGGTTTTAATTTTTCCTAGGTCATGAGCTTTAATTTTTCCTATGTTTTAGCCTTAGTGTTTTCTGGGCCCGATCTTCTGACAACATTTCCATTTGACGGTCAGCGTAAGTTCTCATTGACTGTGTTAAATGCTTGAGATCTTATGCTGATTGTTAATTTTTCCTGATGATGTAGTCTTTCTTTTCAAGTGAGTCCACTGCCATGTTGGCACAGTTGGTGTTCTCTCATTGGTCAGTGTGTTGCTGAGAGGGATCCTATCAGTGGGGCCTGCAGTGAAGGATTTTCAATCTACGGTCGGTGCATGATCTTAAGGAATATTCTTCCCCTTTGAGATCATGCGCCATCCATTGATTTTGAGTCTTACTCAGCATGTGTCAGTGGGACCTAATTTTCTAATGGGCAAAGGGTCTTGACATCTGTAATCCATCCAACAATGGGTGTAAGTTCTCATGGAATCTGTCAGAGGCTTGAGATCTTATGCTAGCCGTTGATCTCATTTGTCTCAAATGTATCTTTGGTGGTGGTCCCGGTGTCAAGTGGAGCTGATTTGGAGGATTTTAATTGGTCCACGTAGTATGAGGTGGAGTCCTGTCAGTGGGACCTGGTTTCCAGATGTGTCAGTGGGTCTTGATCCTGTCAGTGAATAGACGAATGGTGTATAATCTTATGGGTTTTGTCAGAGGCTTAAGATCTTGTGATAGCCATTGGTTTTGTTTCCTATCAGATGGTTGTCAGAGATGGGAGAAGATTCTTTATCTGATGGTGGGTGAAATATGATAGAATCTCAGATGGGTATGTGAACTTGCGATGTGTTGCCCCACTTTTCACCCCATAACCATGCTATCAAAGTGGAAGATTTTGATCTCATAGTTATGTCTGGTCATGTCTTAGTCTAGGTCTAAGTCTTTCATTGGATAGGCTATCCTTGTCGGGTTCCCCTGCTATTGTCTTATCTTTTCTAGCCGGGTGGGTTATTTGGAAGTCTTATCATAATGGGTAGGTTATAGATCCTACCCCAACAAGGATAATGTGCTCCTATTGATGTTCTTTCTCAAGAAGAATGATGATTGAAAGTAATGATCTCCAAACATTCACAAGAAATCAAAGAAAAGATCCCTCATATGAATAATGTAGGGACAGAGCCGACATTAGATTATTCAGAATTCCACTTCATATTGCAGTGTGTACAATCCAATTGAAGAAGAAATTGATTTCTATTAAAAATCTGTAATCTAAAGGGGTCTCAAGAAGTGTTCCTAGATAATTATAGAATGAGAAGGTGATTACCCGGGAAGAATACACTGTTGATCCCAACATCAAGAAAGTGATAGCATTATATCTAATGATTTGACATCAACCTTCAAGAGAAAAATATGGACAGTTACAGATTGGATCACCTCTAAGATTGTTTACAGCTTTGGGGCAAGGTTCAAATAATGGTACTTTGGATAGAAATCTTTTATTGATTATAAGATTATGAATTTAATTTTCTAAAGGCTCTTTGATTAAAGAAATCACTCTGAGAAGATAAGCTAATGTCATCATTGCATTACTGTGAAGAAAAGAGAAGATGTAATTGTATGCACCCTAAAATGGTCACCTAAACTTTGGGCCCCATTTATTTGATTTATCAATCCTGAATCAATTTTATCAATAATCAATATTTTCAACATTATCAATTTCTTGATCAAATCCTAATTTTGATCATATATTGGATTTTTATCCTATGGGCTAACCATTTATCCTAAGTTTTTATTTACCTAAAAGGAATATTTCCTCCCCTTTTAATAAATAAAAAATCCCACCTTTTCCTCTTATCCTAAGTTGCACAAATAAAATATTATTCTTATTTTACAAAAAGGAAAAAAGCACTTTTTGTCTCACATGAGGCTCAAAAGTCAACATTTCACTCTCATTGGAGGATACTTGTGCACATGGATTGCTCCTCTTTCAAGCTCCACCGCTGATTAAGACTTTTTGCCTCTTAATCTCAATGGTCCATTTCACTTCATTTCTTATAAAAGGAGAGCTCTCTCCTTCATTTGCATATATCCACTTGTTTTATGCTAATGTTATGCTGCAGGTTTTAGGTGCATTTGGAGTTTGAAGACATTGAAGACTTGTTGCTTTCATCATCTAGTTTATATTTGTTTTCTTAGTTGCATGATCATGGCATCATAGATTAGATTTCCTTTTATGCAATAGAATAGATCTCACATAGCTTAATTAGGGGCTTGGAATCTATTGTACTTCTTTTCATAGCTTAGTTTGCACTTCATTTGATAGATTAGTCTTGCACATTCATACTAGTTGAATTGGCATTGCATTTTTCATTTAGATTCTTGGGGACATTGGCACTCTTTCCCTTGTCTTCACTTGAATCTCTCATTGCATGGTTGACTAGCAAGGTCACATTTTTGTAGCTCTAGCTGAGAGCAAAACTCATAAGTCCTTTGCAACTCCATGCATAGAGAGCTATGAGCCACTTTGTGAGGCCTCATTGTTGAGCAACCTTGCAAGTAATGGTTCATAGAAGTGTGGTCATTTTTACACTACACATTTCTGGCACCCACCGTGGGGCAAAGTAGATAGCTTTGTCCTTTCATTTGATGCATTTTTCATCATTTTCAGATTAATTTTTGAAAAAATCTGCATTTTCTGGCTTTCTGTCTCAGATTATCACGCGACACTTCTCAGAAGTATCGTGCGATATACTTTCTGTGTTGGCGCGATAGTTCGCGCGAAAAAAGTATCACACTCCTATATTGAAGTCTATCGCCTGGCATCGAGTGAAGTATCACCTGGAATTGTGCAAAGTATCGCACGACTGAGAAATATCACGCGACTGAGAAGTATCACCCGACTATAGGAAACTGTATCGCGCGATACTGTTGAAGTTTGAGAAATATCGCCTGGTCTGGCAGAGACTTGCATTTTCAGTTTTCTTGTCCGAATTTGATTATTTTAGCTTGCTATTTTGTTTTGCTGTGTTTAGATAGGTCTAACCTGCATCTTTTAGCTTAAATCTATCATATTATTGCACATTTACATTTGGATTTTGATTTTGCTAACATTGTGGGTCTAACAAGTTGTGTTTGTAGGTGCTCTCCTTTGCTTGAAAATTGCTAAAAATGCATGTCAAAGAGGGCTACTAACAGTTTTTGCAGGGCTGCCCAAGCATAAAAAAAATAAAAATAAAATTATTTCTTGCTTGTTGTTTACTTTCCTTTCAAGTGTGGCATTCACTAATTGTATTAGGAATCTTAATACCTTGTGAAAGGGATCTTGACGTGGTAGGAGAAGTATGCTCTTCACCTTTAGGTGAATCAAAAAATCTTGACCCATCTTAAGGTTTTGGAAGCAAGGGAGTAATTGAATCTCTTTGCTTGGTGTGCTTGGGAGAGATTTTTGAGATAGGGGAGTATGCTCTTCACCCTTGTGGTGAATCAAAAACCTTGAACCTCAAGAGTTGATCCATTTTGTTTAGTTTAGGAATCCTTTAGCGGGCTTGCTCTTGAACAATCAAGAGGAACGACTCAAGTGGGGACAACCTTGTCATCATTTTCCTTGGTGGCAAGTGATTCCAACTCACTATAATCTCAAGGCTATCAAGGACACCAAAAACCTTCATAGACATAACACTTGTCTTCATTTGATGTGAGTAGCTCATGGGATTGCAACCATGGGGAAAACATTGAACAAGAATGCTTAAGGTACTCTTGAGGCCGCGAGGTCCTAGTCCTTTATGAGGAGCAAGAGGAGTGTTGTGAACGGAAATCCTTATTAAGAACCATTAGATAGAAGCCACCTTCTTTTAGCTGCTTATCTTCTTAGTGCAAGGATTGATCCAAGTGGTTTACCCGGATCACCTTAAGATACTCACCATATGTGTCCCTTTGATTGTGTCATTTGACATTTCCATGACAAAGCCAACATCTCTTGTGGGTAACCACTTGGTGTGAGGCGAGGGGGCATCAAGTTGTGGGCTAAGTTGGTAAGTATTGAGCCTTGACTTTCTAGGATAGATTTTCTTGAAGTGTTTTCGATTGTGTGATACCAGTGCAAATGTTCTTACATACAAACAATCGGTAGCATTCATAGGGTGTTGTTTCAATTCTGATATCACAAGTGTTTGTCTTGGCAAGGTTGCTTTTGCCCTTGTTTCAAATGTTTGAGACCATGTTTTGATCCCTTACTGTTTGCAAACCTACTGAAATTCTGCTGATATTGTGACTGAAATCGAAAACATCAACCCTCAGATTGGAAATTTTGACCAAACAGACCCAAAAATGCAAATTTCACACAATTCTGGTCAAGAGTTAAATAGTTCTGCAACAGTATCGTTCCCTGTAAAGTGAAGTATCACGCGATACTTCGCGCATGCTAGAAATATCACCCCTTTTGAAGAGAAATATCGCACGATAGTTTGCCCCTGACGGACTATCGCCCGACCTGCCTAGAGTATATCGCCCACCAGTATTAAGAAATATCGCCTGGCTTGGGGCGAAGTATTGCGCGGGTATAGGTTTATCACCCCAGTAGCCTGGAGTATATCGCCTGGTTTATTTTTGCCGTGCTTAAATTTTGGTAAGTTTTAGTTGCTGTCAATCAGGCTAGGTCTTAGAGCAGGCTTCTCACCCTGACGTTTGAGATCTGTCTTGACTCCAAATTTTTGATTTTTAGTCCTCCGGGATAGCATCATTTGATTTACAAAGTCACTTTGGAATAATTGTCAAGTTAGAAAGCCATTCTTGGTGCCAAGGTTCATCTTTAAAATTGTTAGCTACATTCTTGGAAAATTTTAGTACTCTTATTGTCCAAATCGCTTTCATTTTCATCTCAATTTCAATTATCTTTTGGCCTAGTCCAACCTCCTGATTCAAAAGTGCAAGGGTAGTCACCCTTTGATTTGAAGCACCTCTTTGATAGTGTTGGTAAAGCCCTCTTTTTCTTTTCATTTCTCTTTGGACAATAGAGGACTTCGATTATCCTAGTTTGGTGTTGACACTTTGAAAGGCCACCTTATCATTGAGAGTATCTCTCTTTCATGTCAGTTATGACAAGGTACCAAGTTAATCAAGGGAAGCGACCCCCTATTGCCTTTAGCCAGTTACCACCCGTCAAGACTCGTCGACAACCTAGGGGAAAAGAACCCCTTTTTGACCAATCTCCTAAGAGTGAATCTGAGGTTTGTTTTAATCCGGGAGCTAATCCTAGTGAAGTGAGCACCTCTTTTGTACCACTTTCATCAAGTATGGACATGAGTTACACTTTCACCCGACAACAAAGAGAAGCCATGAATCAAAATCTTGAGGATATCTTCCAACGACACAGAAGAGAGTATGGTGGTTCTTCTCATGCTAGTCCACCCGGGTCACCTCCTAAAAATGCGAGGTATTTTGATGCTCATCAATGAGCCAAAAGATAGCATAAGCAAGCTCACTCAAATTTAGGGTCACAACACGAAGACCAGAATAACGAATCTAGTGATCACCACATCAACGCAGCTAATGCAATGAGGCATTTGAGACAAACCTCCCCACTTAAAGACACCTCTCGATATGCAAATACAAGATTGAGAAGCATTGAGAGAGAGAAGCAAGCCTACTTAGATGAACAGGCTGCTAAAAAAGAAAAATTTTGATAACTAGAGGAAGAGGAACGTGCATTGTTGGATATATAGAAAAGAGTCACCCAAGAAGAAGAAGATAGATTCTATGCACAACAACTCCAAAGCCAATTTAATGGGAGGGGAGCCAATAGTGGGACCAACTCGCCCCCATCTACCCCTTCCCCTAGCCCTTGAAGAAGATCAAAGACACCCTCACGATCCCCAAGTCCTAGAGGAAGAAGGGTTTCAAGATATGACCATCATAGGAGACAGTTGTCTCATAGACATTCAAAGCAACCCTCCCAATGAGCACATCATGGCTCACAACATGGAGGCAGTTATGCTAAATTTGATCATATGGACTTCATGACTATGCAACAAGAACCATCCTTTCAAGCCTATGTGGAGCAATATGTGGAACAAAACAAAGACCAATTCTTGGAAAGTCTTATCAAAAAAGGCGCTAAAGTTCCATATAATTTTGATATTCACCAAAAGATCAAGAAGCAGAATCCTTCAACTGATGAGGTGATCTTACAAATGCAAAAGGATATAGACAGGATGAAGGCTCCCAAGAGCACATTCCATTTGGACTCCATATGTCCTAACCCCATTGACAAAAGTGTGGTGATGGTAGAATTCCCTAAGAAAGTTGAATTTCCAACATAGGACAAATATGATGGCACTGGTGACCCTCACGACCATGTTCGACAGTTCTACATAATGAGCTTTTCCTTTCACCATGAAGACTCCTACTTGCTGAGATTATTCCCAAGGAGTTTAAAAGGTCAAGCCATGGAGTGGTTCACCAACCTTTCCCCTCCAGTAAAGACATTTAAAGAACTTGTCCAAAGATTTGTTTAGCATTTTGCTTACAACTTATCAAGGTCAGTCACAATGCTTGATTTGTGTAAACTTAAACAAAATCAAGGGGAATATTTTGTCACATTTTTACAACAATGGAGGTGATTGTGTTCAAAATACCCAAGGACAATCCTTGAAGAGGAGAGAATTGATATCATTGTGAGCAATCTAATACCAAAACTCAGATATGAAGTCAAGAAAATCCCATTAATTCCTTTGATACTATGGTAGAAGTGGCATGTCGCATTGAGGATGTCCTAAAAGAACAAGGAATTTTGGCTAAACCAACAAATAACAATAATAGCCAAAATAACAATACTAATGGTAACAAGGACAAAAAGAACTCCTATTGGAACAAAAACAAGCAAGTGGTCAACGACGGAGTTGTTGACTCATCCCAAGTCAAAAATGAAGGAGTTCTTAACCTCTCTCATGTAGTTCAAGCTATGAAGCTGCAAACATCTTCAACACAACAAGACAAACCTAAGTATCAAAGGAGATCTAAAACGGAGAAAAGACAATTTACTAAATTGGGAGAATCTTATGCAGATGTTTTCAAGACATTAGTTGCTCATAATTTGGTGCACCCATAGGATCCTACAAAACATCGAATACCGGATCCTTTACCTCATTGGTGGGATGCTAAGGCTTTTTGCATTTTCCATAATGGGATTGGACACGACATAGAAAATTGTTTTAAACTCAAGCATCTTGTCCAAGACCTTATTGAAAAAGGACAATTACAAGTGGATGGGTTAACCACTAATGCAGACCATAAAGCCTTTAAAGAGCCCTTGCTTAAATATGAAAAAGGAGAGAATTCTAGCAATACGAATGGCAAGGCGGCTATTAACTATACATACATGCATGCTGACAATGTGATTAACATGCTTGAAGTGGCTGACGATAACATCAACATGGTGAGAAAGAAAGATCCTTATGGACATAATGTGGACTCAACTCCTATGACTAATGAAAGACCCGTTGTGGTGATAAGAGGTCCTCACTCACAAGGAACGCCCCAGTTCCTCAATGTTGTCACTAGGGGTCAGGCCCAAGCGCCCATTATCATCAAAGGTCCTAGCACTAGCAAGTCTAAATAGCCCATGTCCAAAGGTGCTCCTCCCAAATTTGTCATTGGTCCTGATTCCAATTATAATCTTATTGACCAGCTACAACGTACACCCACTCAGATATCCATTTTTGAGCTTTTAGAATTATCTCCTAAGCACAAGCGCGTCCTCAAGGATGCTTTGCGAGCAGCCAATGTCCCTAATAACTTAGATATTGACCAATTCCAAAACATGGTCAACCATTTGGCTAGCCCTCATTACCTCACCTTCTCAGAAGAAGATGACAAATCCATTAGTCACCCACATAATTTGGCCTTACACATTGAAGTCATGATTCATAAAACCCATGTTAGGTGTGTACTGATAGATGGGGGTGCAGGGCTCAATATTTGTACCCTGAGTTTGTTTCTAGCTCTAGGATATTCCGAGAACGTCATTGACACAAAGAAAAGGATCACAATCAAAGCATATGACGAAGCAGAAAGAAGTTCCAAGGGATTGGCCATTTTACCTATTCGCATTGGTCCAGTAGAGAAAGATATATTATTCCAAATTGTTGATGTTGGACCTCTAGCCTACAACATTTTGCTAGGTAGGCCATGGATTCATGAAATGCAGGCAGTCCCATCAACATATCACCAGTGTGTTAAGTTTCCCCATAACGGTGTAGAAATTTGCATCCCTGGAGATAGTGCTCTATCAGTTAATAACATTTGTGTGGGATCACATGTACCTTTGAATAGGGAAGCTGACAATCCTAGTAGTTCACTCAAAAAATGCAAGCAGCAGTTCAAGACCATGGACCTTGGGATGGGAGATTATAAGATTGATTCTTTTACAAAAATGCCAATCTCTCCTAGGTCTTATGGGAGACCATCCCCAAATGTGAAGCCTTTGTCATTAGCAATGACGTTATTTGGGAAATTTGTTGAGTCTTCGGTCCCCATTCAAGAAGAGAAAGAGGAAGTTGTTGTAAGGGACTGGATATATCACGAGGAGAAATACAAACATAACGAGAATTTTGCTCCTTCACCTAAAACTTATGGGAAAGGGTATACACTGGTTAAAAATATGGGATATCCAGGATTTGGTCCCCTTAGTCATAGGCTGGATACTAAAGCTGAGCCTCTTGATCATGCTCTCTTCGGACGCAAGAACAAGTCCATGATTGGCTTAGGTTTTGAGAATAAGAAGAAGAAAGGTGTCCCTGTCCCAGTTGCAACGGACAGTGACAGTGATGCAGATTATACACCTGATCTTTCCAATCAACAAGATGTGTCTGATGATTGGGTACCCTCAATGAATCTCCTTTGGGGAGATTTCATACATTTGATGCTTGATAGTCCTACTATCCTAGCTGTGACGGATAGTGACTGTGGGACTGCTAGATCGACAAAGGAAAGTGTTACTATCCTAGCTGCGACGGATAGTACCAATACTAGCACTAGAGAGGGGGAAACCCTTCCTAACCTTGAGGCTTCTACATCACGAGGCCTAAATGATGACTCAGAGACAAACTCCCATGAATATGAATGGGATTCACTTTCAGATGAAACAATTGATCTGGACGTGGATATTATCCATGCCTATAGTACCCAACCCGATGTGACTAACGATTCTAGTGTCGGACTAGAGGATTTCCCTCCTCAAATCACCTTAGTAGACGATGCTTCATTTGATAGGATGAGTCCTAATTCAGGTATCTTAGGAGAAGACTTGATGAACTCCGATTATATGGTCACCAGAGATGACACCTTTCACATAAACAACATCGAACCCACCATTGACTTACCCCTTGTTCACTTTGACCTGATTGACTGGTCTCAGCACCATCAAGAGCCCACATTCCTCACATTTCACAATGATTACAAAATTGCTTGCTATCTGAATGCTCTCAAACCCGTGGCTTCTTCCACCAGTGAACCAACAATCAGCATGATAGAGCCTGATATTAAGTACCTCGGTCTCAAAACAAAAGAGAAAAAGAAAAATAGGTCTGATGGCGAAAACCACTTTGTGGCGGTGTCAGAACCAAAAATAGTAAAAAGAAATGACGCATCCGAAGGTGAAAACCTCTTTGAGGCACCTAAGGATGGGGTACTTAATAACTTGCCGAGTTATTTCCAAGATAGATCATCAATATTGATTGAACCAACAAAGCCGGTCAATTTAAACACAGAAGAAAATCCTTAGATAGTCCATCTTGCTCAGTCTTTATCAGAAGAAGAGACCAAGGCATATGTACAGTTTTTACAGAAAAAAAAAATTAATTTTGCATGGACCTACTCAGACATGCCAGGGCTTGACATGACTCTCATAATGCATCACTTATCTATAGCTCCAGGAGTCAAGCCAATAAAATAGAGATTAAGAAAAATGCATCCACATGTAGCTCTACTTGTCAAAGGAGAATTAGAAAAACTTTTGAGAGCTAGATTTATTAGAGCCATCGATTATGAAGAATGGATCTCAAATATAGTACCGGTCTCCAAACATGATGGGTCCATTCGTGTCTGCACAGATTTTAGAGATCTAAACAAAGCATGCCCAAAGGATGATTTTCCACTTCCAAACATTGACATGATAGTGGACATGACGGCAGGCTATGACATATATTCCCTAATGGATGGTTTCTCAGGGTATAATCAAATCAAAATAGCTCCTGAAGACCAAGAGAAAACAACATTCACATGTGCGTGGGGAACCAACTGCTAAAACGTCATGCCATTTGGGTTAAAGAATGCAGGAGCAACCTACCAAAGAGCTATGACGACTATCTTTCATGATATGATGCACAAAAATATGGAAGATTATGTGGATGATACCCTAGCAAAATCAAGAAAAAGGGACACACACCTCAATGATCTGGAAGTAATTCTAGATCGTATGGAACAATTTCAACTCAGATTGAATCCAAAGAAGTGCGCATTTGGCGTCACCTCAGGCAAACTTTTAGGATTCATAATATCAGCAAAAGGTATCGAGGTTGACCCTGAAAAGGTCCAAGCAATCCTAGATATGCCACCTCCTCAGAATATCAGCCAAATGAGAAGTCTTCAGGGTCATCTTCAATCAATTAGGAGGTTTATTTCTCAGCTTGCAGATAGAGCGCAACCCTTCAACAAGACATTGCATAAGGGTGCTTCTTGTGTTTGGAACGAGGATTGTCAAAAGAGCCTAGATTAGATCAAACAATACTTGGCCAATCCTTCGATCCTAATGCCTCCTATTCCAAGGAAACCATTGATCCTATATATTTCAGCTATAGACACTTCCCTAGGGGCATTATTGGCTCAATCAGATGATACTGGGAAAGAACGGGCCATCTACTATATCAGCCGTACTCTAGTCTCCTATGAGATCAATTACAATAATATTGAGAAGTCTTGTCTCGCGGTGGTGTTTGCTTCTCAAAAGTTGCGCCACTACATGCTTGCTCATACCATACATTTGGTTGCCAAAATTGATCCCCTTAAATACTTGCTTAGTAAGGCTGCCCTGACGGGTAGACTTGCTAAATGGATGATGGTCCTAACTGAATTTGACATAGAGTACATTGAAAGGAAGGCAATAAAAGGACAAGCTATTGCTGACCAATTAGCTGATTTTCCAATCCAGGATAGTATGCCAGTCCAAGTGGAATTCCTAGATGAACACATCTTGTATACAACTACTTGCACTTGGACAATGTTCTTTGATGGTTCCCGCATGCAAAATGGATCAGGTGCTGGAGTGTTATTTGTTTCTCCACACGGGTACAACATTCCGAAGTCTTACAAACTATTATTCCCATGTACCAATAATATTGCAGAATATGAAGCTTTAACTAATGGCTTGAGAATGGCTATAGAATGGAACATCACAGAATTACATGTCTTTGGGGATTCCCAGTTAATCATCAACCAAGTCAATGAAGAGTATCAAACCAAGGATGACAAATTGATACCCTATAAAAAGATGGTTGATTCTTTGAGATGCTATTTCACCTTTGTGACGTTTCAATAAATCCCTAGGACAGAGAACAAAGCTACAGATGCCATGGCCACATTAGCTTCACTTCTTCAGTTGGAGACACATGAATCTAGATTTGAATTCCTGGTGGAAGAGCTACACCATCCCATCTTTGACTCGTCTGAAAGCCATGTCATTTGTACCATTATCACACACAAGTCTTCCCGATATGGTGCTATCTATTCATATCTTCATGATGGCATCATCCCTGACACATTCAACCACTCCGAACACTGAAACCTCATCCGTAACACCTCTCGCCACACCCTCATCTCTGGTGATTTATATAGGAGGGGTTTAGATGGGACGCTCCTTAGGTGCTTGGAAAAGGAGGAATCCAACCAAGCGTTAGCTGACATCCACGAGGGCATTTGTGGTGGACATTCTAATGGTCTTGCCATGGCCCGAAGGTTGCTTAGGGTGGGATATTATTGGCCCACAATGTAGATAGATGTAGTCACCTTTGCTAAGTCATGTGAAAAATGTCAGAAATATGGCAACCTGATTCATGCTCCAGGTAGGGAGCTGATTCCTTCTGTTTCTCATTGGCCATTTCAGCGCTGGGCCTTTGATCTGGTTGGGCAGATTCACCCCAACTCATCAGGTGGACACAAGTTCATTATTACTACCACTGACTACTTCACAAAATGGGTGGAGGCTGTACCACTTTCTATTGCTTCAAGAAGGACCATTTCTTTATTCATCTTGAATCATATCATTTGCCGATTTGGAGTGCCTTCTGAGATCATTACTGACAGTGGAGGTCAATTTAAGAATAAGGACCTAAAGCACCTATGTAAAAAGTTTAAAATCAAGCAACATTGGTCCTCCATATATTTTCCACAGGGAAACGGACAGGCAGAAGCTTCTAACAAAACCATTCTTAAGATTCTTCATAGAACAGTACACAAGAATGGTAGGGATTGGCACTTACAAATTAATCCAGCACTATGGGCTTACAGAACAAGCATTTGCACACCTACAGGAGCCATTCCTTTCTCTCTCACCTATGGCGCTGAAGCAATATTGCCTCTAGAAGTTGAGATACCATCACTTAGAGTCTCACTCAAAGGTTTGATTACAGATGAGGATTACCGCGCCATGAGGTTACAGGAGTTAGAACTTCTAGATGAGAAGCGTAAGGCTTCCTTTGATCATATGAGAGTGTATCAGAAGCGTATGTCCAAGGCATTCAACAAGAAGGTTCACCCTAGAGAATTTCAAAAAGGTGATCTTGTTTTACGAGAGAACCCTAAGAATCAACAAAACAAAGAGCAAAAGGGCAAGTTTGAACCTAACTGGCTTGGACCATATGTCATCACAGCTGCTTTTGGTACTGGTGCATATTTACTGTCAGATCCTGATGGAGAACAGCTCCCTGATCCCATCAACATTGTACACCTCAAGAAGTTCTATCCTTGATGCCCGTTCTGTTTGGGGGCATCCTTTATACATATCTTATTGATCCTAAAAAAATACCAAAAAAATTCATATATGATGCTGAAAAAAATCCTAAAAAGCATATAAAGTCCTTAAAAAAATACAAAAAAAATAAAAAATCAAAATATTCAAAAAATAAAAAAAATATAGAAAAAGTGCCTTGGTGAAAACCTGGAAACAGGCGCCTTGGTAGCAAAAATATAAAAAAATGAAAAAATGAAAAAAAGAATCCAAGTGGTGAAAACTTGGAAATAGGCGCTACTTGAGGCCTTTGCACCCCTATTTGTTAGCATGCGACCTTAACACTTAGCCACTTTCCATCATGCCTTGACCTTATTTGGCCTAGTCTGGAATTGGTCTTTGTCTTTGTCTAAGGGGCATACCTATTAGCATAGGTCTTTTAGGTGCGTTTGTCTCTTGGGGCATTTCACAACAGGTGTTTTTCAACACCACCCCAAATAGTGTTTTTCAACACTACCCTTGAGTCGAGTGTTTCTTAAACACTTATTAGATGTCTTACCCAATAGTCTAAGTATGATGCAATATTACTCATATGCAAGATGTGATAACCAGAGTTTGACTCTATGACCAACACACATGCACTTAAACAATCAACTGTCTTGAGATATGTTGACTTTATTTATCTTTGTGTGCTATCTATGAGGATTTCTTTGATGAGTGGTCTCTTCCTGCGAAGTTTTCAATGATGCATAGCTAGAAGACTGAGGGAATGAGAACATGTTTTCTTTCTTTATCTGCTTGTGGGTATATTTTGTTGATCCTCACTGTCATGAGCATTTATGCTGGGTCTTACTTGACCCTATGGATTGACAAGGTATTATCCTTGACTGTTTTGTGAGTGCATGCTTCTAGTTATCTTGACTTTCATGTGTCTTGATACAAGCATAATCTCGCCATATCAAACTTAGGTGATCTCACTGCATTAGTCATCTGGACCTACATGTCTTTGATGCCTAGGTGAGATTTCCACATTTCTATCTGATAAAGATCATATTCATATCCACATAGTTATGCTAGTGTGCATTGTATGATCTGATGACGCTACCAATAATGCTCGATGATGATAATTAGATGTCTATAAGCATTGTGACCTTGCAAGTCAACCACTTTCATAGTAGCTTGCATTTCTAGGTTCATGTTAGTTTAGTTTCTGCACCTTGCATATGGAGAGAGCTCTCCTTTTTTCATCTTACGTGGACCTGTTGGTCAACTGTGCTCATTTTTTGATTCTTCTTGATCATATCTTTCATTTCTGATCTTTCATATCACATCATTTTCTATCCATTTTCAGACTCGAAATCAAAATCTGAGTCGTGTTTCCAAATTTTCCCTTTCTTCTGAGCAGTTGACTGACTTTTTGAGGCATAATTTGATTTTTGATGGACTTTCTTCCTTCCATGTCTCTCAAATTTTCTAGTCTTTCATCCACTCTATTTCTGGTCTTCTATTTCTATTCTTCTACTTCCTCACTGGGGCATGTTTCATTGCCTAATGGTTATCCTATTATCATTTACATTCGATTATGATTTCATTTTGATTTGATCAAATCCTTATCGATTCGCTGTTCTCCTCTCTACTTGATTTTGATTTCGATTCCGAGGGGGCAGTACCTATGGGATTCTCATCCCCAATCGCTTGATTCTCTTGATTCAGACATCTTTTGTGAGCTTTTGCTCAAATTTGAGATTCTTATCTCTTACTTTGAATGTGATCCCGAATCGAGCTCATGTTCAAAGGCCTTTGTCTATGTTTGTCTGGATGTGATCCCGAATCGACCTCACATCTGCGTTGTTTTGTGATCCCAGATCGATCTCACATTTCAACTTCATTCTTTGACTGCATGTGTTCCCAAATCGATCACACATTAGTCAAAGAGGGGAAAATGTATGCACCCTAAAATGGTCACCTAAACTTTGGGCCCCATTTATTTGATTTATCAATCCTGAATCAATTTTATCAATAATCAATATTTTCAACATTATCAATTTCTTGATCAAATCCTAATTTTGATCATATATTGGATTTTTATCCTATGGGCTAACCATTTATCCTAAGTTTTTATTTACCTAAAAGGAATATTTCCTCCCCTTTTAATAAACAAAAAAGCCCACCTTTTCCTCTTATCCTAAGTTGCACAAATAAAACATTATTCTTATTTTACAAAAAGAAAAAAAACACTTTTTGTCTCACATGAGGCTCAAAAGTCAACATTTCACTCTCATTGGAGGATACTTGTGCACATGGATTGCTCCTCTTTCAAGCTCCACCGCTGATTAAGACTTTTTGCCTCTTAATCTCAATGGTCCATTTCACTTCATTTCTTATAAAAGGAGAGCTCTCTCCTTCATTTGCATATATCCACTTGTTTTATGCTAATGTTATGCTGCAGGTTTTAGGTGCATTTGGAGTTTGAAGACATTGAAGACTTGTTGCTTTCATCATCTAGTTTATATTTGTTTTCTTAGTTGCATGATCATGGCATCATAGATTAGATTTCCTTTTATGCAATAGAATAGATCTCACATAGCTTAATTAGGGGCTTGGAATCTATTGTACTTCTTTTCATAGCTTAGTTTGCACTTCATTTGATAGATTAGTCTTGCACATTCATACTAGTTGCATTGGCATTGCATTTTTCATTTAGATTCTTGGGGACATTGGCACTCTTGCCCTTGTCTTCACTTGAATCTCTCATTGCATGGTTGACTAGCAAGGTCACATTCTTGTAGCTCTAGCTGAGAGAAAAACTCATAAGTCCTTTGCAACTCCATGCATAGAGAGCTATGAGCCACTTTGTGAGGCCTCATTGTTGAGCAACCTTGCAAGTAATGGTTCATAGAAGTGTGGTCATTTTTACAATACACAGTAATTATATGTGTTTCAATCATATAACCATGCCACATTATGTTTGATCTCATCGAGTCACAAAAGAATTGACTCTGATGATGAGAAAGCCACGGCATCTCAAGCAATGAGAATGTGTTGATGATTATACAGTGATGTGTGGATGTGTTTCTACATTCTCGGGCCTATACACTACTGCAAATGTAATATGTAACATAGCTCATAAAAATGAAGATGGTTATTTGAAGTTATTGATCGAGAGTGGCAGTACTATGCTGCTTGTGTTGAGTTAGAAAAGAGTGGTCGCATGATCGCATGGATTAAAATATTGCTATGTGATCATGCAAAAATGAAGCTTGCTAGGACCCCCATATGCTAACAGTGTAGATGTGATCATGTGAGATGAAGCCACGAGGAGCGTTGACTCCAAGGTTTATATGCAAGGCCGAGATCGACGGATGTCGCTATTCCTCCTTAGTATCGAAGATGCTTAGTGGTAAAGTGGGATCCTTCCATATGTCTAGGTGGGACCAAAGATGCTTGTAGAGTTGACCAATCATGGAGCAGTCACATGATCCCATAAGTAAAATTATAGCCTTGCGATCATGCGACAAGACAGTGAAAGCCTTGCGGTAGGTGTGTGGTCACAAGATCACATGACTGAGAGAACTATTTTTCGATCATGCAAGATCTCACCAAGTGTATCGGTGTGTCCGAAGGAATTTATACCATGCAACGTGCTAAAGGAGAATCAACAAAGGTCACAAGATCACAAGACTGAGAGAATTGTCTTGCGATCATGTGAGATCTGAACACATGGAATGGTGTGGTCGCGGGCTCTTAGTTGTTGTCTCCAGATCTATGGTCCTCGCTTTGTTTCTATGGTGTGGAAGATGTCTTGTGATCATGCGGGATCTTGCCACATGGTTTGACACCTGAGCTTGGCATAAAAGAAAAGATTGTTATTTCAAAGTTTATTAAGCACATGCTTTAAGTTATTCAAGCATTTAAAGTTGATGGGTGGAAAACGGGAGACTTGCTACTCTACTGTCATGGGTTTCACATCTTCTATGTGCATTTTCCACAAGGAGTATTTAGCAATTGCACAGTCTATCATTTGTGGTATTGATGATGTATTTTTCAGAGATCGATGGGTTTCTCAGTGGAATAAATTAAAGATGAATCCTGTGTTGAAGTGCTTAAAGGAAGTGATGAATACTTGGTATCAGCCATGACAAAAGGAAGAATAGCAGTTTCTAATGTGTCAATAACGGTGATCTTGGCCATTTAGCCTTATCAAAGAGTTAGATGAAAAGATAAAGTCTTTCAATTCTTCCTTGTTGTGATGTTGAAACACCTTTTTTAGTCTTTTCAAATTCTAGAAGTTGAAACACTTGGTATTCCCATGAAAGGGCGTATGCTTGTAATCTTTATACATTCTATTGTAAAAGAAACATGGGGGTCGACAAATTTTTGGTGTAAAAGACTTGATGTTGCAGAGACAATTGAAAGTGTTTTATGTCAATTATTTTCTGTTCCAGTTAGCTGATAGTTGTTAGTTATATGATTCTTTCTCTTAATCTGAATTGTAGTAGAAAGGAAAGGATGTTTCATTCCTTTGTTTTGAAGATGTGAATAAACCTAGTAGGATGTGTTGTGGGATATTCAGAGAAGGATTCATTAGAGGTTTTTCATCATTTCATTTATATCTCTGTTAATAGTTATTGTAGATTAGTTAATTCTAAGTGTATGAATTCATAGGATTTGTGAGTTCTACAGCTTGGTTCATAGATTAGAAAGCTCTCCTTGCTTGGATTAAGTTCTATTTAGGCTTAATTTGGTTTGCCTCTCCTGCTCTCAGGTTAAGAGCATACCCTATGTTAGTTTTAGGATCAAAACATAATTCATTGCATATCATTCCAAAAGGGAGCTATACCTACCAATTCAGAGAAATGCCGGTAATCAGAAAATGGCTTTTCAACTGTTGTAAGTAGATGTTGTTCATCATTTTGGCATTAAGAGTTATTTCCACAAGAAATAAGAAAGGAAAAATATGTTTACTAACAGATTTTTGGTGGCTCTACTGGGGACACAAACAGTCATTTTATCAGTAAGCTACATCATCCTGGAGCAATAAGATTCCTCAGGAGTACTAGAGAACAAGGTGGATGAGATTCTACATTTGATACATTAGCAGAGCTTGGTTTTCCCATCCTAGAAGTTCCTAGAAAGAAAGGAGAAAGGAAAAGTTAGAGTAGGCCTTCTTCTCTTGTTAGAAATCGAAGCACTTCACAAAATGCTTGTCAAGCGTTAACACTTCACGGTACCACTACTCCCCCAGTTGTTAATTTTCCACCATACTGTGCTAGGACTGTCATGGCTGCTCCATGGGCTGCTGCAGTAGGGTCATTAGCACTAGTATCTTATCATCCACTCCCTGCTGGATCAAGAAAAAATTTCCCTAAGTTTTCAGAAGATGGGAAAGTCACCACTAATGAACATATTAAAGCCTTCTTTGCTACTACTCATATTTTAGGGGTGGCACATGAGGACGTTGTTGTGAGATTATTTGTTGAGACTTTAACAGACAGTGCAGCGGATTGGTTGTATCTTCTGGATGATGGTTCTATCACCAATTGGAATGCGATGAGAACAGCAATTGAGGATCATTTTAAGATAGAAAATGATGAGCATCTTTTATTGACACAATTGACATCCATCAAAAAAT
The DNA here is from genome assembly GCA_027943335.1 of Chamaecyparis obtusa. NCBI lineage: Eukaryota > Viridiplantae > Streptophyta > Pinopsida > Cupressales > Cupressaceae > Chamaecyparis > Chamaecyparis obtusa. The sequence goes on along the minus strand of BSBK01009909.1, from coordinate 430,143 downwards.
AGCCTCAAATGAGTATGAGGGATTTTGTAGCTACCTTCAATAAGATTGTTAGTAGAATCCCTGTTGCAGATAGACCTACTGCTCGTAATCTTAAAACATTTTTCATAAGTGCAATGCCTCTAGATGTCAATAATGAGTTGAGAAAGGCACGTCCCATAGATTTAGCAGATGCACAAAAGAAAGCTATCGAATGTGAAGAAGATTTAATTTCAGCAGGAAAATGGAAAAGAGAGTTACAAAATAAAGGAAGTTCAAGTAGTACCTCATCATCTGATGAAATGATTCAAAAATTGTCCAATGAATTAATTGCTATGAAAAGGCAATTACCAGGATTCAATAATTCTAATCAGCGTAATTTTCAAAATATGCCTGGAAGAAACATGGACAATAGATTTCCGCAACTTACAGGCCCTTAACCTAGGTTGCAGATTGAAGCCACACCAAAAAAAGGAAACATGTGCGTGTTTCATTTGACTACAAATCACACTAATGAGAACTATCTGGGAATTGCCCATATGATGCAGTTATTGACCACCAATGAACTGAATATAGCAGCTCCTATTGAAGAAGAGGATACATACTCAACTGGCGACTCTGGAAATTTATTTGTGGAGTATGAATCTGATTCTGAATCTAAAGGCAAATGTTTTTCTACTATTGATGGAAATTCATATATGGTGCTCACTTGGAATTAGAAATTAAAAAATCAGTCTTCCAGCCAGCCTCATAAAAGTGATCCTAGTCCTATGATAAATAGTGCTGATACTGATCAGAAGGCGTTAAGCTCCCAGCCAGGTAAAGATAAATTATCTTTTGATGTTGTTGAATTCTGTGAAGAGTCAAAAATTTAGATTTCTTTTCTAGACTATTTAAAATCGCATCCTTAAGAATTTAAAAGATTAGTAGAACAGTGTAAAGGAAGTATTTCAGAATTAAACAATAATGCTACTATCGTTGAAAAGGATGAAACATTCACTGCTGATTTGTTTAAAGAAGAAGAATTTACTATGTTAGCAACGTCACCTGGACAAAAACCTCCTCCCTTCTATGTTTCACTCTATGTTAATGGTTGCAAATTAAGTAATTGTATAATAGATTCAGGTGCATTAGATAATGTCATGCCTTATTCTATAGCCAAAGCTTTGAATCTTAATCTCACTAAGGTGTATGGGAAATGTTATTTGATGGATGCCAAACAAGTTCCCTTAGTTGTCCAGATCAAGGATGCACAGGTAGCTTTGGCATCTCATCCTGAGAAGAAATTTTTGATGAATATCCTAGTAGCTGACATTCCGGCAAGCTATGGACTTCTCTTAAGTAGAAGTTTTTGCAGAGACTTAGGAGGAGAAATAAAGCTGGATTGGTCTCATGCTATCATACCAATTGGGAATAAGAAAATTAGATTGGAGCCTGAGGAAAAGGTGAAGTATATAGTCATGAAATCAGATGATCCTAAGGCTCAAATACTTTATCAAGAACTAGAATCTAGTAATTACATGTTGTTTACTGAAGAATCTCTAAATGGAAATAAGGATGAAGATGGTAATGAAAAGAAATCACGTGAAGAAAAGGAATTATCAGACTTATGGGTTCTTGAATTTGATGGATGTTGTTCTTCATCAGGATCAGGTGTAGGTGTTGTATTGATTCCTCCTCAAGGAGAACCTGAACCTATGGCATTCAAATTAGAGTTTGGAAATACCAATAATATTGCTGAATATGAAGCCTTACTACTAGGATTAGCAGTAGCAAAAGAAAAAGGTGTTAAAGTGTTGAAAGCTCGAGGTGATGTAGAGCTTATTGTGAGATAGGTTAGAGGACAATATTCAGTGAAGAATCATAGATTAAAAAACTACAGAAATAAGGTTTGGGATTAGATAGAAGGTCTGGACAGCTTTTCTATTGAAGGAATACCAAGAGAGCTAAATACCAAAGCTGATTCATTGGTTGTCTCTGCGTCTTTGTTGTTGCCTCATCGAGACTTTAAAAACAAGAAATATCAGATTGAAGTTGTATATCAAGCTGCTATCCCAGATAATATAGATTCATGGTAGGTGTTTGAGGATGACAAAAGCTTGCAATTGTTTTTAGAAAATGGCAAAATCAGTTCTAAATATCAGCATGAAAAAGATGAGGAACGTTCCAGCCATGGATTAAATGAAAAGAAATTTAATGAAGTTCATGTACCAGGTGATATTATTCCTCCTTATTTTGTATCTTTAGAGAAGTTGTTTAATAGGCATGATGCTTATATAAAATAGAAAAGAGCAAGAAAAGAGTCTAACACTGGTGAGTATGAAGGAGTAAATATTGGTGATGATGATAATCCTAAGTTGATTAATATTGGAAAATGTTGTTCACTTGAAGAGAAAGAAGCTGCTAGGCTGCTCTTTCTAGAATATAGTGACATTTTTCTTAGAGCTACGAAGATTTGAAAAGCTATGGAGGTGGAAAAGTGAAACATCAGATTCCTTTGAAGCCTGATGCAGTACCTTTCTAATAAAAGAAAAGAAATTATAATCCTAAAGTTGCAGATGCCATATTCTGAGAGGTGGATAAAATGTTGAAAGCTCAAATCATTTATCCTATCCATCACTCCACATGGATAGCTAATATAGTGCCAGTGCGGAAGAAGAATAGAGAAATCAAAATTTGTGTTGATTTTTAAAATTTGAATCAGGCATCTCTTCAGGATAACTTTGCACTTCCCAATATGGATTACTTGCTGCAGATAGTGGCTGGATCAGAAATGATGTCCATGCTTGATGGATTTTTCGGTTACAATCAGGTTGAAGTTGAGGAAAAAGATCAGCATAAGACAACATTTACTACACCATGGGGTACATTTGCATACTGCCAGATGCCTTTTGGGCTCATCGATGCTGGTGCCACCTTTCAGAGATGCATGAGTAAGACATTTGCTGATTTGAAGGATGAAATCATAGTAATATATTTAGATGATCTTACTATATTTTCAAAGAAAAGAAAGGATCACATTGAGGATTTGAGAAAAGTATTACAGAGATGTCAAGATGATGGGATTTCTCTCAATCCAAAGAAGTCTGTGTTTTGTGTAACAGAAGGAAAACTTCTTGGCCATATAGTCTCTCAAGAAGGAATTAGAATTGATCCAGAGCATGTTGAAGCCATCAAAAGATTAAGTTTGCCAGTAAATAAAATGGGAGTTAAATCATTCTTTGGCCAAGTCAATTTCCTGAGGCATTTCGTACTAGACTTTGCTGAAACAACTAAATGCATCATAGATATGATGAAAGGTAATTCAAATTTTAAGTGGAGTGAAGAAGGTAAGAAAGCTTTTCAAAATATTAAAAATGCCATTGCTCATGCCCCAGTATTATGTCACCCAGATTATAGCAGAGATTTTATTATTTACTATTATGCCTCCAAACACACTTTATCCGCCATACTAATGTAGAAAAATGATGAAGACATACAAGCTCCAATTTTTTTTATGAGCGTTCCTTTGAAAAATCATGAGTTAAAATATTCTCAAATTGAAAAGCATGCATTTTCAGTAGTCAAGGCATTGAAAAACTTTAGATTTTACATCTTGCATTCACATTTTGTATTTTATGTGCCGGATGATGTAGTTAAAAGTGTGTTGACGTAGCAAGAGGTGGGATGCAATACCAAAGGTTCATGGATAGCAAAAATGCAAGAATATGATATAGAAATTTTCCCTACCAAACTGATAAAGGGTAATGCTTTGTGTAGAGCAATTGCAAAGGATAAAGCTGAAAAAGAACCAGGAGGATCTGAAGAAAAACAACTAGTTCTAGTTGTGGGTCTTTGGGATACATGGTTTGAAGACATTGCTTACTTCCTAACATATGGAGAATGTCCTGAAGGCATGACATCATGACAAAGAAGAGATCTTAGGTTAAAGGCAGCTAAGTTTGTGATTTGGGATGGTAAGGTTTTTAAGAAGGCAATTGATGGCACTTTTCTTAGATGTGTAGATAAGCAGTAGCAGGAAAAATTATTGAAGACTTTCCATGACGAGGCCTGTGGAGGGCACTTTTCATCTTCAGTAATAGCATTTAAAATACTGAGACAATGTTATTATTGGCCCGGTATGTTCAGAGATGCATATGCCTGGGTAGCCAAGTGTGAAAAATGCAGAATGTTTACAGGGCGTCCTTAATTAGCTGCTCTTCTGTTGAAGCCTGTCATCATTGAAGAGCCTTTCCAACAGTGGGGCCTTGATTTCATTGGGCCAATCAATCCAGTATCTAGCACTGGTCACCAGTATATAATAACTACCACTGACTATTTCACCAAGTGGGTGGAAGCCAAGGCAACGAAGAAAACAACTTCTGAAGTGGTATGTGAATTCCTCAAAGAAAACATACTGGTTAGGTTTGGTGTTCCACTTAAATTAGTAATGGAGAATGCGGCCTATTTTTCTTCAGTTGAGATTACTAGTTTCTATTTTGAATATGGAATCACTGTTAGCCATTCATCAGATTATTTCCCATTGGGAAACGGCCAGGCTGAATCCAGTAACAAAAATCTGATCAATATTGTTAAGAAGTTAGTATCAGATAATCAGAAAAATTTGCATAAAAAGATTCATGAGGCATTGTGGGTAGACAGGGTAACACCAAAAAGAGCAATTGGTATATCACCTTTTGAGCTTGTTTATGGGACCAAAGAAAATCTTCCTTTACCTTTGGAACTAGCCACAAACAAATTAAGGACGGTGATTGAAGATGACATCTATAAAGATGGTCTAGAAAAAATGATTCTTTATTTGAGCAAGTTGGAAGAGGAAAGAGCAGAGATAGTTGATCATATCACTCAACATCAGATGTGAGTGAAGAAGATATTTGATAAGAAGGCAAGGCCATGGAAATTCATGATAGGTGATAGTGTGCTATTGTGGGATAAATGTAATGCTCCTAAAGGACTACATAAGAAGTTTGATAGCCTGTGGAAAGGACCATTTGTGATTCATCAAGCATTGGAAAACAATTCTTTCAAGATGGCTTATCATGATGGTGAGGTACTACCACTAACCTTCAATGGTCAGGATTTGAAGCTTTATCAGATGGCAAATTGAAAATAGGTAACCCCTGTATTGTACATAGTTGTGTTTGTTCTTTTATGTTTCCTAGGTTAGCTACTTTCTCTTGTTTCCTTTCCTTTGTTCTTGTTCCAGTTTTATTGTGTTGCTGTCCTTTTTATTTACCCTTTGTGAAACCAGAGATTTAGGATTCATTTCTTAAACATGGGAATGTTTAAGTCCCCAGTTAGAGCCAGCTGTTGCCCCACTTTTCACCCCATAACCATGCTGTCAAAGTGGAAGATTTTGATCTCATAGTTATGTCTGGTCAGGTCTCAGTCTAGGTCTAAGTCTTTCATTGGATAGGCTATCCTTGTCGGGTTCCCCTGCTATTGTCTTATCTTTTCTAGCCGGGTGGGTTATTTGGAAGTCTTATCATAATGGGTAGGTTATAGATCCTAACCCGGCAAGGATAATGTGCTCCTATTGATGTTCTTTCTCAAGCAGAATGATGATTGAAAGTCATGATCTCTAGACATTCACAAGAAATCAGAGAAAAGATCCCTCATATGAATAATGTAGGGACAGAGGCGACATTAGATTATTCAGAATTCCACTTCATATTGCAGTGTGTACAATCCAATTGAAGAAGAAATTGCATCTGAAGACATTGATTTCTATTAAAAATTTGTAATCTAAAGGGGTCTCAAGAAGTGTTCCTAGATAATTATAGAATGAGAAGGTGATTACCCGGGAAGAATACACTGTTGATCCCAACATCAAGCAAGTGATAGCATTATATCTACTGATTTGACATCAACCTTCAGGAGCAGAATATGGATAGTTACAGATTGGATCACCTCTAAGATTGTTTACAGCTTTGGGGCAAGGTTCAAATAATGGTACTTTGGATAGAAATCTTTTATTGATTATAAGATTATGAATTCAATTTTCTAAAGGCTCTTTGATTAAAGAAATCACTCTGAGAAGATAAACTAATGTCAGCATTGCATTACTGTGAAGAAAAGAGAAGATGTAATTATATGTGTTTTCATCATATAACCATGCCACATTATGTTTGATCTCATCGAGTCACAAAAGAATTGACTCTGATGATGAGAAAGCCGCGGCATCTCAAGCAATGAGAATTTGTTGATGATTATATAGCGATGTGTGGATGTGTTTCTATGTTGTAGGGCCTATACACTGATGCAAATGTAATATGTAATATAGCTCATAAAAATTAAGATGGTTATTTGAAGTTATTGATGGAGAGTGGCAGTACTATGCTGCTTGTGTTGGGTTAGAAAAGAGCGGTCGCATGATCGCATGGATTAAAATATTGCTATGCGATCATGCAATAATGAAGCCTGCTGGGACGCGCATATGCTAACAGTGTAGATGTGATCATGCGAGATGAAGCCACGAGGAGTAGTGAGTCCAAGGTTTATATGCAAGGCCAAGATTGACGGATGTCGCTATTCCTCCTTAGTATCGAAGATGCTTGGCGGTAAAGTTGGATCCTTCCACATGTCTAGGTGGGACCAAAGATGCTTGTAGAGTTGACCAATCATGGAGTGGTTTCATGATTGCATAAGTAAAATTATAGCCTTACGATCATGTGACAAGACAGTGAAAGCCCTACAATAGGTGTGTGGTTGCAAGATCGCATGACTGAGAGAACTATCTTACGATCATGAAAGATCTCGCCACATGTTCCGGTGGGTCTAAAGGAATTTATACCTTGCGGCATGTTATAGGAGAATCAATAGAGGTTGCAAGATTGCAAGACAAAGAGAACTATCTTGTGATCATGCGAGATCTGAACACGTGGAATGGTGGGGTCGCGGGCTCTTAGTTGCGGTCTCCAGATCTACGGTCCCCACTTTGTCGCTATGGTGTGGAAGATGTCTTGTGATCATGTGGGATCTCACCACATGGTTTGACACCTGAGCTTGGCATAAAAGAAAAGATTGTTATTTCAAAGTTTATTAAGCACATGCTTTAAGTTATTCAAGCACTTAAAGTTGACGGGCGGAAAATGAGAGACTTGCTACTCTACTTTTGTGGGTTTCACATCTTCTGTGTGCATTTTCCGCAAGGAGTATTTAGCAATTGCACAGTCTGTCATTTGTGGTATTGATGATGTATTTTTTAGAGATTGATGGGCTTCTCAGTGGAATAAATTAAAGATGAATCCTGTGTTGAAGTGCTTAAAGGAAGTGATGAATACTTGGTATTAGCCAGGACAAAAGGAAGAATAGCAGTTTCTAATGTGTCAATAACAATGATCTTTGCCATTTAGCCTTATCGAAGAGTTAGATGAAAAGATAAAGTCTTTTCAGTTCTTCCTTGTTGTGATGTTGAAACACCTTTTTTAGTCTTTTCAAATTCTGGAAGTTGAAACACTTGGTATTCCCATGAAAGGGCGTATACTTGTAATCTCTATACATTTTGTTGTAAAAGAAACATGGGGGTCGATAATTTTTGGTGTAAGAGACTTGATGTTGCAGAGACAATTGAAAGTGTTTTATGTCAATTATTTTCTATTCTAGTTAGCTAATAGTTGTTAGTTATATGATTCTTTCTCTTAATTTGAATTACAGTAGGAAGGAAAGGATGTTTCATTCCTTTGTTTTGAAGATGTGAATAAACCTAGTAGGATGGGCTGTGGGATATTCAAAGAAGGATTCATTAGAGGTTTTTCATCATTTCATTTATATCTCTGTTAATAGTTATTGTAGATTAGTTAATGCTAAGTGTATGAATTCATAGGATTTGTGAGTTCTACAGCTTGGTTCATAGATTAGAAAGCTCTCCTTGCCTGGATTAAGTTCTATTTAGGCTTAATTCAGTTTGCCTCTCCTGCTCTCAGGTTAAGAGCATACCCTATGTTAGTTTTAGGATCAAAACATAATTCATTGCATATCATTCCAAAATTGAGCTATACCTACCAATTTAGAGAAAAGCTGGTAATCAAAAAATGGCTTTTCAATTATTGTAAGAAGATGTTGTTGATCATTTGTGCATTAAGAGTTATTTCCACAAGAAACAAGAAAGGACAAATCTGTTTACTAACATGATGGTCATCGATCTTCCTGATGCAAGCCCCATCAAAGTTTCTTAGTCTTTTGGTAGTTGAGTTAAGATCTAAAGACCACGAAGCATGAAGATCGGATGGTCATGACTTAAAGTGACTGATTTCAAATATCAACTGCCGATTTGGTAAAAGTGCCATAAAGTAGCTGTTTGATTTCAAATTTGAATTTGCAGAGGGTTTCCAGTGACAGGAAGTACCAAAATTTATGGTTTTAACAGTTGATTTTGATTGGTTTGGTGGTGCTTGTTGTTGTAGTGTGGTTCAGGGTGTTAAGTAATCATCTGCAATGTTTGTACTGCGTGGTTTTGTGCTCAAGGAATGTTGCAGGGTTGACATTTTGAGTGTTCATGATTCTCAGTACCTTCACAGAGAATTTTTCATGATTGAGGATCATTCCAAGATTTTCTTTCTCCTGGTTGCTTGGGTTTCCACCCCTATAATAACTTTATGACCATTTCTAGTTATTTGGGTGGTTGAAACCCTAACCCTAAGTCATTCGTAGCTTGTTTCATTCTCTTTGAGCATTCCAAGATGACTAGGGAGTATAAGTTGCAGAAATTTTGATTTGTAGGGGTTCCAAAACTTTCTTTGGTCCTAGGCTAGTTGTCCACGGTATTTTACTAATAGAGAAGTTGGAATTTGTATCTTTTCCTATCCTTGTGTTGTTTTGATTGTGTATTGATTCTGAATATATTAATGAAAATACTATTGAGTTCCAATCTTGCATTTGTGTATGTCTTCTTGTTTTGGTTCTAAGCTCATATATGTTAATGTCACAAAGTGTGTTAGCATATGGTAACAAAGAGTATTATGAAGTCATCTCTGAGTTCTTAGAAAAGTTAGGATTAAAGTCTTTTAGGTGGGTTCAGTGAGTTTGCAACCAAGCCAGAATCTAATGTCCTTGTGTCTAAGGGAGAGGGGTAATAGGAAAAGCACTTATCCTGGATTCAATTATGTTTGAATTAAGGTATTTAGTTGATGTATGTAATTGGGTGACTCTTTGCCCTAGGTTAAGGCACTGGTCCATCCTCTGGAGGCATTTCATTGTCATCAACCACACACAAACATTCAAATGATAAAATCTTAAAGTAGTTAGTAAAGAGTATATAGTTGTATATCATTTAGTGATTCCTTTCAAGAAGTGAATCAAGGGTACACCTGCCTAAGCAATAAGGCTCAAAGTGTAGGAGGATCTCTCTTGATCCTTGTTAATTGGCCCTCTTCCTTGTAGACTTTGGAGTGGTGATAGAGTCAAAGTTATATTAAAGTTATCCATCAAAGTATAAATCTACAAGCTAAAGATCAAAGAGAATTCCCAACAAAATGGCAACTCTACTGGGAAGAACAACAATGAAGTAGTATATCTGTTAGGACTTCTGGTTGGGACTACATTATAAGGTCAAAATGTTTTGTTGACCAGATAGATATAAAGGTTGTAAGTGTACTCTTGTTTTCCTATTGTATTTATTTAAAAAGATTTCCCATCTAGGTGGGTGGTGACTCAAAAAGGTTAGAACTAGTGCTATATGTTGTAAATCATGGGCAAGAGGAGGAATACTAGGTCCTTTGTTAGAAAGAATCTGGAGGTCACTCTGGAGCAATTGCCTAGACAGGAGAAGAAGATTTGGATTAGAAGGAATGGTGAGTCTACTAGTGCTCCCATCAGAGAACAAAGAAATACTAGAGGTAGAGTACCACATGTCTCCTCAAGTGAGGAAGGTTCACAAGATAGAGTTTCTAGATTTGATGGTGGTCACTCTGAAGATAGATTTTATGATACCCCAGAAGTTGTATTTTAGGACAAAGTTCCATTGCCTGCAGGTCAAGATGAACAAGCTAGAGAGATGGGTTTGGAGATTGATTTAGATCTTGATGAGGACAATTTCAGAAGAGAACCCATGAGACCAAGGCAAGTCCACTTCCCATATCAAAATCTTTCTAATATGGATGTGTCATCAGGTTCTGATGACATTATGGTAGATCCTGATGATTTAAATGTATTAAGGTTGTAGTTGGCAGAGTAGGATGCCATACATAAGAGGTTACAAGAGGAGAGAGAGGCTGAAAAGGTGAATGCTTTGATAGAAAGATAGTCTCTCCTTAGAAAGATTAATGAAATGAAGGAGAGAAACAAGATGCTTGCTTCTGCTCCTAAAACTCTACAGCATGATGTCTTTGGTGATCTTGATGCCTTGAGGAGTGAGCAAGAGTGCTTACTGCAAGATTAGGAATGTGATAAGGAGGGCCCTGTGGTTAGACAAGTGCAAAGTTATGTTACTTTTCCTAAAGATAAAGATGGGCGTGAGGTCACTAGATTTGATGTTGCCACTGGTGAGAAAGGAAAGTAAAAGATGGTGGGACATCAAACAAGTAAATCATTGACAATACCTTGGGTCCCACCACCTAATTTAAATAAGGACACATAAATGGAGAGAAGAAGAAAAGAAGATGAGGACCTTGCAAGAGAATTAGAGAGGGCTAAAATTGAAGCTTCCATTGCAGAAAAGAGAAGAAAGATCCAGTTCTTGAAGGCTTCATCAGCTAATGCTCTTGGTCCATCTGCTACTGACCTAGGTATGCCATCTATGACTACTACTATTCCACTTAGTAATGCTACTAGTTCAATTCCTTCTTCATCTACTAGGATAGGTGCTGATCCTAGGTAGCAGTCAAATGCACAAATAAATGTAAATGCTAATGTTGATCCTAGGGTTAACACTAGTTCAAGTTTTCAAAGAAGACCTATGCAATTAGAAGGCTATAGGAAAATTAGTTTTGATGGAATTCCTAGCTACCCAAATGCTTTTCCAAATGATATTAGAGATAAGGTACCTAAGTTTGCTGGTAATAATGCTATTAGTTGTGAGGATCATCTTAGGTTATTTGTTGATATGCTTAATGATTATGAGGTAGAGCATGAGGATGTAGTCATGAAATTATTTGTTCAATCTCTAATGGAGGATGCTAGAGATTGGTTTAAGAGACTTCCTGATAAATGTATTGATACTTGGGATTCTTTTGAGAGATGTTTTAAAGAGAAGTATGGTGATAGGCCTAATGCTATTTTCATGTTGAATGAATTCAATACCATAAGGAAAAATCAGAATGAGACTGCAGCTGAATTCAACATGAGATTTCAGAAAGGTATGCATAAGTTGTTCCAAGTTATGTGATTAGATGACAATGTCTGTCTGACCACATATTTCAATGCATTTGATGGAAAAATGGGATATTTGTTGCGGGACAAAGAACCAAGAACTCTTCGGGATGCTTTTAGGATTACTGTCAATATTGAGAACAATATGAAAATATCAAGAAAATTGGGTGGAAAGAGAGATGACCCAAAGTTGTTTGGGGACAAGAAATACAAAAAGGAAAATGATAAGAATGTTAGAGCTAGGAGGAAAGAGGAAGATAAATTGGATAAGGTGCTTAATGCATTGAATGATTTGAAGGTACCTACAAATAGGAACATTAGTGCTCCTACCAATGAGAGGCCTCGGTTCAACAACAATTTCAATAAGCAGAATAGATTGCAGAACTACCCCTACAACACCCAATGGAAGGATGCAAGCCTATTGTCCCTATTGTAAGAGGAAACAATGATAGAGGTGTCCCTGACCCTCTATAAAAAGATTCAATAAATGTCATGGAGGACATACCTTGGTGTGTTGCATGCTAGTCCCCTCATTCTATAGAGCATTGTGTGGCTGCACATTCTATGGCTGCAAATCAAGATTGTGGCAATGAGGAGATAGATCAAGAAGAAGATCAAGATGATGTTGAATGCAACATGGCTTCTTCATATCTAGGATATGAAGATGATTCTGATTTTAATGAAGAGGCAGATGTAAATGTGAAGAGACACAATCGGGCCCTTTTTCATCAATAAGTTTTTTTTGATAGTGAAGACATTGATAGGAAGACATGTAATATGAACTCTTCTTCTGAGCCAGTAAATTTGAGAAGGCCTTCTAGAGAAGAGATGGATAGGATTACTGTAGAAATGATTTCCCAAGTGCAAACTAGAGGCATGGTGGCAAGGAATATAAATGATAAAGCTACAGGAATGTTTATAAAGAGTACCAACTCTGGAGAACCTAATGAGAACAAATCAAAAGGTGATCACATGGTGAAATTCAAGAATGTAAAAGGTAAGAATTGTGAGCCTAAGGGAGTTGGAATTGAAAAGATTTCTAGTGAGATTGAGAGGCCAGTTAACACAATGGCTAAGATTGAAAAAATGAGGGTGGCCAATACACCTAATGTGTTAGATAAGCAAAGGGATATTAAGGCAGTGCAGATTGAAATTCCTTCTTCTGCTCCTATTGATATGTTATCTGTATTATCCCAAATTACAGTTAAGGTTCCATTGTCAGAATTGTTGAGGATCCCTGAACACAAAGATAGAGCTATTGCATCGGTAGGTAATGTTCATAAAAATGATGTTGCATGCAATGGATCTTAGGATAAGGCTTTGAAAGGTGTTGCTGCTCAGGGAATTGTGTCTCAAATTCCTCCAATATACTTGGATAGTTCTGTCAATGCCAGCCTTGAAAATATTGATCCATTCTCTTTAAGTGTTCTTGTGAATGGAATGAAGTTGAGAAATTGTATGATTGATAGTGGTGCCTCTAATACTGTCATGCCTTTCAAAATCATGGAGAAGTTAGGCCTTAAAGTTGATACAGTGCAAGGCAGATGTTGTGTAATGGATCAGAGGGAGGTACCAATTATTGGGACTATCAATGCAATGCCATATAGGCTGGCAGTATATCTAGAGAAAGAGTTAACAATGAGTGTTTTGGTGGTGGATATCCTTCCTCATGATGGGATGCTGCTATCTAGAAGGTGGAGTGTTGCCATGGGTGGAAGTTTACAGTGTGATTTGTCCTATGCCACTTTCAAGATTGATGATCAGTTTGTCAAGATTGAACGAGAGCCAAGAGTATGCCACATGATTGAGAGAAATATTGATAATGAAACTACATGTTTTGTGGACACTGATATTAATTCTTTTAGGGTAGAGATCCCTGTATTTGAAGAGGAACCTATTTTGTCACCTATCTCTATTGAGGTAAGTGCTAGTTTTGTGAAGGGTGATTTGTGGGTAATCTACTTTGATGGTGCAAATTACAAAGATGGTGCAGGAGTAGGTATTTTACTTATTTCTCTTGATGGAAATACCTACCAATTTTCTTTCACATTGAATTTCTTTTGTACCAACAATATAGCAGGATATGAGGCTTTGTTGTTAGGATTGAGGTTGGCACAAAAGCATGGTATTAAGTGTTTAAGTGTTGTTGGTGATTCTAAGTTGGTGGTGTCCCAAGTCAGGTTAGTCTATGCTTCCAAGAACAAGAGGTTGAAACAATATAGGAATGTAGTTTGGGATTTGATTGAACATTTTGATGCCTTCAATATTGAGTGGAAGGATAGGAGTAACAATAAGATGGCTGACTTGTTAGCCAATATTGCAATCAATCCCAATGATATTACATTTTCTGGTATCTCTAAAGTTGAAATTTAGGCTAGGCCTAGCATACCAGATAATATTGAGAATTGGCAAGTTTTTGATGATGATAATGATATCTTGAAGTTTATGGGTTGTGAGGATCAGTATCATGGTCAGGAATTTGATTGTTCAGCCTTGGTTGAGTCAGTAGAAGGAAGGGAGGTTGTCTTTGCAATGAGGTCATTCATCTTAAAACTAACAAGGTGCCCAAGGGGCTTGTTGTTTTGGAGACTGTCTTTGATAACCAGGATAGAGTTCAAAAGAATATCAAAAGAGAATATAATGCTGATCTAAAGGAGAAAAATCTTGGAACACATGAGGCACCTAAGAAGGTATACATTGGTAGAGATATATCTCAAAAGGTAAAGAAATCTTTGATCGAATTATTGAGAAAATTCAGGCATGTTTTTGCATGGTCATATGATGACCTAAAGGTTTATAGAGAAGATTTGTTTCAGCATATTATTCCATCGAAAGAAGATGCTAAACCTTTCTGGAAAAAATAAAGGCCTATTAATCCCACTTTGGCACCCAAGATGCAAGAAGAGTTAATGAAGATGAGAGATGCTGGAATTATCAAGCCTATAAGGCATTCTTCTTGGGTGTCAAACCTTGTTCCTGTGAGAAAAAAGAATGGTGACATTAGGCTTTGTGTGGACTTCAGGAATCTGAACATTAGCTCATTAAAGGATAATTATTGTCTACCCAATATGGAAGCTATGTTGTAGCGAGTAACTAGATCAGAATTGATGTTTATGATGGATGGTTTCTCTGGCTACAATCAGGTCATTGTCAAGGAATCAAAGCAATTCAAGACAACTTTCACAACACCTTGGGGGACATATGTTTATGTGAGAATGCCTTTTGGCCTCACAAATGCTAGTGCTACTTTTCAGAGGGCAATGGGTGTTGCCTTTTTAGATTTCATAAATGATTTCCTTGTTGTATATCAAGATGATCTAACTACCTACTCCAAGGAGGAAGAAGACCATTGCACTCATTTAGAAAGAATATTTGTGAGGGCCTTGGAATTTGGCATTTCTTTGAACCCAAGGAAATGTGCTTTTGGTGTCATTGAAGGTAAGTTGCTTGGCCACTTAGTTGGGAAGCAAGGAGTGAGAATTGACCCTAAGAGGGTAGCAGCCATTGATAAAATTCAGAGACCAAAGACTGTTAAAGGAATTTATTTCTTCTTTGGTTAGGTCAATTTCTTAAGGAGGTTTGTGACAAATTTTGCAGAGGTTACTAGACCTATTTCTAAGATGTTGAAGAAGGGATCTGCAATCAATTGGGAGGGTGAGCTTGATGAGGCTTTCAAAAATATCAAGCAGGCTATCAAAGATGGACCAGTTCTTAAGGCACCTAATTATAATGTCTCAATGCATATCTTTTCCTTTGCATCTTTTCACACTATTGCTGCAGTTTTGTTACAAAAGAATAAGGATGGTTTTGAGCAGCCTATTGCATTTTTCAGTAAATCTTTGCAGGCTGTAGAATTGAAGTATGACATAAATGAAAAATAGGCTTATGAACTTGTGAAGGCAATCAAGGCTTTTAGGTGTTACTTGATGGGAGTAGTTGTGATTTCTTTTGTGCCAAGTGCAGCTGTGAAGGATATTTTCTCACAGCAAGAGGTGTCTGGAAGAAGATGCAGATGGATCAATAGGATCAAAGAATTCAATGTTGAGGTCCAAATTACTAAGTTGGTTAGAGGACAAGGATTGGAAGAACTGATGGCCCAATCCAATCTTGATAACATCTATTACTTGAGAAACATGAGATGTCTAGATGACATGAATGATAATCATAAAAGGACATTAAAATTATAGGCCATCAAGTATGTAATTGTGAAGTGTAAATTGTATAGGAAGAATTTGGATTGCATATTTTTGAAGTGTGTAGATGAAGATCAAGCTAACAAGTTGTTGAAAGAAATGCATGAGGGAGTTTGTGGTGGGAAGTATATGGGTAAAACAACTGCTCATAAGATCTTGAGAGTAGGATTCTGGTGGCCCACAATCTTCAAGGATGCAGAATAGTTGGTGAGGAGGTGTGATGCTTGTCAAAGGTTCTCTAGTAAGCTTAAATTTTCAAGAAATGTGCCATTAAAACTAGTAGAAGTTTAGGCTCCTTTCCAATAATGGGGAATTGATTTCATAGGGGAGATACCAAACAAGTCAAGTGGAGGACACTCATGGATCTTAGTTTCCACTGATTACTTTACAAAGTGGGTAGAAGCTATACCTACAAGAAATGCAACTAGTAAGGTGGTAATTGATTTTATGATGAATAATATTGTTACAAGGTTTGGGTGCCCTGAGAGAATAGTAAGTGATAATGCCATGTGCTTCAGGTCTACTGAATATAAGGACTTTTGCAAAGGTTTGGGAATTCAGATTTCTAATTCCTCACCTTATCATCCACAAGGAAATGGTCAAGGAGAATCTACTAATAAGAGTTTGATTAAAATATTAAAGAGAATTCTTGAAAAGAATAATAGGGCATGGAATTCAAAGCTTCCATTAGCTCTCTGGGCTGATAGGGTAACTGTGAAGAGGGAAATTGGTTGTGCACCATTTGACCTAGTATATGGAATTCATGCAAGAATACCTTAGAATAACTTATTGGAAATGTATAAATTTGTTCAGCTATATGATGATGACATAGATGATGAGACGCAGTTGAGAATTAAGGACCTCATTAGGCTGGATGAGACTAGAAGAGAATTAGTTGCAATGAATGCCAAATTGTAGTTGCAAGTTAAGAATTTATATGATAAGAAGACTGTTGACAGAAAGTTTGAACTTGGTGATTTGGTGCTAGTTTGGAATGCCAGACTGGAGGATAAGGGGAAATATGGTAAATTTGATCCCATCTGGCTAGGGCCATATCTAATTCATGAGAAATGGGGCCAAGATTCATATACGGTCAAGGAATTAAATGGTGATATTCAGGAATTTCTAGTTCATGGACAATTCTTGAAGAAATACTTCAATTGAGGTATTCTATTTTCCATGAATAGTAGTTAGGTTTGTACATTTTATAAATTTTGTAAATAAGCTGCTTGTCCCTACCCTGTTTTGTCCTAGTCTGTTAGTTTTTGGTCCTGTTGCCTATTCTGCCTTGCTTGTTCCATGTTGTCTGCATTTTTTCCAGTGGGATGGTCTACTTTAAACTAGTGATTCTAAGTCCTTGCTATGCCTACAGGAGGTATACATCCCTAGATAGAGCCACTATTAGCACGTGCCAAAAATTTCATGGCTCTAGATCTCTTCCCCTAGTCTCTGCAATGTTTTTCATGTTTTCGGCTAAACCCTTGGCAAAATTTTTTTAAAAATCTAGTCGTTGGGTCCTTAAATTTAAAATTGCCCTAGCCCTATTTTATTTTCATGTTACCTTTTCACGGGTCACTTAAAACCTTATATTTTGCATGTGTCATTTAAAATGACCAACTTTACCATGTTCGTGGTTAGGTTTCATGTGTCGGTAGGTCCCCTTTAAATATTTCCTAAGTCATCAGTTAATCTTTCCTAAGTTCCCAGTGCCCAGTGGTTTTAATTTTTCCTAGGTCACAAGCTTTAATTTTTCCTATGTTTCGACCTTAGTGTTTTCTGGGCCTGGTCTTCTGATAGCATTTCCATCCGACGGTCAGCGTAAGTTCTCATAGACTATGTCAGATGCTTGAGATCTTACGCCGATCATTGATTTTTCCTGATGATGTAATCTTTCTTTTCAAGTGGGTCCACTACCATGTTGGCACAATTGGCATTCTCTCATTGGTCAGTGTGTTACTGAGAGGGATCCTATCAGTGGGGCCTGTAGTGAAGGCTTTTCAATCTATGGTTAGTGCATGATCTTAAGGAATATTCTTCCCCTTTCAAATCATGCACCATCCATTGATTTCGAGTCTTACTCAACATGTGTCAATGGGACCTAATTTTTTGATGGGTCAGAGGGTCCTGACATCCATAATCCATCCAATGACAGGTGTAAGTTCTCATGGAATTTTTCAGAGGCTTCAGATCTTACACCAGCTATTGATCTCATTTGTCTCAAACGTATCTTTGGTGGTGGTCTTGGTGTCAAGTGGAGCTGATTTGGAGGTTTTTTATTGGTCCACATAGTATGAGGTGGAGTCTTGTCAATGGGACCTAGTTTTTGGATGTGTCAGTGGGTCCTGATCGAGTTAGTGAATCGATGAATGATGTATAATCTTATGGGTTTTGTTAGAGGCTTAAGATCTTGCGATGACCGTTGATTTTGTTTCCTGTCAGATGGTTGTCAGAGATGGGAGGAAATTCTTTATCTAATGGTGGGTGTGAAATCTGATAGAATCTTGGATGGGTATGCAAACTTGCAATAGCCATCGATCTTCCTGATGCGGGCCCGGTCAAAGTTTCTCAATCTTTTGGCAGTTGAGTTAAGATTTAAAGACTACAAAGCATGAAGATTGGATGGTCACAACTTAAAGTGAACCTAATTTCAAATATCAAATGTTGATTTGCTAAAAGTTCCATAAAGTAGCTATTTGATTTCAAATTTGAATTTGTAGAGGGTTTCCAGCGATAGGAAGTACTAGAATTTATGGTTTTAACAACTGATTTTGATTGGTTTGGTGGTGCTTGTTGTTGCAGTGTGGTCTAGGGTGTTAAGTGATCATTTACAGGGTTTGTACTGCATGGTTTTGTGGTCAAGGCATGTTGCAGGGTTGACATTTTGAGCATTGTTCATGATTCTCAGTACCTTCACAGAGAATTTTTCATGATTGAGGATCATTCCAAGATTTTCTTTCTCCTGGTTGCCTAGGTTTCCACCCCTGTAATAACTTGATGACCATTTCTAGTTGGTTGGGTGGTTGAAACCCTAACCCTAAGTCATCCGTAGCTTGTTGCATTCTCTTTGAGAATTCCAAGATGACTAGGGAGTATAAGTTGCAGAAATTTTGATTTTGTAGGGGTTGCAAAACTTTCTTTGGTCCCAGGCTAGTTGTCCATGGTGTTTTACTGATAGAGGAGATGGATTTTGTATCTTTTCCTATCCTTGTGTTGTTCTAATTGTGTATTGATTCTGAATATATTAATGAAAATACTATCAAGTTCCAATCTTGCATTTGTTAATGTCTTCTTGTTTCGGTTCTAAGCTCATATATGTTAATGTCACAAAGTGTGTTAGCATATGGTAAACAAAGAGTATTGCGAAGTCATCTCTAAGTTCCTAGAAAAGTTAGGATTAAACTCTTTTAGGTGGGTTCAGTGAGTTTGCAACCAAGCAAGAATCTGATGTCCTTGTGTTTGAGGGAGAGGGGTAATAGGAAAAGCACTTATCTTGGATTCAATTGTGTTTGAATTAAGGTATTCAGTTGATGTATGTAATTGGGTGACTCTTTTCCCTAGGTTAAGGCACTGGTCCATCCTTTGGAGGCATTTCATTGTCATCAACCACACACACAAAAATTCAAATGATAAAATCTTAAAGCAGTTAGTAAAGAGTATATAGTTGTATATCATTTAGTGATTCCTTTCAAGAAGTGAATCAAGGGTACACCTGCCTAAGCAATAAGGCTCAAAGTGTAGGAGGATCTCTCTTGATCCTTGTTAATTGGCCCTCTTCCTTGTAGACTTTGGAGTGGTGATAGAGACAAAGTTATATTAAAGTTATCCATCAAAGTATAAATCTGCAACCTGAAGATCAAAGGGAATTCCCAACAGGTTCAATTCTTGATTCTTGATAGGTGTCAACCGATGTGGTTCCTTATTTGGTAAACTAGCTCCAGGGATTAGATCCATGCAATGATCAATGATTCTCTCTGGTGGAAAACCATTAGGTACATTTTCAAAAATAATTTCACTGTACTCAGTGAGTAACTTATCAATCTCCTTAGGGACACTATCCTTTGTTTTCTTACTCGGTTTGTGAGGAATCACAGCAAAACATACATCATTCTTTTTCAAATCCTTAACAAACTTTCTTCCTTCCATCAAGAAACATTTCACAGATGTAAAAACATTACTAACAGGTTCTCACATCAAATGTAACAAGATTTGTCTTCTTCCATCAACTGAAATAGTATATATTTATGCAATCTCCCATCATATATAGCATGTCTATCATATTGCCAATGTCTACCCAACAAAATATGACAACAATCCATAGGCATGATATCACATAACACTTTATCATAGTACTTTCCAATTTTCAAATTCACATAACATTGTTCACTTACCAAGAGTGTATGCTCATCTTTGATCCATGAAATTTGATAGGGCTTTGGATGTTCCAACCTTTTCAACTGCAACTTTGTGACCATTTTCTCAGATGCCAGATTCTCTGAGCTACCACTGTCAATAATTACCTTCCAAACTTTATAAGAAACTCTACATCTGGTCTTGAACAAACTTTTCCTTACCGGATCTTCCCTATTACTTTCACTCCAAAGTGCTCTCCTTACCATCAAGTTATTTTCCTTCTCAGGTTCATTCGGTGACTCTTCTTGCACAAAAAGAATTTCTATTGTTACCAACTTTCTTACTTACATGTGTACACTCAAAAGATCTATGTCCTTCTTCTCCACAATTGTAACAAGTTCCTCAGAAACCACCTCTATTATAACCACCTTTGTAGTTACTGCATCTTCCTCTATTTGAAATTTCACCTTTCCACTCGTTCTTTCCTTTATCCAAATTTGTCTTTTCAGGTTTAGATCTACTATTTTCACCATAAGATCTACCTCTTCCTCTAGGGAATATACCACCTCTACCTCTTTGTCTTTACTCATGTCTATTGTTTAATTTCTCCTTATCTTTCAATCCAGATTGATAGGCCTCTTCAATGTTCTCCAATTTGACCAAATTGATTTCTTCTTGGATGGAAACTCTTAAACCATTCAGGTATCTAGCAATTCTTTCCACATCATCTTCATCATGTCTAGATTTGATATCTAATCTATAGAATTCCTTAATATATTCTTTTACCGAGCTATCTTTCTTCCTCAAAATTTTCATTCACCTAACTAGGTTAATTTGATAATCACAAGTTAAGAACTTTCCTTTCAATTTATTCACCATTTTATTCCATACCTTGATTTTATCTTTTCCTTTTCTCTTTCTGTCCAACTACAGATGTTCCCACCACAAGGATGCATGACTTGTCAACTTTGTGCTTATAATTTTCACCTTCTTTTCCTCAGGTACATTCTCATACTCAAAATACTTTTCCATCTTGGTGATCTAGTCCACCAATTCATCGAAATTCAGTTTTCCACTATACTTGGGAGGATTAAAGTGTGGTGTAGACTTTAGATTTGTCAAATCCTTCAAAAATCTTTCATCACCTTGATCCATCACCATTGTAGGTTCTACATCACCTTGTTCTTCCTCAATTTCATCATCACTAACATCTTCAAGATGTCTTCCTCTTCTCTGGGCTATTTGAACAGCTTCTAATCTAGTAGTAAGTTATCTCAACATGTTTGCCAATCCTAGATCTACATCTTGCCTTCCACAAACTATCTTGAAACCCTCTATAATTGCAAGTTAGATTGAATTTTTCTACCCCACAAGAAATCAACTAGGGTTTGACAAGAAGGAACCCTCAAACCTAGATTCGTAAACCTATATCCACATCTCACCTTAGCTCTGATACCACCTGATGCAAGGGAGGATAGTGATAGGGGCCAAAGGAACACCCTAACTAGATCCACCTTGTAGAGATCACACACGAAAGCAACAACACACAAAAGAGAGAGAGAGAATGCAAAAATGTTTATATATTTTCTTCAAATTGATTCATACATGTCAGGTGTAAGGCCTTCTTGGTTTAGGCCAAATATTGCAATCAAGTACAAAAGTCCTCCAACATGTGAGGATCTATCAATAATCTCTAATCTTCTAGCTTTTATCCTCTATCCTAAAACTGACTCCTAAAACTCTAACCAAACCTACATTTATATAAGAGGCTACCGAACAAGTCGGTCTTCAGATCCACCATCAATGAAAAGAACGACTAGATCTAGGTCCACACACTTCCTAATGATAGATACTAGCATTAAATCCACAACCAAATTAATTGCAAGAGGCGGCCTCAACAGAAATCCAAAATAAACAACTCGGTAAGTAAGGATAACCGAGTGCCAAACAAGCATCATCAAGTGCCAGGGAAATAATTGAGTGCCAAAGAGATAACAGACCAACACTGGTAAGCAAAGGAAACTAAGCAAAACCAAACCAACTCGTTCAAAGAAGGAACAGAGCAACACAGAAAACATCAAACATATTTTTGGTGATAAAGGATTGCCAAGGACCTGAGATGCTCCTACATCAGACATTCACAACAGACAGTGAAGGGTATCATTCCACTTTCCTTCAAGTATCTTTATTTGCATGTTAATTTGATTTACTTTATTATATTTAATTAATGAATGAATGAATAACTAAATTACTAAACAAATTATGATCAAAATCTAGAGGCAAAATGGTCATTGCGGTGATCACATTCTTTTGCCTAGCTTTGTGACATCATCATTGAGTCCACAGGTATATATGTAAAATGCATTATAATTAACATGTCAGTAGTACGTTCTTATATGAATGGTTGTCTTATAAATTTCCATATACATGTGCACTAGTTGAATGTTGGAGCTTTGACATAGACACTACACACTAAAGGACGTGGTGGAACCTTCATAGAGGTATCATTTATTCATTAGTAGGGTTGTAAAAAATATATGTAATCTTGATAACTACATAATAATTTTGTTGTTTCTTTTTCAGTTATTGACATTAGAGACTCCTCCTTCTGTTCATGATACTTTGGATCCTGGAGTAGCTACAACACTAGCTAGTTCTAAAGCACTGACTGAGGTATGAAAGAGATCACTTAATTTTAATTGTTATTTTAATAGTTTGTATTGAATTTTATAATGATATTAATGTATGTATTTTAATTATTATTTTTATCATTTTTGCAGGGACTTATTACTCCAGATCGTAAGCATGCACCTTTGATGGATGTACATAGTGACTATTTGCTAGCGGTAAGTGACTATTCTATTTTATGTCATTTTATAATTCAATTTTGATGTATATTAGTTATTGACGCTTAAAAAAAAATTTCAGCTCGAGTTGTAGAAGAGTCTAGACAAGAGGACTAGTGAGTGCACTCGAAAGAATACAACATCCACTGCATCTCCATCGATGCAATGATCAAAGACAGCTCGGGATTTGTTTTCTTCCCCTAGCAGGAAAGGACTGGATTAGGGATATAGATTATATGCCTATATGGCATTAGTGGACATATTTTTTTTATATTATAGTGACACATTGTACACCCATTTGGCTTTGAGGAAGCCAGTTTAACTGTATTGGATATATTGGATGTATGACATTATTGGACGTATATATTTGGCTTCATGCCCTATGAATATTATTTTTTTATGTTTTAGGTATGCATTTCATGTGTTTGGTGTATTGATGTATACTAATTTATGTTTATGTGGATGTCTTATGCTTTGTAAATTTCTCATGCCTTATATTTATGCTTGTATGTTTATCAATGTATATTGTTACTATACAATTTATACTTTATTAGAATATGAATGTGATGTAGAGGTGGTGTGTAAGACACTCTGAACCCATACCCTTATAGAAATAGAAGAACTATCAGTAACAAGTGAGACAATCTTCTCACATTAAAAATCCTTCATAAGGATCCACTATCTAGGCTTCACCCAATGCACTTTCATTGGTTGGCTCCAAACTATCAAACTGTCATTCTAGGACTGCTCCTAGTAACCTTCATCAGTCATAAAATGACATTTTTTCCACATCTTCCTAGAAGACTTCAGAAACTAATCAATGATATGGATACCCTTTTGGAAAATATAAAACATATCCCAAATGTGACCCAACTTTTTTTGAGACAAACTACTTTAAAATTGTTGATTATGTTTTGCTAGAGAGGCCTAATCCACCCATTTAAAAAAGGAGCCCTATCATGGGTAATCTCCTAGACCTTTCACTCTTCATCAGTCCTATGAAATGGATCTAATTAGAAGAATACACCATAAATTTGACTCTATGACAGTTCTAGATATGAAAGCCCCAAAATGGTCTTAAAAACCCCTATAAACTAGGGCTCTCTCAATGTATGACGTCCCAACACCATACCAACCAAATGAAATTTGTTCTACCATTCTTATACCATTCCCAGATAGATTCAATCATAAAATGACCACCTCCAAGGGCTTGATTCTCTACTTCTATACATATGGCTTCATTTCAATGATTCTCAGTCACTCCTCAACCCCAACAACTCCTCCAATCAATGCCCACCTACAAACTCCTTCTCATTCCTAGATTAAAATTTTTATAATGCTATAATAAATGATTTGATCGATCCCCAAGTGACAGTAATTACAAAAAGGGGATGGATCATTCCATTTATATCTTAAAACAAGAAAATTCCCAGTACTATTTCAAACCAATCAAAAGGAAATGCACCAAATCAATGAAATGACTATAAAATTGATTCAAAAGAGGTGTTTACAATGTATCTCAACCATGCACAAGTATGGATTTCAATGATACATCCAAAAACTATGAGAAATTGTAAGAAATCTAAATTCTATTACTAAAAAAAGACACAGTCCGTACAACTCTTTCCTCCAATATGTACCATCTAAAATAGAAGACCACCAAGCACTTAAATAAAGTCCTATCAACCTCCTCAACAACTCCAAATCAGTTGGAACTCCTAACAACACAAACTAAACATATTTTAGGCTTATCCCTCCTTTGGTAACTAGTCGTTACATCAAAATGTGCACCAAGTGCATTATTACAAGCTTTCCATCCTTCATGGATCAAATCATTACATAAAATGGCTTAATAGCCATGTTAAAACATTGCAAAGATGTTATAGGTCTTGTATCTTCTTCAAACCAATTAGTCACCCAAGTGACCCTACTACCTTCATTAGGGTGCCTTGCACCAATTATTCCATACAAACCACATGGTCCAATAGCCCATCTTCATTCAGTGATCTTCAAACAACATCAAATTACATACTTGCATGAAAAAACTAAAAAATAAGGATATAATACATTTTTTCACTCATCCTCCTACTCACACCTTGAGGGACGCTTCGGCCTAGAGTGTTTGGCAGTGTTCAAGCAACTCTATGTGCTGAACAAGGTTTTCAGTACCATTTACCTGGCCATTCAGAGCTATTGGAATGGATGGTTCGATGCTATGACTAACAGTTTGAAAGATACACAATGTTACTCATTTCAACCGAGGAACACTATGAGTTTTGACATCAACCGAGAATGTGTTTCCAAATATAAATGAACTTGAATCTCTAAAAATTGAGATAGTTTATTGTAGGCACTAGCAACACAGTCCTATAGCACTTGATGGTTTGATGCTACCTCACATGAGCTCTGAGATATGACCCCGTAAAGATCATCTATTTCATGCTAAAGGGACCTTGAGGGACACTTCATCCTGGATTAGTCAGCAGGGTTCAAGCGACTCTATGTACCAAACAAGGTTAACACTAACATTTACCCAACCATTTAGAGCTATTGGAACACATGGTTTGATGCTATGACTGATGTTTTGAAAGATACATAATATTGTCCATTTCAACTGAGGAACACTTCAAGTTTTGACATCAACTAAGAATGTGTTGCCAAATATAAATGAGCTTGGATCTCTAAAAACTAAGATAGGTTATTGTAGGCCTAGGAAACATGGTCTTGTAGCACCTAATGGTTTGATGCTATCTTGCATGAGCTCTCACATATGACCCTATAAAGATTGTCAATTTCATGCTGAAGGGACCTTGAGGGAGACTTCAGCCTAGAGTGGTCAGTAGCATTCGCATGACTCTATGTACCAAATGAGGTTGCCACTAGCATTTACTTGACCATTTAGATTTATTGGAATGGGCAATTTGATGCTACGACCGACAGTTTAAAAGATACGTAATATTGTCCATTTCAACTGAGGAACACTTCAAGTTTTGACATCGCCTGAGAATGTGTTTCCAAATATAAATGAACTTGGATCTCTAAAAATTGAGATATGCTATTGTAGGCTTAGGAAACATAGTCATATATTACCTGCTGGTTTGATGCTACCTTGCACGAGCTCTGAGATATGACACCATAGAGATCTCTAATTTCATGCTAAAGGGACCTTGAGGGACACTTGGGCTTGAAGTGGTTGGCAACATTTGAATGACTCTGTGTGCCAAACAAGGTTTCCACTAGTGTTTACCCAACCATTCAGAGCTATTGGAACAAACGGTTCAATGCTATGCCTGACGGTTTGAAAGATATACAATGTTGTCCATTTCAATTGAGGAACACTTCAAGTTTTAACATCAACCGAGAATGTGTTGCCAAATATAAATGAACTTGGATCTTTTAAAATTGAGATAGGTTATTTTAGGCCCCAACAACATGGTCTCATAGCATTTGATGGTTTGATGCTACCTTGCATGAGCTCTGATATATGATTAAAGATTGTGAATTTCATGATGAGTGCACCTTGAGGGACACTTTGGCCCAAAGTTGTTGGCAGCATTCAAGTGACTCTATGTATTGTGTTTACATGTTTATGCAATCCCTTAAGTATTTTTATTGTTATTAAAGTCAAGGAATTGACTGGTCCCTGACTGTGACTGGTCTTTAGAGGGTATAGTCAGTGTTTTGGGTTTGAAGACTTCACAATGAAGTGAGTCTCCCACCCCTGTCACTAATACATTTGGGGTGAAATTATGATGACAATTTGCGATGGCAGGCAAATGTCATGCGGTTTTGGCTTTTTTTTTCAAATATAGCCCGACACCGTCGCAATTGCAATGACAATACATTTGGCAACGTCGCCATTGCGACATTGTCGGGATATAAGGGCAAAAAAAAAAAGGAATGTTGTCATTTGTGTTTTCAACAGCGCTGTAACCCTCCGTGAAATCACATCGGGATATAAGGGCAAAAAAAACAAGAACATTGTCATTTGTGTTTTCAACAGTGTCGTAACCCTCCGCGAAATCACATCGGGATATAAGGGCAAAAAAAACAAGAACGTTGTCATTTGTGTTTTCAACAGCGTCGTAACCCTCCACGAAATCACAGCTACAATTTCTGAGTACGTTGGGTTTATTTTTCTTTTGTCATTATTATGTAATCTGGTATTCAGCTGTTAGAGAGCTAAAATACCCAGAAATGAGGACATATCTATGTTGAATTTATTGTTAGCGGCTTTGGTTATTTAGAAGTTTAATTTTATTTGTTCATCTTTCAAGCACAAACATTTTGTGGACTGTAACGTCTTCATTATTTCGGGTATGGAGTGAAACAACCCTAACTTGCAATTGCGACGTTGTCGGGATATAAGGGCCAAAAAAAAAAGGAACGTTGTCATTTGTGTTTTCAACAGCGTCGTAACCCTCCGCGAAATCACATCAGAATATAAGGGCAAAAAAAACAAGAACGTTGTCATTTGTGTTTTCAACAGCGCTGAGAGAGATTCCCTCCGTGAAATCACAGCTACAATTTCTAAGTACGTTGGGTTTATTTTTCTTTTGTCATTATTATGTAATTTAGTATTCAGCTGTTAGAGAGCTAAAATACCCAGAAATGAGGACATATCTGTGTTGAATTTATTGTTAGCGGCTTTGGTTATTTAGAAGTTTAATTTTATTTGTTCATCTTTCAAGCACAAAAATTTTGTGGACCGTAACGTCTTAATTGTTTCGGGTATGCAATGAAACAGCCCTAACTTGTGACTACCTTCACGGTACTTGTGTACATTATCATGTTGTCTTTACAGTGACTATCCTCATTCAAGTGGCAATTACACAAGGGACAGTCACTGTGAGATGTCCTCATTTGTGACAAGGACAGTCACACTTAGGACATCTCACAGTGATATTCCCTTATGTAATTGTCACTTGAATGTATTGCTATTGAACCACATTAATGCTTTTCTTCTTCAACAAATGAGGACAGTCACTCTAAAGACAACATGATAATGTACACAATTACCAAAAAATGATCTTGTTAATTGATGTAACACTTTGTCTTGCTCACTCCCTATGCTTCACTAGGGTCTCTTTAGGCCAATGTTTTGACTTGATAGGGTACTTAACTATCCCTACACTCTTTAGGTATCTCTACCCAAGATCCCACTCCTTCAACTAGTGCACACCAACAAGAAATACAACGAACTCTGCTCAATACCAATCCAGCTACTAGGACACTCCTAGTCTTGTCTTCACAAATTGAAACACATTCAACTAGAACTTTACTCCATGGAGAGGCTGGCCACTAGGACCTCTATTGGTTTCAATATTACTCCTTCACCTATACTTTTCATCAGTACTTCAATCCGGTTCATCAAACCATGCCAATTGCACCCAAAAATAGGCTGCTAGCAATTAGGCCTTTGTCAAGCCTTTTTGTTTATATTAAGCCACCTAAAGGGCTTAGGATTCAGATGCCCTTTATTGAGAACTCCAAGATATCTAAGGTATTCTCCTCCTAGATTTTTTGTACACCAACTCCTACAGCCATGCCTGAAAACAAGTATTTTGACACAACTTGGATAGTCTGACTAAGAGTTTGTTTTCTTAGCAACCAAAGAAACTCACCCAATCTTCTAATTTGACTTGGGGCTTCTTTAGATGTGTGTCTACCTCTCCATGAGATTTTAGTTGAAGCAACCAATGCATTCAACTTGTTGTAATCTTCTTGTAATGATTTGTCATCCCTAACTGTGCTCAACTAACTCACCTAGGACATCATTGCAAACATAGAAAATGAGCTTCCTAGGGCCCCTCCTTCCAAACATATAGTACATGGAGTCTCCTCACCCATTCCAAGAGCCCGTACAAAATTGACAATGGAATGATGAGCTAAGACTCCATTTGTTCAACCTGCCCGGTTCAAACCAACGATAGGGTACTTAACAAAAGAATTAACAAACTAGTTGGAATGATTCAAAACTCAAAAAAAACACAACACAGAATAACAAAACAACTTGTACTAACTTTTACAATAGACACTGTGAGCTATCTAATCCATTAATCAATTGACAACAAAGAAACAAAAAAACTCAAGAATTCACTAAAACCGTGTTACTCTACAAATCTTCTTAATTTCAAATGTTTTTCCCCCCAACCTTTTTCACAGATTGATGGAGGCCTCTTATAGTTGATCTGATGCCTAATTCAATGGTTTCATATAGTTACATAACCATCTTACTCGAAAATGCTCCCTTGCACAAATGTTGTCAATGTTGTGAATGACAACATTGACAACTTGTTACAACCTTTGGGATTTTGGTTCAAAACTTATTGTTCAAACACCATAAGACCCTAACCATGACTTAGTTAGGCTATTTAGACCTCACATAGGCCACTTCTACACTTCTTTGCCCAATTTGACCCCTAAATGCTTCATTCCCACTTTTGCCACAATATTGGTAACTTGGGTACAAATTGGCACTTGCTTTCACAAAGGTCACACATGAGGACATCTCACAGTGATCAATTGTCCCTTGTGTAATTGCCACTTGAATGTATTGCTATTGAACCACATTAATGCTTTTCTTCTTCAACAAATGAGGATAGTCACTCTAAAGACAACATGATAATGTACACTCACTGTAAGGACAGTCACAAATGAGGACATCTCACAGTGACTATCCCTTGTGTAATTGCTGCTTGAATGTATTGCTATTGAACCACATTAATGCTTTTCTTCTTCAACAAATGAGGACAGTCACTCTAAAGACAATATGATAATGTACACTCACTGTAAGGATAGTCACAAATGAGGACATCTCACAGTGACTGTCCCTTGTGTAATTGCCGCTTGAATTACACAAGGGACAGTCATTGTGAGATGTCCTCATTTGTGACAAGGACAGTCACACATGAGGACATCTCACAGTGATTGTCCCTTGTGTAATTGCCACTTGAATGTATTGCTATTGAACCGCATTAATGCTTTTCTTCTTCAACAAATGAGGACAGTCACTCTAAAGACAATATGATAATGTACACTCATTGTAAGGACAGTCACAAATGAGGACATCTCACAGTGACTGTCCCTTGTGTAATTGCCGCTTGAATTACACAAGGGACAGTCATTGTGAGATGTCCTCATTTGTGACAAGGATAGTCACACATGAGGACATCTCACAGTGATTGTCCGTTGTGTAATTGCCACTTGAATGTATTGCTATTGAACCACATTAATGCTTTTCTTCTTCAACAAATGAGGACAGTCACTCTAAAGAAAACATGATAATGTACACTCACTGTAAGGACAGTCACAAATGAGGACATCTCACAGTGACTGTCCCTTGTGTAATTGCTGCTTGAATTACACAAGGGACAGTCATGTCCTCATTTGTGACAAGGACAGTCACACATGAGGACATCTCACAGTGATTGTCTGTAATGTCCCATTTTTGGCTAACTTGGAAAACAGGAACAATTACTCCACTTCTTAGACTTACTCTATCAGATACTTACAATTAAACTAAGTAATGGAGGTTACTTAAGATATCAACCGCTATTTCAGATTCAATCACAATATGTGTGCAAGATGATATTGATACCAATATGTTTAATAGCACTGTCAGATATAATGATATGAAATATGCTATGAATATGATGTTTCCTATCACTTATAGTGATAGTATAATGATGCTATGTCTGATATAAACAATATCGATATACAATCAATAAGTACTGCTTGTAGCAATGTATTTGCTGTGTCTGATATGATGATGTAATTATGCAAATGTGTAATATCGCTATGAGTGATATGTTGCTATTTCAGATTCTGAATTATATGCTTGCAACTTCAAATATTGATGTTGTTTCTGACTATCCTTTCTATCTATGCAATCATGGTGCTGTCTCTGATCTGCAATGATAAACTTGAAACCAAACTGCCAAAGGTAGATGCTCTATTGAGTATATCCAAATATGGATAAGTAACTAAAGTTCCAATGATGCCTTGAGTGACTGACGAGAATGCATTCTTATATTGTCTTTAACAAATGAAGAGATGCTATGAATGAGACGTGTCTTGTTTCTTCCTCCATGTCCCTTTGTTAATCACACCTTTCCATAATCTGACAGTTCACATAATATTATTTCATTATTTTCTGATCATAGATAACTCCCAGATTGACTCAATATCAAATCTTTTTATGAAGGTAATCTTCCCTAATTGGTAGTGCAACCAGTAGTTAACATCCACTGTGTTTGTATTATTTTGGTCTAACTATCATTAGTATTTAGTCAATCGATTTTAACTCTTGCCTTATCCCATATTGTTATGATTATATCCAATCTTTCTACTTTGATATAAGTCGATATCATTTTCTGATAATTGTCCATTTATTGGTTGATTGCTGGTAATGGAGTTTGATCTTTAAATTGACTTCCATTCCTATTAATACTTAAGGATACATTGTACTTATTATCCATGACTGATGCCTCATTCATCGATAACTTGTGATATAATCACTGATGCTTTTGTGTTTCTACAAGATGTGGTTTATCTCAGACAATCGATAATCTTTCAATCCTTTAGTCGATATCCTCCTATGTGGTGTCTATTGATATAGATAGTAGAATTCAATCTAGTTTCTGTTATTGTCATGATAACATAGGAAGTGATGGTGCATATTTGCTAGTGGGTCTTCATGTTTGATATTGCTTTATCGGATATGTCATTGTCTAAACTTGTGCAATTAATGATTATTTATAATATATGAATGGTTATCCTTCTTGCTTATCAATACATCTTCTGAAACACATAGCGACCTATCCCTTATTCATATCATGTTGATCTTGACTTCATAGTATTCGGTTCATTAATCATCCTCTCATGGTATCGATGTGTAATGACTAGTGATTGTTGTATCACTTCTTCATTCCTCATCGTGATAGATAATGCAGATGTTTAACGTAGATGTATATCGATTACAGATATTCGATATTGCTTTAAACGTTATTATTATTATTATTATTAATGTTATTGTTATTATTAAATATTATAATTAATGATGTTAGTAATATTAATAATATTATAATAAATATTATTATAGTGATAACATATTGTTTTATATTGAGAGGTTTATTAATATTATTTATATATTAAAATTATTATATCAATAATTGATTTAATATTATTACTTAATATATTATTATAATATAATATATATAATTTATTAATAATTATTTATTATTAATTTATATTATAATTATAATCATAATTATATTATTTATTAATATTTTAATATTATTTAATTAACATATTACTTATTATGCTAACTATATATTATTATTATCTGTTGATAATAATTATATATTATTGTTATATACCATTAATAATAGATTATTATATATCATCTAATCATTTTATTATTATACTAAGTTCAATATGTCACGGCTCATGAAATTGTCCCTTGTGTAATTGCCACTTGAATGTATTGCTATTGAACCACATTAATGCTTTTCTTCTTCAACAAATGAGGACAGTCACTCTAAAGACAACATGATAATGTACACTCACTGTAAGGATAGTCACAAATGAGGACATCTCACAGTGACTGCCCCTTGTGTAATTGTCGCTTGAATTACACAAGGGACAGTCATTGTGAGATGTCCTCATTTGTGACAAGGATAGTCACACATGAGGACATCTCACAGTGATTGTCCCTTGTGTAATTGCCACTTGAATGTATTGCTATTGAACCACATTAATGCTTTTCTTCTTCAACAAATGAGGATAGTCACTCTAAAGACAACATGATAATGTACACTCACTGTAAGGACAGTCACAAATGAGGACATCTCATAGTGACTGTCCCTTGTGTAATTGCCACTTGAATGTATTGCTATTCAACCACATTAATGCTTTTCTTCTTCAACAAATGAGGATAGTCACTCTAAAGACAACATGATAATGTACACTCACTGTAAGTGTACATTATCATGTTGTCTTTACAGTGACTATCCTCCTTCAAGTGGCAATTACACAAGGGACAGTCACTATAAAGACAACATGATAATGTAGAGAAACATTGTCATTTGTATTTTCAACAGCACCGAGAGAGATTCCCTCTGGGAAATCACAGCTACAATTTCTGAGTACGTTGGGTTTATTTTTCTTTTGTCATTATTATGTAATCTGGTATTCAGCTATTATAGAGCTAAAATACCCAGAAATGAGGACATATCTGTGTTGAATTTATTGTTAGCGGCTTTGGTTATTTAGAAGTTTAATTTTATTTGTTCATCTTTCAAGCACAAACATTTTTTGGACTGTAACGTCTTCATTATTTCAGGTATGCAATGAAACAGCCCTAACTTGCAACTACCTTCACGGTACTTGTGTACATTATCATGTTGTCTTTACAGTGACTATCCTCATTCAAGTGGCAATTACACAAGGGACAGTCACTGTGAGATGTCCTCATTTGTGACAAGGACAGTCACACATGAGGACATCTCACAGTGACTGTCCCTTGTGTAATTTCCACTTGAATGTATTGTTATTCAACCACATTTATGGGCTCATTTGGAGCACGACACATAGTAGCATCTACAGAGAAGAAGTTTGGTATGCAATGGTTTTGAAACCTCTTGAGAAATTCTTGGTATGCATTTGTGTGGTGCAAAAGCTTCGTTGAAAGAGAAAAAGAAGAAAAGAATAGAAATGATTTTTTTTCTTTTTATGGCATATACTATAACCAGCTACTTATAACTTGCAAAAATTATTATAACCATTTGAAATTGAAACTTGGTTTAATGTGAAACTGAGAACTGCTTTATTAGAGCTTTCTGTGATTTAGATTCAGACATCAAGAACATTGTTTGCCTAATATTGTGATTAATGCTTATTTATTAATATCTCATACTAACAGACAATTGATAATTGTAGGGAAAACATCATTGGGGGTCTTTGAGGATCCACCAGAAGCCAAGGAGAAAATGTATTCAAATGCTAAAGATGGTGTAACAGTCCTTACAGCTGTTGAACCTTGCTATGTAGATCATCTCTGATTCTCCAAGTTCAACAGTACTGTGGTATTCCTTTGGATTCTTCTAATGGTAAATTTTAGACATCAAGTTCTTTTCGTATGAAACTACTACATTTGTAATCTATAGTTTTAAACTTTTAGTTTATAAATGTTCATCAGCTTTAGTTCGTATGCTGCCATTTCAAGTATGATTAATGAAGTTACCTTTATCACAGGATGAAAGTGAGCAGTCAGCATACTGGTACGGAGTTGGCAGCATTGATACGGTGACTAGGGCATCATTTAATGGTGGTATTGTGTTTTCCCGTGTTTAGGGCATTGGCCTTTTGAAGCATTGCCTTCATCTTTCTTAAGTCTGAGTTTTAAGTTTGTTTATCTCTCTCGGCACTGTTGAAAATACAAATGACAATGTTCTTGTTTTTTTTCCCTTATATCCCGATGTGATTTCGCGGAGGGTTACGGCGCTGTTGAAAACACAAATCCCTTGTGTAATTGCCACTTGAAGGAGGACAGTCACTGTAAAGACAACATGATAATGTACACTTACAATGAGTGTACATTATCATGTTGTCTTTAGAGTGACTATCCTCATTTGTTGAAGAAGAAAAGCATTAATGTGGCTAAATAGCAATACATTCAAGTGGCAATCACACAAGGGACAGTCACTGTGAGATGTCCTCATTTGTGACTATCCTTACAGTGAGTGTACATTATCATGTTGTCTTTAGAGTGACTGTCCTCATTTGTTGAAGAAGAAAAGCATTAATGTGGTTCAATAGCAATACATTCAAGTGGCAATTACACAAGGGACAATCGATCACTATGAGATGTCCTCATGTGTGACTGTCCTTGTCACAAATGAGGACATCTCACAATGACTGTCCCTTCTGTAATTGCCACTTGAATGAGGACAGTCACTGTAAAGACAACATGATAATGTACACATACAATGAGTGTACATTATCATGTTGTCTTTACAGTGGCTGCCCTCATGTTGTATATTCTTCTCTGTAGATGCTACTATATGCTAGGGAACTTCTTAGAACTGTTGGTATATTCTTACAACTTGTTACACCTAAGATATTCTTCTCTGTAGATGCTACTATGTGCCGTGGTCCAAACAGGCCCATAAATGTGGTTGAATAGCAATACATTCAAGTGGCAATTACACAAGGGATAGTCACTGTGAGATGTCCTCATGTGTGACTATCCTTGTCACAAATGAGGACATCTCACAGTGACTGTCCCTTGTGCAATTGCCACTTGAAGGAAAAAAGCATTAATGTGGTTCAATAGCAATGTATTCAAGTGGTAATTACACAAGGGATAATCACTCTGAGATTTCCTCATTTGTGACTATCCTTATAGTGAGTGTACATTATCATGTTGTCTTTATAGTGACTGTCCTCATTTGTTGAAGGAAAAAAGCATTAATGTGGTTCAATAGTGATGTAGAGTAGTCAGCAAGAAACTTGGATCTATGTCCCAACCCACTTCAAGACACCAAAATGACTCAACCAATCAATTAGGCTCTGATTTCTATAGGTTAATGTTTAAACTCTACAAAGTAATGAATTTGAAGGTTTCAAGGATCACACAACAACTTATGGACTCAATCCCATTCAATAACAAATTTCCTTTTAGGGACAAGTTCCCTTATTTTCTATCAAAAGAGACTTTTAAGGTTCTAGATCTTACTTCCTATAGAAAAACTTAGAAACCCCTTAGATATCATCTAAATAACAAGAATCATGCATTGGTTGTGATCTAAACAACCCAAGACATCAAAATAACAAACTGACCTAGTGACCCTAGTAGGTCTCCCAAACCTGCTCTGCAGCCATAACTCTGCAACTTGCCAAAGGACTCTAAGAAGTTATATGTTTTCTGAGTACCCTTTATGGATTTCTAACAGACCACCAACTCCTAGACCCTGACTCCACTCCAGCATATCAATGTCTTCATTGAGTCCGCAGACCTAATGCATGCTTTTAGGTGTGGGTTCCAAAACAAAGCATTGAAAATGGGTGTATGAAACCAAGATCAGAGTTTTGGAGTGTCCTCCTGATCTAGATAAACAAGAATGCACAAGTTTTCAAGTCCTCAATATGATGCAAGCTTCTGATTTTAATCTGATTACCATCTTCCCAGCCAAAAACATGGTAGTTTTTGATCTAGGGCTCGCTCTCAACAAATGCAGATGCAACCCCCTACCTCAGGGCTTTTAGAATATACAAATATACATCCTTAACTCTCATTCCACCAAGGAAGAAGGAATTCCAATGGTTGAAACGTGAGTTAAGGTCTTTACATCAGTCAAACCCTGAAAATGAGGGTTTGTAAACAATGCACAGAAAATTTGAAATAACTTCGATATAAAACAAAGAGAATCAATCAAACCAACTTCCAAAGCATCAGATGTCACTATTACAACTTCCAGGAAAATTTTATCATCCAACCACCATCCGTACAGCTGTACAGAGTTTGTTTTTCACCAGAAATGCACTAAAACAGGGTTATTTTTATTTTTTATGAAAGCAAAATGATTACAATACTAGTTCTCTGTCTGTCTTCGACCATTTGAAGCCTAAAATAGGCTCTCCAAATGTTGGTTCAACCATCTAGGTGGTTAGAATAGTTTATCCAACAAATGCCAACTTTGCTAAGCAACTTTTAAAGTTGCATTACAACTTTGCAAACAACTTTGCCGAGAAGGTTAAAAATGTGTTGTGAAACTTTAGGAACCTTATTAAAGTTATTTTGGACCTTCAAACTTCTTAACAACATCTAAAAGACACCTAATAAACACTTACTATGCTCATTTCATCCAAGGACTCAAAAGATGCCCAAGGTTTATAAGTCACCAAGGGGTCTTGTGTCCAACAAGTGGATGTTTATAAGGAGATAAAATCAATCCTTAATATTTATTACAAACCAAGAAAACATCTAAAACTCCTATTCTAATTTATTTTCATTCAAAAAGACTCTGATTTGTCATTCAAAAAGACTCTAATTTGTCAATCAAAAGGACCTTTCACCAGTCAATCCTTCAAAGCTCCAAGGTGAAAATCTTATGTTCCAATTGATAGGATTTGACTCCTTGGCTTCATGGCAACTTCCTTCAATCATGGTGTCTTTGGCTTGCATTAGGGATGCCCCTACATCAAATAGCAATGCATTCAAGTGGAAATTACACAAGGGACAGTACATGCCCATTAAAGTTGGTGTTTTGTTATCCAGCATGACAATCGAGACATCATACTC
The DNA here is from genome assembly GCA_027943335.1 of Chamaecyparis obtusa. Lineage (NCBI taxonomy): Eukaryota > Viridiplantae > Streptophyta > Pinopsida > Cupressales > Cupressaceae > Chamaecyparis > Chamaecyparis obtusa. The sequence goes on along the minus strand of BSBK01009909.1, from coordinate 393,166 downwards.
TGTGTCAATTTTACTGATCAAATTTCCCTCCGCCAGGCAAAGCAACAATCTGGGTATGATAAGGTGAAATTTTGTAGTCCTTTTGGGTATGATAACAGTTCCAGTTTCCAATAAGATGGTTCATTTTTATAATCTAGCTTCAATTTCTCTTGTGAAAATCTTTTTTTCATTTTATGGGTGGTAAAATATAATTATTATGCTAGAGGTGTGTACTTATGGATGATAATGAAACAAAATGATAAGATTTAAGACTCTTGTTTTTTTTTTAAATAGCAATTTAAGTTTCCTTCTATTATAAATTATTGTTTTTCTATTTTTTAATGTATCTTTCCAGATCTTTTATATCAATTTTATTTATGAAATATAAATATATTAATAATGTTTTAGTGTTTTTAGGATTAGTTTATATCAATTCTATGTATCATCATTCGTCATTCAATTATCAGTATTATTAATTTAGACTGTGCAATTGTAGAACTACTCGAATATGGGTTGGATGGATACTCAAGCAGGGGAACCCTCCTCAAATATCTCAAGCAGTGAACTTGGAAAAATGTGTCCTGAAGGAACCCTTTCCATCAGAGAGATAAAAGTACAAACAAGTAAAAGAAGCAGGCTCTGCAAATATGTTTTTGAGAAGAAAAATGATAGATTATTCGAGTATGGTTCATGAGGTATATCTAAAAAGACATTTTTTTTCTTATTATAATAAAAGAGGAAGTTGTGAATGTCAAAGTTGAGTGAAACAAAAATTATTTTCATCAAATTTTGTTAGGCTTGCTTTTGGGAATAGTTTCTTACAATATTGCTATTAAGATTTTTATTGTGTAGTTTTTAGATTAGGTTTATAAAATTGTATTTCATGAGTAGTGATTCATATTAATCAATTAACGATACTTTTGGAAGGTATTTTCAATGTGTCAAATTTTGATATTTTTACAAGAATTAGATTGTGTAATTTTTTTAATTAAAGTCATTGACTCATATTTCATAAATAATAGTTCTCATGAATCCATCTCTTATAAGATTGAATAGTCTATTTAGGAAGTATTTCTGATAGTATGTCAAATTATGATATTACTATTACCATTAGATTGCATGGCTTTGAAGTCAACCTCGTTGACCCATATTCTTCTCTGTAGATGCTACTATGTGCTAGGGAACTTCTTAGAACTATTGGTATATTCTTACAACTTGTTACACCTGGGATATTCTTCTCTGTAGATGCTACTGTGTGCCGCAGTCCAAATGGGCCCATAAATGTGGTTGAATAGCAATACATTCAAGTGGCAATTACACAAGGGACAGTCACTGTGAGATGTCCTCATGTGTGACTGTCCTTGTCACAAATGAGGACATCTCACAGTGACTGTCCCTTGTGTAATTGCCACTTGAATGAGGACAGTCACTATAAAGACAACATGATAATGTACACATACAATGAGTGTACATTATCATGTTGTCTTTATAGTGGCTGCCCTCATGTTGTATATTCTTCTCTATAGATGCTACTATGTGCTAGGGAACTTCTTAGAACTATTGGTATATTCTTACAACTTGTTACACCTGGGATATTCTTCTTTGTAGATGCTACTGTGTGCTGTGGTCCAAACGGGCCCATAAATGTGGTTGAATAGCAATACATTCAAGTGGCAATTGCACAAGGGATAGTCACTGTGAGATGTCCTCATGTGTGACTGTCCTTGTCACAAATGAGGACATCTCACAATGACTGTCCCTTGTGTAATTGCCACTTGAATGAGGATAGTCACTATAAAGACAACATGATAATGTACACAAGTACTGTGAAGGTAGTCGCAAGTTAGGGCTGTTTCATTGCATACCTGAAACAATGAAGACGTTATGATCCACAAAATGTTTGTGCTTGAAAGATGAACAAATAAAATTAAACTTCTAAATAACAAAAGTCGCTAACAATAAATTCAACACAGATATGTCCTCATTTCTGGGTATTTTAGCTCTGTAACAGCTGAATACCAGATTACCTAATAATGACAAAAGAAAAATAAACCCAACGTACTCAGAAATTGTAGCTGTGATTTCGCGGAGGGAATCTCTCTCGGCGCTGTTGAAAATACAAATGACAACATTTCTCTACATTATCATGTTGTCTTTACAGTGACTATCCCTTGTGTAATTGCCACTTGAAGGAGGACAGTCACTGTAAAGACAACATGATAATGTACACTTACAGTGAGTGTACATTATCATGTTGTCTTTAGAGTGACTATCCTCATGTGTTGAAGAAGAAAAGCATTAATGTGGCTGAATAGCAATACATTCAAGTGGCAATTACACAAGGGACAGTCACTATGAGATGTCCTCATTTGTGACTATCCTTACAATGAGTGTACATTATCATGTTGTCTTTATAGTGACTATCCTCATTTGTTGAAGGAAAAAAGCATTAATGTGGTTCATTAGCAATGTATTCAAGTGGAAATTACACAAGGGATAGTCACTCTAAGATTTCCTCATTTGTGACTATCCTTACAGTGAGTGTACATTATCATGTTGTCTTTACAGTGACTGTCCTCATTTGTTGAAGGAAAAAAGCATTAATGTGGTTCAATAGCAATGTATTCAAGCAGCATTACACAAGGGATAATCACTCTGAGATTTCCTCATTTGTGACTATCCTTATAGTGAGTGTACATTATCATGTTGTCTTTACAGTGACTGTCCTCATTTTTTGAAGGAAAAAAGCATTAATGTGGTTCAATAGCAATGCATTCAAGTGGCAATTACACAAGGGATAGTACATGCCCATTAAAGTTGGTGTTTTGTTATCCAGCATGACAATGGAGACAGCATACTCTGTGTCAATTTTACTGATCAAATTTCCCTCCGCTAGGCAAAGCAACAATCTGGGTATGATAAGGTAAAGTTTTTGCAACAATTTCTTGCTGCTGCTAAGGTTACCATTATTTATGGTTTCTGTTATATAGTTCTATCTATATTGCTATATGGCCTTTTGTTTAGGATTAAGTAGACGAGGGAAAATATTTCTTTTGTGGATTGTAAACAAAACATTGAATTATTTCAGAGAACAGATCTAAATCTATAAGTTGCTATGATGGAGCACATGACCATGTACTTGTGAATATTAGGATCCATGTTAATCAAATGACTGCTTTATGTAAATTACTTTTGAGTAAGTAAAAGGCAATACAATTTTTTGAAGTGTGCAAGGATTTTTATGATATACAGGTGTACGAAGAAATGAATCTGTGTTGTTTTGTATCAATATCAAACATCTCTGATATATTTTCATGTTTTTATAATCTATTTTGCAGATGGAAAGTTGAAATGCCAGCTATCCTAGAGTAGTCAATAAGAATATTGTCTGATGCTGGTCTTGGTATGGCCATGTTCAGTCTGGGTATGTTTTGAATTCTTCTCTATCTCTCTGATTAAGGAGTACTCGATATATGCATGTGCTTTTTTCTTCTTTGATGGTTGTGAAGCTCTGTTTGTTCTAAATACCACCGTATTGCAATTGTATTAGTTTCATTATTTTCTCTAAAGTCACTGTATTTTTTCTTATTATAATAAAAGAGGAAGTTGTGAATGTCAAAGTTGAGTGAAACAAAAATTATTTTCATCAAATTTTGTTACTATCACAAGGGACAGTAACAAAGCCCTAGCTTTTCCTCTAATATAGCCTTCTCCCATACCTCATCCTGAGATTCTTTGTCTTCTGTGTCATCTGATCCCAGCATCTATACCTGCATCTCTCTTATATACTACAAGTTGCTTGCCATCAGAAATTGCTTTCCCTCATGTGACATTGATGGTGAAGTGTTCTTTTCAGAACCATCATCTGTGGTTACCAATGCTCCTGTTTTAAGCAATAAGTTTGTTGCATTCCATGAGCCATTGGTCAAGTTTCTTCTACGAGCTTCTGATGCCTCAAAATCTAAGCAGCGCCTACTCATGCCTCGTTGTGGTTGATTATCATTCTGTACATGAATTATAATGAGTAATCAGTTTTGGGCCTTGGAATCTTGTATGTAACATGCACAGGTATTTCATGGCTAAATGAATCTATTTTAAAAGCATCAACTTTTCTTACATGATGCTGGATACATAAGTAGAACAAGCATATATCAAATTGGAAGCAATCAGAACTCCACAATGATATATTATTTAGAGTACTCTTCAGTTTAAGTAATAATGCATTTATTGACACTGTAAAGACAACATGATAATGTACACTCACTGTAAAGACAACATGATAATGTACACTCACTGTAAGGACAGTCACAAATGAGGACATCTCACAGTGACTGTCCCTTGTGTAATTGCCACGTGAATGTATTGCTATTCAACCACATTAATGCTTTTCTTCTTCAACAAATGAGGATAGTCACTCTAAAGACAACATGATAATGTACACTCATAGTCATTATCATGTTGTCTTTAGAGTGACTATCCTCATTTGTTGAAGAAGAAAAGCATTAATGTGGCTGAATAGCAATACATTCAAGTGGAAATTACACAAGGGACAGTCACTGTGAGATGTCCTCATTTGTGACTGTCCTTACAGTGAGTGTACATTATCATGTTGTCTTTACAGTGACTGTCCTCATTTGTTGAAAGAAAAAAGCATTAATGTGGTTCATTAGCAATGTATTAAATAATTTTATTTTTTTATCCACCCACGGGCATCGCAATTGCGACGGGCGCCCGTCGTAATGCGACGCAGGTGCCCGTCGCAATTGTGACGGCCCTCCGAAGCCATGAGACAGGGGGCAATGCCCATGCCACTAACAAATCTTAGCGACATTGCGACGGGAGGGTGTTGCAATTGTGACGGCTATCCATAGACGTCACAATTTGTGACTAAGAAACTGCGACGTCTATGGGTGTCGCTATTGCGACACATAGCCATCATAAAATGCCCCCAAATGTGTTAGTGTGTGGATACTATGATTGGTGGGAGAGGTTTAAATATGTATTTTTATCCTTGTATCATAGTGTGTTTATACAGGGATATGGAGATGATGTGTTTGGAAGCCACAAAGAGGTGGTAGTTTGCTGATTGAAGGGTGTCGGTCTTGCACTAGTCACTTGGAGAGTGAAGGCCCTTAAGAATAGATACATTTCATGATGGATTATTGTTTTATGGGATCAAAATGATGTGTTGGAACCATTGGTTTGATCTGGAGATAGTGTTGAAGGTCTTTTTGAACAAACCCTAGTTGTGTGACCCTAGAAGCAAGGGTTTGGTGGCTAGAAGTGTAGGTGAGGGATAAAGCCTTAAAACCTTGAGAATATTTTTTTTTTAGACCTTAGTAAAGACTATTCCTTGGTTGGGATTCAAGGGGATGAGTGTCTGTGAGTTACTTTGCAAATCAAGGTGAATTAGGCCTATTTGGTGGGTACTAGGTTATTAGATCTAACATATGGTCCAAATGAGTTTATCATGAGACTTGGGGAGGATTTAGACAACCCAAAAGGGTTTCTAAATCAGTGATTATTTTCTAGAGTTGTTAGGGAAAATTGGAAGAAAAAGGCTGATTTGTAACTGGTGAAGGCTATAAGCCTAAAGGGTTGTTGGAGTGGATTGGTGGAAGATGAGTTGACCAGACTTGGTGGGTTGGTGAAACATGGTATATGGACCATGTTAAGATTTTATATGGTGTTAGAATCAAGGTGGAAACTCTATTTGAATTTTAACATAATAGAGGCTCTAGGTGCATTGGGAAGCCTATATCGGGGTCCTTGTATGTGGTGTCAAGATAAATTGGAATTGGATTTTTATTATGCACATGTTATATGCACATGTATTCAAATAGATTTGACATTACTATATTTTTTATCTCCATTTAGTCCAATGAACCAATTGGATGTTCCCTACCCTTGATTTGTTAGAAAGTAAAGTCCACCAAGATATCTGAGGGGGGGGTGAATCAGTTATTAGATAAATACAAATTTTATTACCTTTAATAAATTTTAACCATGTAAGCAATGTGATTAACAACCATAGAAAGATATACATACATGACAACACAATAACACAAGATATGTTGACTAGGGAACGTCTTGATCAAAGAGTAAACCTCGGTGGGAATGATGCCCACAAAAGATGCACTAATATGAAATTTCCATGTGAGAGGATGGACTATGTTAGGAGTCTTATGAGATACATTCAATACATATCAGTCCCTTCTAGGAGACTTTGAATCCCTGCTAAAAGATTCTACCCCTGTTAGGAGTTATCAAAGACAGAAGGACCCACTGTCCAAAAAGCTTCAAGAGCAAGATCACTGAACACACTGTCCAACTAATCTCTATATTATTCAATAGAATAATATCAAAAGATTACTGATCTCAACATCTTATCACTTCTCCTCTAATTGTGCCACACCACACCAACTGCTTCATCAAATCTCAATACTAGATCTCTATACTTCACATATCCTATTTCAACAAGTATTGCACACTTCCACAATTCACAATATTACATTCCAATTACACTACCATATTAAAATAAGGAAAAAATTTCTTCCTTTATACCACACTCAAATAATTAAAAATGAGTCAGCATACAAATTACAAAATAAAATCTTCCACACGTTACTTAACAATTCCACAATTACATGAAACTATCGGCTTAAAATTAAGATAACTCTTTACTCATGCAACCACTAGCCTTGCTATAATGTCCACATCACAATCAACATGTCTTCATCATTTGTACAACTTTTCATGCTTAGATTCTATCCCGATTAAGAGATATCATCCGATTTCCACAAACTGCTACTCAAGAACACTACTTGAATCTTATACAAATTCATAAAGTAATTCATCAACTCCACATAGCTTGATCTTCAATATCCCACATACACTAACTCAAACATTGTTTTCTTCTATGCTAATCTTCAGTAGATCACTATGTTGACATCAATGACAATCACAGTCATGAATGCAACAACAACTGCTATAGAATGGATGCTAATACTCCCCCATAGGATATATTCAACATTGATTCCTAACAATCTCCCCCATTGGCATTGATGCTAACATATATGAAAAAACATCTAAGTTCCATGAATACCAACACTGCAACACTGTTGTTCTAAAATGTTTTCAAATCCTCTTCATCAATCAAATCTTGCTTCATTTTCCTATTCAACTCTTCAAATATTTTAGTTTTTCCTTTTATATTGCTTGTAACCTTCTTCCTCAAGTTCTCTCAATATATGGTTTTTCATTTATCTTTCTCCCCCATTAACATCAATGACAAATGCTACCTCACTATGTCAACAACTTTAATGTCAAAAAACACTTTTCAAAAAATAAATTCACTAGAGTCCTCATGACTCAGCTCAGAAACATATACTCCCCCATAGAGGAAGTACCAACATCTAGTCCAGAAGAAAGATAAGGCTCATATGCCACTGGATGGATGCAACAATCTGCATCTCTTCTTAAAAGTAGGTTGGGGCATAACCCCAAGCATACCTCTTAGATACTCAAATGTATCCTTAGGAAAAGGCTTTGTAAATATATCTGCAATCTACTCTTTTGTGCTTATATACTCCAGTCTGACTTATTTCTCTACCACTTTTCTCTCACTACATGATACTTTATTTCTATATGCTTTGTCTTAGAATATAGTACAGAATCCTTAGACATAATTGTTGTACTCGTGTTATCACAATGCATAAAAATAGGCTCAACAAATTCTATTCCAATATCCTTCAACATTTGTTTCATCCAAATTACTTGATTACAATTGTTTGCTGCTACTACATACTCTGCTTCTGTTGTGCTCTATGAAATAAAATTATGCTTCTTGCTTAGCCAAGAAACCATTCTTCCTGTAAGGAAAAATACTCCACCACTTGTGCTCTTTTTGTCATCAACACTACCTCCCCAATCTGCATCTGTATATGCACATAGGGTAAAGTCATCAAATTTTTCATACAATAATCCATATACAATTGTGCCTCTTAAGTACCTCAATATCCTTTTTATTGCTGCATAATGTGATTCTCTAGGATCAGCTTGAAATATTGCAACAATTCCAGCCACATGTGATATATCTAGTCTTGAATGAGTTAAATATTGTAATCCTCCGATCATAGATCTGTACTTCTTCTATTCAACTGCAGGAGTCTCATATGTGCTAGATAGTTTATGTCTGGTTACCATAGGTGTTCCAACTTGCTTACAGTTCTCCATTCCAAATCTCTTCAATAATTCATTCGAGTACTTTATTTAACATACAAATATACCATCACCGTTCTGTATTATCTGTAATCCTAAAAAATATTTCATCTCACCAATCATACTCATTTCAAATTCTATCTTCATTTCATTTGAAAATTTATCACTAGCTTCATCTTCTCCTCCAAAGATAATATCATCAACAAAAATAACTACAACCAACAAACCATTTTCAATTTATTTTGTGTACAAATTGTTGTCTATTGTGTCTTTAGTAAATCCTAATTTTATCTAATATTTATCCAATCTTGCATACCAAGTTCTAGGTGCTTGTTTAAGTCCATATAAAGCTTTCTTCAGTTTACATACCATATCTCCTTCATGAGTCAAGGGAAAACCTTTAGGTTGCTCAATGTAAACTTCTTCCAACACTCCATTTAGAAATGTTGACTTCAGATCCATCTGATACACTTTGAATTTCTTATAAGCTCCATAAGCCAAAAACATTCTTACTGCTTCAATTCTTGCTACAGGTGCAAAATTTTCTTCATAGTCAATTCCTTCTTGCTGTGAGTATCCTTTACATACCAATCTTGCTTTATTCCTTACAACTTCTCCTTGTTCATTCATTATGTTCCCGAATACCCATTTAGTTCTTATAACATTCTTATCTTTAGGTCTAGGGACCAATTCCCAAGTCTTGTTCTTTTAAATTTGATCTAGCTCTTCCTTCATAGCTTTAATCCAATGTTCATCTTCACAGGATTCATGAGTAGATTTAGGTTCAATTTGAGAAATTAAACACAATTGTTCTTGTACCTTATTCCATATCAGAACTCCTCTCTCTATGCTTTCAATAATCTTCTCAACAGGATGATTTCTTGATAGGTTCCTGTTAGGTGTCATTGTCTCAGTTCTTACTTCAGCTAATGGTTCCTCTATGATTTCCTTAATGTAGCTTTCATTCTGCAAATCACTTTCAGTTTCATAGAATAATTCAACATTCTCTAGTTCAATTCTAGGATGAGTTCCTTCATCTAATCCATAATCAACCATTCTTTCCTAAATTTTGAACTTTTCATCAACTTTAACATTTGCACTCTCAATAATAGTCTTAGTTCTATTATTATAACATCTATAAGGTTTTCTTTTCAATAAATAACCAAGAAATATACCTTCATCACTTCTAGGATCAAAATTTCCAATGTCATCATCTCTCTTAATATAACATTTGCTTACAAAAATTCTAAAATACTTAATTGATGGTGCATGTCCAAACCATAGTTCATAAGGTGTCTTGTCTATGTTTGCTCTCATCTTTACTCTGTTCATTGTGTATATTGTTGTGTTCACTGCTTCTCTCTAGAATACCTTCGTTAAATCATTTTCAAATAACATAGCTCTTTTTGTTTCAATTACTGACCTATTTCTTCTTTTTGTGATACCATTTTGTTTAGGTGTTCTAGGGGCTGAAAACTATCTCTTAATACCATTCACTTCACAAAAAGTGTTAAATTCTTTTGAAGTAAATTCCCTAGTACCTCTATCTTATCTCAAACATTTAATCTTCATTCTAGATTCATTCTCAACTTTGTTCTTAATTATTCTAAACTTATCAAATGCTTCAAATTTTTCTTTAAGAAATGCAATCCACATCATTCTTGTAAAATCATCAATAAGAATCATAAAATACCTTTCTCCATGGAATCCTCTAGTTCTTTTGGGACCGCTCAAATCTATATGAACAATTTCCAACTTCTCTGCTATTGTAAACTTCTTGGTGGGAAATGAGCTTCTTTTTTGCTTAGCCATCACACATTTCTTGGACATCATGTTAGTAGGATTCATAATTTTAGGCAAATCTTTCACTGCAAGTGTAGTACTCACTTTCACAATATTATCAAATTTTATATGACAAAATCTTCTGTGCCATTACCAACTTTCATCAATCTTAGTAATCAAACATGTTATCTCAGTAGGATTCAATTGAAATACATTACCTCTAGTTCTTGATCTGGTACCAATCAAATTACCATCTTTGTCTTTGATTACACAAGTATTCTTAGTAAACCAAACTTGATATCCCTTATCAACTAGTTTTCCAACACTCAAAATATTATGTTTCAATCCATCCACAAAGTAAACATCATCAGTGTTAGTCTTTCCATCAAGAGTAATAGATCCTATACCTTTTATCAAATAAGGTGCATTGTTTCCAACTCTAACAATTCCTCCATCATAATTGTTAAACTCTATGAATTTCTCCATGTCTCCAATCATATGATGTGAACAACCAATGTCTATAATCCAATCAGATTTCTTTTCTACTTGAGAAACTATGGCTTTTTCTTCCTTAACATCTGTTTCAGAATTTTCTTCTTTTATTGCTACAAATCCTATATCATCATTCTCATTATAACTTTCACTTAGAGATTTTTGCATAGTAGCTTCAAAATATTCATCATTGGCATAATAACATTCTTTAGGTCTTATAGGTTTAAAGTTCTTTCTATACTTCTTTACTCTCTTAGGATATTTAGATGAAAAATCTTCATATTCTTGACAAGTCCAACATTTAAAAATTTTCTTATTGTTTGGTTCTCTTTTCACAAGGCAATTCATTCTTCAATTTTCCTGTCTTCTTCATTCCTAGATTTTTTGTTGCTAGAATAATCTCCACTCATACTCATTCTTCTTGACAAGGTAGGGTGAATACTCAGTGCGCTAAATGTTGTCCCCATTCTGGGTAGATCCCCTGATTGTCTCAAGTTTATCTCTGCTGCTTCTAGTCTTCCAAGAAGAGTTTCTCTGGTGAAATGCTTGGTACAAGGTATAACTTTCTCAGTCATCTTTTTTGTCTTCTTAAATGCAAGATTCAATGTCCTCAAAATTTTCCATATCACTTTATTCTCTGTCTTGATTCCTTCACATGATTTTATACCTGTAACAATTTCTAACATTCTACCAATATAGCTTCTGACATATTCATCTTCCATCATTCTTATATCTTCAAATGCACATGTCCAATTATGTAATCTGACTTTCTTTGCATGATCATCACCTTCAAAATTATATTGTAAAGCTAACCAAATTTTATGAGATGTTTTAAGATATTTTACTTGACTGTACTCATTTTTCAGAAGGGCTGACAAAAGTGCTTCTCTGGCAAGTATGTTACACATGAATAGATCTCTCTCCTCATTAGTACATTATTCAATTTTTTCTTCATCAATGATAGTATTCTTGTTCTTTTTGATTAACCTATATTTTAGTCCTAAACAAAGTAAATGTGTCTTCATATTTTCTTTCCAACTGTCAAAGTTCACTCCATCAAACTTAGGGCTTTCTTTCCTGAAATGACTTGCCATGGATCTCCTCAAGTTGTTAAACTTTTCTTTCAAGGACTTGCCGCTCTGATATTGTATCATCTTAAAATGGAATCACTTCCATGTTAAGAGTATTTATCCCTCTGAGTAAGTGGTTTGGGGTTATGTCAAATGCCTTGAATTGGTCTTTTCTTGGATTTGGCTTTTTTCCCCTTTTTCCACTTCTTTTCTGCATAATTCTGGCATCCTGAACTGATATTCTGAGATTCTTGACTTTTGGGTCAAGGGTGACATTTATGGGTCAAGGACTACCTCAACCCTAACCTAGGGTAGGGATTTCCTTGTCACTGACCCCAGGTCCAAATTTCAAGTTTTCATGATTTCCAAATGTCAAGTTTTAGAAAGAATTGTTTTCCTACTTCCAGGTCAACTATTTTGGTCTTCAAAATGGTAGTCTTAAATTGCATTTAATCTAGGTCCATTTTTAAAGGGTTAAGGCATAATTGGAGTTTAATTCCCCAAGGTGGCCCCTCTAGAAGTTTATGCCTTAGATCACTATAAAAGGAAGCCTTCCTCTCTCATTTTATCCATCTCATTGCATCATGCATCAAGCACTCTCAAGGAGACATTGGTGATCAAGCAAGAATTGCATCAAGCATTTTCAAGGAATCATTCAAGTCCTCTTCTCCATTCAAGTTCTCCTTTAAAGATCAAGGATTCAAGCATTCAATACTTTGAAAGGATTTGGTTCAAGCATTCAAGATTCATCATTCAAAGCCCTAGATCTAGCCGTCATGGTGGTGTGATCTTCCTTCAAGATCATTTGTTTATCTTCAAGATCCATTCATTCTTCCCTCAAGGTGGATTCCAAGCATACAATCATGGAGGTTTAGATTTACATTTGTTAGTTTTGATTCCAAGCTTTCATATTAACATACTTGATTGCATTTCAAATACAATTGCACATCTATTGAATATCATAGCTTCATTATTAGATCTACTTCTACTACTTGCTAGCATTCTCTATTTCAATTCCATTATTAAGGTTGATTCCAAACCAGAGTTTGACTAAGGCAAACCCCTCATGCAAATAATAAAACCATTTTTCTTGCAGGTACAGGTATAGGATGGAAAATTAAAGTGTAGATCTGGATACCCTTTTTGCTAAACTTTTAGGATCCATGAATAGAATTTTCGTCAGAGCAGTGCAGGTCAAGGTTAGAAATAAATGGGTTAGATCCTGCCTCGAAGTAAGACCTTGCCCTACTATTTGGGTCAAGGATGACATCCCTCAAAATTGAAAAATATTTCTGGGTTTTGTAGATCTCACAGTTTCAATTTAGGAGCGCATGAAAATTAGTAGTTTCTAAGACTATTTGACATGGTTTTCAGCAGGTTCTTTTCAGAGATCAGTACCTTGATTTCTTCATTTCAACATCATCATTTCCAGATTTACATTCCATCCCCTTACAATTCAAATGTATGTGTAAAATATTGGTCTTGGGGTCTCTTTCATGTGCAAACCATTGTTCTAGGACCCCATCCATATTTTATCCTATACAGATACCAATTGTTAGAAAGTAAAGTCCACCAAGATAATTGAGAGGTGGGGGGGTGAATCAATTATCAAATAAATACAACTTTTATCACCTTTAACATATTTTAACCATGTAAGCAATGTGATTAACAACCATAGAAAGATATACATACATAACAACACAATAACACAAGATATATTGACTAGGGAACCTCTTGATCAAAGAGTAAACCTTGATGGGAATGATGCCCACAAAAGATGTACTAATATGAAAGTTCCTTGTGAGAGAATGGACTCTGTTAGGAGTCTTATGGGATACATTTAGTACATATCAATCCCTGCTAGGAGACTTTGAATCCCTGCTAAAAGATTATAACCCTATTAGGAGTTATGGAAGACAAAAGGACCCACTGTCCAAACAACTTCAAGGGAAAGATAAATGAACACACTGTCCAACTGATATCTATATTATTCAATAGAATAATATCAAAATATTACTGATCTCAACAACTTATCACTTCTCCTCTAACTTTGCCAAATTGCACCAACTACTTCATCAGATCTCAATACTAGATCTCTATACTTCACATATCCTCTTTCAACAAGCATTGCACACTTCCACAATTCAAAATCTTACATTCCAATTACACTACCATATTAAAATAATAAAAACATTCCTTCCTTTATACCACACTCAAATAATTACAAATAAGTTGACATAAAAATTACAAAATAAAATCTTCCACGCGTTACATAACACTTCCATAATTACATGAAATTGTCGGCTTCCAATTAAGATAACTCTTCACTCGTGTGACCACTAACCTTGCTATCACATACATGTCACAATCAACATATCTTCATCATCTGTAAAACTTCACATGCTCAGATTCAATCCCAATTAAGAGATATCATCTGATTTCCACAAACCGCTACTCAAGAACACTGCCTGAGTACTGCTTCCACTGATTTACACATAACTGTCATGAATAAATAAATTCCCTTATACACTCTTAACCATGATCTTATACAACATCATAGAGTAAGTCCTCAAATCTACATGGCTTGATCTTCAATATCCCATGTGCACTAACTCAAACACTGTCTACTTCTCTGCTAATATTCAATAGATCACTGTGTTGACATCAATGACAATCACAGTCATGAATGCAACAACAATTGCTATAGAATGGCTGTGAATACTCCTCCATAGGATATATTTAGCATTCATTCCTAACATGATTGTCTCAAGTATTGCCTCGTGGTCTGATTCACAAACCTTCCAAAGAGTTTTATTATATGGTCTTCCCCCATATCTGATCAAGTGGACATTTGATGCAACAATGAGGTTTGAGTAATGAAGAATCTTTCTATGTGTCTCCCAATCCTTGAACAACCACAACCTAGGGCTCTTCATAGCATACCTCCTAAGCCATGTAGCAATTACAACCACTGCTCCTATAGGGTATTCTAATTCTTCACCATCAATAACTAAGTGATCCAATTTCTTTTTTTGCCTCAACACAATGACACAAATAATAATATGTCCCTTCTTCATTGTCTTCAGGTGCAATAATAGAAAAAACATGTCCTATAATGATATAAACATAATGAGGACATTAATTTATTAAATATTTATGAGAAAGTACTAAATTTGAGATTATTTGTATGTGGAAAATCTACCTAGTTGTACTAGATCAAATAAGCGATCAGAGTCAATGGATGATTCCATTTTTGTTAGTTGTAGTGATTCATGGGGATGATAGGAGGCAATTGGGCTCAAAATATGTGTATACCATTCGTCAACCCATTCCTTTGACTCACACCCATCCCAATCTCCATCTACACATGATGAACAAAAGAATGTCATATGTCATGTGTGGATACTCATGAACCTGCATTAAAACTTCTAAAATAGCATAGCTCACTTGATCTTATCAGTGTACAACAATCCTCATATGGTGAAATATTAGTTTCATCCATCAACTAAAAAAAGCTATGAACTGTAGACTCATCTTCATTACCTAGACCCATTGTAGCATTACACCATTGGACAATACATCTCACATCTAAAAATGTTGCTTGCTCTTTATACTTTAATTCTTCACATGTTAAGGCTCTTTTAATACATACACTTGCACCATCATGCTCTCCCTTTCCATGATTGGCCTCTGTGAAATTCAACATATATTAAATTCTAGTAATCTTATGCATCCTGCACAACTAATAAAACATCTGAGAATTCTTGAATTGTGACGCACAATTATTTGACCATATGATATGTCGATGATATGATATGCTCTTGTTAGCCAAATCACCATAAAATAGTTGAAAGCAACCGTGTACAAACTCTATAGAATGTGAGTGATCATCATTGATATAAAAATGACACTCCCTCAATATCTTCTTGTTCTCCTCTGTACTATCAGGTGAATGCATGAATGCTATATGAACAGATATAGCAACCTCTT
Organism: Chamaecyparis obtusa; assembly: GCA_027943335.1. Classification (NCBI taxonomy): domain Eukaryota; kingdom Viridiplantae; phylum Streptophyta; class Pinopsida; order Cupressales; family Cupressaceae; genus Chamaecyparis; species Chamaecyparis obtusa. The sequence continues at coordinate 377,633 of BSBK01009909.1, read as the reverse complement.
GAGAGCTGTAATACTTTGCTTGCACCTCATTCTGTGGTTGTAATGTGTAGTTCTCTAAAAATTCCACAACTGAAACAATGGCATCAATTGGGAATGTGTCCATTCACAACTTGAATTGCATATCCAACCATCACACTCTATGTGTATGCCTTGCATACTCATAAATAATTTTTTTACAAAAAATGTCCATGAATTGATACACTGAAATTTTTTCAATTGCTAAATCATATCTTTTAGCCTCTTTTCCATCTTTTAGATTGTATGTCATGGTCTTATATTTTCCAAATTCCACTATTTCATTACTGATTGCATGTGTACTCTCCATATGTTGACAAATTTGCAAATGTCACAAATCTCTGCAATCTATGCATGTACCATTCAAGCATGAGAGCTTGTAAAATAGTTGACCATCCACTCTTTAACATAAAATGGTAGATATTAAATCCCTTGAAGATCTAGGTGGGACATTTATGTTACAATCCTACAAAACATTGTTAGAGTGCAAGTCTACACATATATTCCTATAAACTTCAAAATGGTTAGAAAATTCAATATGTACCCTACAACAACAAGTTGTGTGTGTGTGATTTATCTTCACATAAAAAAGGTTTACACATTTCAAAATATCTCTGACTAATTTTAATTTAAGGATACATATGCATAAATTTTGCAAAGAATTGTGTCTGAGTTGAATCCAAAAAATGTTTTGGATGTGGAATAGAAATTCGACTACCAATCCTCCTTCTTACAACATCTCTTTGATTAGGAGATACCCGTGTGTTATTCTTCCAAAATTCTTCAATCAAGGATTTCAAAGTTTCAACAATTGCTTTATCTTTTTGTGGTAGTCTACTAGAAAATGCCCACAACTCATTTATATTTGGATCTTCCACTCTTTGATGCCTTCCTAGGTCTCTCATTAGAGACTTTCTATTTATTTTCAATATTTTTCTTATTTTTCTAATGAGTGAAAATTTCTTGATTTGAGTGCTTACTATTGTTGATGTAAGTACATATCGTGTGACATTACTATCTTTCGTGTGTGATGTAGAACTCACCCTCTCATATGTAGTCATTAGATTCTTTACAATAGATTTTTCACTTGATTCATCCATCGTTCTTAGCCCAAGAATCTTCATGATGGGCCTAAATTTTAGATTTCTCATCATTTCAACAAATAGTTGACATCTTCCTATCACTGTTAAATTCTCAAAAACTAATCTCTAAATATGATTAGCATTTCTTTGACAAGTACGCTTGGGAATCTTGTTGGGAATTACTTTCAAAATGTTAGTATCAATATCAATCAAATATTTTGGCTTTCTATAAATAATTCTAGGAGCATCAAAAATATTATGTGTGAATTGCGTACCATCTTGAGTGCCTTGAGTGCCTTCAACATAATACGATGTTGTGCGTACACCTTGGGATGTAGATAATGGTGTGCCTTCAACATGATACAATTATGTACCTCCACTTTGGAATGTAGACAATGGTGTGCCTTCAACATGATATAAGGGAGTGTGTACACCTTGGGATGTAGATAATGGTGTGCCTTCAACATGATACAAGGATGTGCCCACACCCTCAAAAGTAGAAAATGGTGTGCCTTCAACATGATACAATGGTGTGCCTTCAAAATTGGATGATGATGTCTCTTCAACTTAGGAACTCATAGATGATGTGCCTACATCTTCATAATTCAATTGTCTTGTTGCACACAAGTTTCTCATTCATTGTCTTTTTATTTCCAATTCCAATTCTCTCTTACTTTGTATTGATGTTTCATGTTCTTCATCGAAAGAAAAATCTTCTTCTATGGTATCCAATTTTTTTTCTTCACAAAGTTGTCTCATCATTTCCCTTTTCTTCTCTTTGTCTCTTTCATGCTCTTCCAGTGTTAAAGTCTTTGCTCGTTTCCTTGGTATGATGCTGATTTCTACATATGAATTAATTATGATTTTAAAAATATAATATAAATATATTACAATAAGTCAAATTATAATATAAATCTCTTATAATATGACAAATTATAATATTAATTTATTACAATTATATCAAATTATGTATTGAACAAGTCTATACCATACCAATTATAAACCAAAAGACCCTTTATTCACATTTCACATGTAAAAAATTAAAAAACTTAACTCAATCAATAAATTTCGATGAAGAATGATTGACTTTCACAATTCGATGTTGACTTTTAAACAAAAAGATGGTGCAAATTGATAGAATATGCTTCTTTGTCACCTTCAACACAATGAGAAGTGAATATTTGTCAGATAAAATGCTGAAATCAGATAGTTTATAGAAAATGTGTGCCTCTTTCATGAGATCTCTAACAAATAAGATCATTTATTTTAGTCTTGCATAGCGTGAGTGTGCTATAGCATGTGTACCCTATGCAAAGCCAGAAAAGTGTAATGCGAGAGAGAGAGAGAGAGAGAGAGAGAGAGAGAGAGAGAGAGAGAGACTCTTGTCACCCTCTCTCTCTTGCTCTCTCTCACCTTCCTACCTTCTCTCTACCTTTCCCATGCCACCCTCTCTCTCTCTCTCTCTCTCTCTCTCTCTCTCTCTCTCTCTCTCTCTCTACCCCCACCACCTTCTTACTCTTTGTCTCTCATTATTCAAATCTATGACTTGAATAGGGTGCACACACTATAGCGCGCATGCCCTATGGAAGTCATAGATTTGAATAGTGTGTGCACACTATAGGGTGCAAGCACTTTGTAAGACATTGGAATCCACCAAGCCTAAGGTTGGATTTTCCTTGGAGATCAAACACAAAGGCTTGGAGGACTCAAATAGGCCTGAGATGTGTTTTCTAGCAAATATACAAAAAAATGACATCTTTTTTTGTGTGCTCCTCGTCAAGTTTACTCGTGGTTATATAATGTTAAAATCAGACGATGTGATATTGTAGATCTCTCTGTTAGCTATCTAACTATATAATTTATTTTGAATTTTGATTATGTTAAGTTTTTCATCTCTAATTTCTTTTGTATGTATGTTCGATTTTTGTCAAAAACCAACGCGTAGTAGTTTGGGCATAGATTTTGGCTCATTCATCGAATTTTGCAACAAGTTACAATTTTAGAAACTAGACTCCATTCTACACACTTTCTTTAAAAAAATGTGATTTTTGATTAGTTTTAAATGATTTATAGGGGAGCACACAAAAATTTTACATTTTCAGGATGTGTGCACTTTGTAAATTCATAAAAAATTATACATTCATAAAAAAATTAGCAAAAAAATTTGGGATAAACTACATGGTGTTAGCTAACTTCTCACTAGAGTGATTAAAATTTTTTTTTTTAAAAGTTAACATTTTAGGGGGAGCACACCAGACGCTATGTTATGTTTTTTCACAAAAAATAGGACCACTTTTTGTGCTCCCCCTTTTTAGGGCCTTCATCTACACCATTTTCAAAATAAATTAGTAGTTTAGGAACTAGATTCAGAGTATTACAACTCTTGTTCTTGTCGCATCTTAAAATCTTGAGTCTAACTATCTTCAATTTCTTGTTGAAGTTCAGAGTTTTCTAATTTCAGAAAAAAAAAGTAGCATCTTATACGCCTTTTGGTCCCCAATTTTTGTGCACTTACCCCTCAGTAGCATGCTTTAAGGTGAATCCCATTCACAAGAATGGAAAATTATTCTCCATCCATTGTAGCCAACTAGAAGGCATTATGGGCTTTACACTTAATAACCATAAAGGGTCCACTCCATATAGCATCGAATTTGGTGTGGATTCCTAGTTTTCTCTTTAACTCATCCTATTTAAGGACAAGGTCTCCTTCCTTGAAAATCCTAGGCATAGATCTTTTATCAAAAGTTTTCTTCATCTAGGAATGATGGGCCTCAAGGTTTTCAAATGCAAGTTTTTGGGTTTCTTCAAGATCAATTAATTCAGCAAACCTAACTTACTTAATGTCCTCTTCCATTAACTCAAATTCTTTAATCAAGCTTAAAGTAGGCAATTCAATAGAAATAGGAATTCTAGCTTCCTTTCCATAAACTAGCATGTAGGGAGACTTACATGTGGATCTTTTAGGGGTTATCTTGTCTACCCATAAGGCCAAATTAAACTTAATGTGCCAGTCTCTTTGGTCCCCCTCTATGGTTCGCTTGATGATCCTCAACAGTTTCTTGTTAGTTGACTCTGCCTGAACATTACCCTGAGGGTAATAGTTAGATGAAGTATTTAGGAAAATGTTGTGTCTTAATGCCTATTCAAAGATCTTCATTCCAAGAAATGCCAAGGCATTGTCTGAGATGATAGATTCTAGTGTGCCAAACCTTGACACAATGTCTTGATAGAAGTTAAGGATAGAGCTCTCATTTGCTTCTTTTAATGCTACAACCTTTGTCCACTTAGTAAAGTAATTTTTAGCCATGAGGATCCATTTGTGGCTAGCTCTAGATGGTGGATTGATGGGTTCAATGAAATCCAATTCCCATTTTGTGAAGGGTTTCTCTACTTTGATGGGATGCAATGGGAGGGTTGCCAACTTCTGTTTGCTAGAAAACAAAGCACATTTCTTATATTTTGTTACCCAGGAAAATGCATCCTTATACAAGTTGGGCCAATAATATCCTGCTCTCATCACTTTCAGAGTAGTAGTCCTTGCTGCAAAACGACCTCCAAATGCTCCATCATGGAATTCTTCTAGAATTTTGTTGATCTGGTTTGGCTCAACACATCTTAATATGATACCATTATAGTCTTTTCTATATAAAACACCCTCTAGAATGACAAAAGAAATGGCTTGAAGCCTAAAATACCTCCTTTTGGCTTGGTCAAGACCTTGGGGACACTCACCAGTCAGGAGATAGTGCTTCATTTCTATTGTCCAACTTGTATTCTACTCTAAATTTTGGTTCATTAGGATATCATCTTCCTCTTATTTATTGTTTTTTACTCTCCCTTTAGTCATTTGTTCATATAACCCCTTCCTCAATATCAACTTAGTAACCTTGATTTGAAAATCATATTCCATAACTTTAGTGACCCAACCAACCCTTTTAGGGTTCAAATCCTTGGTCAGAAGGAAGTCTTTAATGCAAGGGTGGGCAACCATGAGGTGAAATGTATTGTTAGAAAGTAAATGTTTGAAGTTTTTCAAAATTCTTACCACTACTAGGACATGCTTCTCCATAGGGGTGTAGTTTAACTCATATCCATCTAGACCTTGGCTGTGGAAAGCCACTGGTTGCTCATGTTTATCACCATTCTATTGAACTAACTATATCATCTTAAAATGGAAGCACTTCCATGATAAGAGCATTTAGCCCTCTGATTAAGTGGTTTGGGGTCATGTTAAGTGCCTTGATTGGTTCTTTGTATGTATTTGTCTTTTCTCCCCATTTTCCACTTCTTCCCTACACTTGATTTCTTCATTCTAGGTGAAATTAGGGTTAGGATCTTAAGGATTCTCCTGAATTTCCCTCTTCCATGGCTCTATTTTCTAGGTAGGATTTAGAAATGGATCCTCCTAGTCTTCATTTCAACAATCATAGGATTTTATGTCTATTCCTGACATTTTGTCGTGTTTTGGCATCATTTCTAGGTTTCTGGGCATCCTTGCGACATCTTAATTTAGTTTTGGATCAACCTAAGAAATAGGTCAATGTCTTAGGTTGACCTTGGCTAGGTCAAGGTTGAGCTCAACCCTAACTAGGTCAGGGTCAATCTCCACTTTGACCCCTTTCTCCAAAATTTCAAAATCTTTAATTTCTAGGTTTCGGGCTTTCGAGAAATTTATTTTCCCGCCTCTAGGTCAGCCATTTCGGGTTTTGGGATGGTAAATCCTTTAATTGAATTTAATCTAGGTATATTTTATAAATTTGAGGACCTAATTGGGATTTAATTCTCCAAGGTGGCCCATCTAGAGGAGCATGCCCTAGATCACTATAAAAGGAGGCCTTCCTCTCTCATTTTCATATCTCAAGTTTTCATATCTCATCATCAAGTTTTGCAATCAAGCATCTAGAGCTCTCAAGTGCATTCAAGTCTTCAAGCATTCAAGTGTTCAAGCATTCATCCATCAAGGAGATCCATTGTTAGCTATTGAAGGATTCAATCTCTTTGGAGCCCCTTTAAAGATCCATCCTTCTCCATTCATTCAAGCCTTCTGATATGCAAAGATCAAATCAAGATTGGTGTTGAAGATCAAATACCATTGATTGGAGACATCCTACATCCATTGAAGCATTCTTACTTTTGGATTTGAGGATTCGAATCCTCTATAAGGACTTCAACATAAGTGAGGTGATTTGTTTTAATTACTTTTTTTATGCACAATATATTTCAATTCAATTTCAAGGTTAATTCCTAAATTGGGGTTTGACCAAGGCAAACCACCCATACAACAAAATCCCCCATTTTCTTGTAGGTATAGGTGCGGAGTTTCAGATCTAAGAGTGAATTTGGATACCCTTTTCAACCATATTTCAAGATCTGCGAACAGAATTCGAATCAGACTTCAAATAAAGAATGTGGTATTTGATCTTTTATGAGGGTCAAACTCGAGCTAAGTCATCTTGAGGAAAGATTTTTGGGTTTTCTCTATCTCGGCATTTCCAGTCCAGGATAGGTTTTAGATTTTCTAGAAGGTACACACAGACACTAGAATTCAACATTTTCCAAATCTGCCCTAATTTGAGGTTAGTACTTGTATTTCAATTATTCTATATTCAAGCATAATATCCATTCCATACAAAAGGGATATATTAGATTTACTTTCTTTTCCATATTAACCATAAATTGATTCGATTGTGTATTAACCTATAGGTTGATCAAATTGGATCTCTTTCTTGGGGAATTTGGGTTTGAGAATAGATCTCATATTTCCCCCTTTACATTTGAATAGAGGTGAATCTATTTTACATCTATTCATTTTGGTGAACCTGACAAGCTTACCCTCCTTTATTTTATGGATTTAGATGCTCTATTGTGTTATATCTTCCTTTAGATTCCCTTCTATGTTCACCTTCATCTATTCATTTTGGTGAACCTGACATGCTTACCCTCCTTTATTTTGTGGATTTAGATGCTCTATTGTGTTAGATCTTCCTTTATATTCCCTTGTGTGTTCACCTTCATCTATTCATTTTGGTGAACCCGACTAGCTTACTCTCTTTCTTTTTGGTGTTAGATTTCCCTTTGTCTTATCCTATGTGTTCCCTTTATCTTGTTAGTATTAGATTTATCCTTTGTGATTGATCTTTCATGCTAATTAGATTTCATATTTATGCTTTATGTGTTCTTAGTTTAGTTCATTTGCATTATATTGGTTTATGAGCTTTACTACCACTAGTCCTACTTATAACATTCTAGCTAGAAGAAGTCATAGACTCATGGGTGCTTTTAAGCCTGAATCTTCTCCTTTCCTTAGGATCCCCAATGATAATTCAATTCTTCATGATTCAAATCCTACTATGGAGCAAAAATCTTCTCACTCATCTCATGATGAGGATGACACTTTAAGAGTTCCTCCTGAACAAGTCCAAAAACTTTCCACTAAACTTGATAAAATGGGTAATTGGTTGCTTCAAGAAAACCATAGTCAAGATTCCATTCAAGCTATAGAGGCTCTTAAGAAATTTCTCCATGATAGTGATCAAGGTGTTAACCTCTTGCATGGTATTACTCATCTTGTGCATTCCAATGTTAAACCTTTAATTCAAGAGGCTCAAGATTTAGGTTTCACTCCTCCTATCACTAGTGTTGAACCTCCTTCTAATCCTTTACCTAGTATTCCTATCTATACTCCCTCTTTGATGACTATGATAGTTCCCTCTATTCCTATGAGTGTTCCTCTTGTGTTCCTTCCTACATCACAACCTTCATATCATAATGTTCCTTTCACTTATTCCCCTCCACTTCCAACTATAGTTCCTAGTGTTCCTCTAGTTGTGTCTTCTATTCCTGCAGCTTCTTACACTTTACCTAGTGTGTCTAATGTTGCTACTCCTCCTATTTCCTCTAATGATTCAACCATCATCAGTTTGGCTCAAACTGTATCATCCTTACAAAGACAAATTGCTTCCTTAACTCAAAACAAGTTTAGTCTTCCATGTGACATGGGCAGTCCCTTGTCTCAGGATATTAATCATACTCCTATTCCTCAGCAAGGTGAGATGCCTCATCTTGAGAACTATAATGGAAAAGGAGATCCTGTTCATCATGTTAAAACATTCCAAATCCTTTGTAGTGATTATGCTCATGACCATAGGATTTTACCCAAACTATTTGCTAGAACCTTTTGTGACAAGGCCTTACAATGGTATTGTTCCTTGCCTCCTTATTCAATTGATTCCTTTCCACAACTTGCTAATGCCTTTATTCAACAATTTCAAAACAATATTGGCCTGCAAGTGTCTTTGACTGATTTAATGCATTGTAATTAATTTATTGGTAGATTTAAGCATTTGCATGCTTAGATTTCCTATCCTGTTCCTGATATTGATATTCAACGTATGTTTATTTCAAATTTGCAAAAGGATATTAGAGATAAGATTTTGCTTACTGAATTTACCTCTTTTCAACAACTTTGTGTAGCGCCTCATCATTATCAATTACAAGTGAGTCAATTTGAGAGTAACACTCCAATGGCTCCTATTCTAGTTGATAAGAGTGATGCTACTCCTAATCCAAACAAATTTCAAAAATTCAACAATTATGTCAAGATAAACAAACAAGCAAATGCAGTTGCTGATCAGGTTGTTGTTGCATCTCATAATGCCACTTCTACATCCACTACTTTTTGATTAAATTGTATGTTTACTCCTCTTACTGAAACTTTACATGCTATTATGAATAGGTTGTTAACTGCTAATATGATTACTTTACCTCCTATTCAACCTCTTCTACCTACTAAGATTGCATCTAAATCTTTTGATCAAAATGCTTTTTGTCAATATCATCATCAGAATGGTCATGATACTGAGTGATGTTATTCTTTAAAACATAAGGTTCAAGATCTCATTGATTCTAAGGTTTTATCTATTGATAATTTAGATAGTAGTGGGAATTCATTTGTCTCTCCTCCTAATCAGAACCTTCAAATCTATACAAACCCTTTACTATGCATGATACTAATACTATTGCTAAACCATCTACTATGGAAATTGTGTATGATTCAAAGATGGATGATCTTAATCATATTGTTAATCAAGTGGAGCATGTTGATAAGTCTATATCTCCACCTCAACCTCAACCTCAAATTCAATCTCAACCTCAAGTTAAACCTAAACCTAAAGTGAAACCTCAGCCTAAACCTCAACAATAATTTAAGAATAAAAGACCTCAGGAAGTTTTGATTACCTTTTATGACTCTGAGATTATTAAGGCTCCTAATGGTACCCTTTACATTGCTGCTAGGATTGCTCAGATACCTACTCGTGGTTGTCTTATTGATCCTACCTCCTTAGTCAATGTTATCACTGAAGAAAATATTTTTATGAAAAGTTTACAATGTGACTTCTATGATACATCGGATGTGTGGATTCAAACTTGTAATTGTTTTCTTTATCCCTCATTTGGTTCTATTACTTTACCGGTTGAACTTTTTGGAAAACTTGTGAACACTACCTCGTTGTGGTTCCTACTTCTGATCAATTTCAAGTTAAGCTAGGTTTGCCTTTGTTGACTGCCATGCATGTTGCTGCTTCACCTATCCATAAGTTTCTTAAGTTCATTCATGATGGTGAAGTGAAGATGATTAATCATAGTCTATATCAACCTTCTAGGCCTAGAGATTGTGCTACTCTAGATTTCTGTTGGCCTTCATTACCTAATTCATGTCCTCCTCACCCTGATAATATTTTTCGATCATATCAAGCTTATAAACATCGTAAGATTCTTCAATTAAGCATACCTCCTATGCATCTTAATCATGGTCTTTTACCTACACCTTCAATACCTCCTTTAACTATGGCTTCTAGTTCTGTTAATCAAGTTCAATCTACCAAACCTATCAAAGATCCTGTGATTGTTTCTCCTATGGATAATAATCCTATTGATCTTCCTAAAGAACCTGTGAAGGATCCTATGATTTTTCCTCCTAGTTCTCAATCTATTTCAAATAAATCAAAATGTAATTGATCTACTAATGAACGTCGTAAAAAGCATCGTGCTCATGCTAAAGCTAAAAGATCTCTACTTTCTTCGGATAAACCTATACATACTGTGTTAGAAGATGTTGTTACTAATAATGATGTTCACATGCATGATTATGATGATTCTATTCGTATCTTAGATCCTATTTTGATTAATTTGGATGAAGAAGATACTCTTGATGATACTGCTGATGTTAATGATGAATATGAGACTATTGACATTGACATTGATTTACCTAATATGCTTTCATCACAATTGACTCTTACACCTAGTGTCAAACATAGTGATTCTCAAGAGGATCCTTGTTTGGAACTGGCTATCATTCCTACTGTGTTGGATATAGTCCCTCTTGTGAGTTACCCACCTTCCCTAAATGATATACAATGAGATGGGGAGAGTAGGCAACATGCTTGATCAACTTGTCCTTCATGGTAGCTTTGTTGTGTGTTTTCCTGTTGTATTTTTCTTCTCCCATAATGTGATTGCTAAATGTTGTTAGATTCATTTATACGATCCTTGTTACTCAGTTGGTACAAGGTGATAAAGGAATCGAAACTATTGTTCAAATTCTTCTATATGTATCTCTGTTCTTCTATGCATTGTTCAATGTTATGTTGTAACTGTGCTATTGTTTGTAAATGTTTCCTTGTGTAATCTTCTTGGAATCGAGATATGGTAGCACTAATTCTTTTTGGTCTCCATGTCATGGTCTGAAATGATTCTCCTTCATATATCTTATGTGATCTTTCCTCCTTTGTGATTGTAGTTCTACTTTCTTTGGGGAATGATATCAATTCATTTGCAATAATATCATATATATATTATCTTATGATCATACTGACCCCATGGTAGGTAGATCCCTTCTGTGTTCTCTGTATGTTTCTGTGATTTTTTCCCTTGATTTGTCTTTTTCTAGGGGCATCTCGACATGGAAACATAATCAGTGGAGATGTTTATGTTTTTGTTAAAGCCATTGCTCTTGTTAAAGTGTTAGCAATGACTTTAACATGGGGGCATACACTCTACTCACCTATTGCACACATGCACTTTTCAAATATGCACATATTGTTCAAGATACTTCTTTTCCCTTTTTGGATTAGTAACTAATCCGTAAAGCACAAATTTATATTTTAGGGTATCTTGATCCCTCCAGTTTCAAATACACATATATTGTGATCCCTTAAGGTCGGAAGTGTCCTTAAGACTGGATCTCTTTTATTTTTTATTTTTTGTTCTATTCTTATGGAATAGATTATTCCTAAGGATAAATCCTTGATGGGTTGACTAGTGAGTAGCCACATTCACTAGGCGGTTCAATTCCATCTTTCTAGTTGCACCATTTTCCTGTGTGGTTCACAATGGGACATAAGTTCTCATTGGGCAAGGTAATCACACCTTCTTTCTCTCTCTAGAGATGTCTCTCTTATTAAGATCTAGGAGTCGATGAAGACTTGAGTCCCTGGGGGCTTAAGGTTCTCTTTGTCCTTTGGATTATGATAAGATTATCTTTTTATTCTGATCTCCTTTACCAAGAGTTTGCATCAAGTCCATACTCCTGCTAAAGTGGGGGCTTAATGTATCATCTTAAAATGGAAGCACTTCCATGATAAGAGAATTTAGCCCTTTGAGTAAGTGGTTTGGGGTCATGTTAAGCACCTTGATTGGGTCTTTACATGTATTTGGCTTTTCTCCCCATTTTCCACTTCTTCCCTACACTTGATTTCTTCATTCTAGGTGAAATTAGGGTTAGGATCTTAAGGATTCTCCTGAATTTCCCTCTTCCATGGCTCTATTTTCTAGGTAGGATTTAGAAATGGATCCTCCTAGCCTTCATTTTAGTAATCATAGGATTTTATGTCTATTCCTGACATTCTGTCATGTTCTGGCATCATTTCTAGGTTTTTGGGCATCCCTGGGACCTCTTAATTTAGTTTTGGGTCAACCTAAGAAAAAGGTCAATGTCTTAGGTCAACCCTAACTAGGTCAAGGTCAAGCTCAATCTTGACTAGGTTAGGATAAATCTTGAATTTGACCCCTTTCTCCAAAATTTCAAAATCTTTAATTTCTGGGCTTCAAGCTTTCGGGAAATTTATTTTCCTGCCTCCAGGTCGGCCATTTCGGGTTTCAGGATGGTAAATCCTTTAATTGCATTTAATCTAGGTATATTTTCTAAAGGTGAGGACCTAATTGGGATTTAATTCTCCAAGGTGGACCATCTAGAGGAGTGTGCCCTAGATCACTATAAAAGGAGGCCTTCCTCTCTCATTTTCATATCTCAAGTTTTCATATATCATCATCAAGTTTTGCAATCAAGCATTTAGAGCTCTCAAGTGCATTCAAGTCTTCAAGCATTCAAGTGTTCAAGCATTCATCCATCAAGGAGATCCATTGTTTGCTATTGAAGGATTCAATCTCTTTGGAGCCCCCTTGAAGATCCATCCTTCTCCATTCATTCAAGCCTTCTCATATGCAAAGATCAAATCAAGATTGGTGTTGAAGATCAAATACCATTGATTGGAGACATCCTACATCCATTGAAGCATTCTTACTTGTGGATTTGAGGATTTGAATCCTCTACAAGGACTTCAACATAAGCGAGGTGATTTGTTTCAATTACTTTGTTTATGCACAATATATTTCAATTCAATTTCAAGGTTAATTTCTAAACTAGGGTTTGACCAAGGCAAACCCCCCAGACAACAAAAACCCCCATTTTCTTGCAAGTACAGGTGTAGAGTTTCAGATCTAAGAGAGAATTTGGATACCCTTTTTGGCCATCTTCCAAGATCTATGAACATAATTCGAATCAAACTTCAAATAAAGAATGTGGTATTTGACCTTTTATGAGGGTCAAACCCAAGCTGAGTCATCTTGAGGAAAGATTTATGGGTTTTCTCTATCTTGGCATTTCCAGTCTCGGACAGGTTTTAGATTTTCTAGAAAGTACACATAGACACCAGAATTCAACATTTTCTAGATCTACCCTAATTTGAGGTTAGTACTTGTATTTCAATTATTCTATATTCTAAGCATAATATCCATCCATACAAAGGGAAATATTAGATTTACTTTCTTTTCCATATTAACCATAAATTGATTCGATTGTGTATTAACCTCTAGGTTGATCAAATCGGATCTCTTTCTTGGGGAATTTGGGTTTGAGAATAGATCTCATATTTCCCCCTTTACATTTGAATAGAGGTGAATCCATTTTACATCTATTCACTAACATGGCAGATATAGTGTCAGTATTCCCAAATGCATACAGAATGAATGGTTTTGAAAAATTGGGGTTTATCAGAGTAGTGGAAGAAGCTATTGCCTCTTTTAATTCCTCAAAACACCTCTTCCCTTCACTTGTCTAATGTAAGGTTGAATTCTTCTTTAGCATATGGGTCATAGGTTTTAGTAGAGCTACAACATTTGGGATGAATCTCCTCAAGAAATTGATTCTCCCTAGGAAATTTTGTAACCCCTTCTTGTGTCCCGGTAATGGTAGTGCTTATATGATTGCACTTGTCCTCTTGGGGTCAATAGTTGTCCCCTCTTTAGAAATAATGTTTCCTAGCAGTCTACCTTCATGGAAAGAAAATATATATTTCTTAGGGTTCGATGAGACTCCAAATTCCCTACACCTTTCAAAGATCTATCTTAGATGAACCAAGTGATCATTAGTATATTTTGAGGAAATAGTTATGTCATCTAGATATACTAGGATAAATTTATACATTAAGCCAACAAATTCCATTTCCATGGATTTTTGAAATTTTGCACCAGCATTAGATAGCTCAAAAGGCATCTTCCTATATGCCATGGTGCCCAATTCAGCAGTAAAAGTTCTTTTGTATTGGTCTTCCTCCCTTACTATGACTTGATTATAGCCAGAAAACCATCTAACAATGAGAACCTATCAGATCCTGAGACAAATTACAATATCTGTTCCATGGACGGAAGTGGATGATGGTCTTTAAGTGAGGCCCAATTGAGGTCCCCAAAGTCCACACATAACCATATTTCACCATTCTTTTTTCTGACAAGCACCAAGTTAGAAACCCAAGAGGTGTGTTTGATAGGGAATATGATATTGGCCTCAATCATCTTCCTTAATGTTGTCTTCATTAACACTTCTAGTTTAGGGTTAATAGGTCTTTGCTTCTATCTCATAGGTTTAGCATGGGGTTCAAGGTCAATAGTGTGTTGGGATAAGTGGGGATCAAACCCTTTCAAATCATAATACTCCCATGCAAAAACATCACTGAATTCTTGACATAATAGGACAAAAGCTTTCTTTTCTAGTTGGGTACATACCTTCTCAAGTTTGAGGAACTTATTTTTGAGTATCTCAATGGGCTAATAATGTTCTTCTTTCACTATCATGTATCCCCTAAGCTGATCATCAAAGATAAAAATAGACTCAAGGGTGACTAACCCTTTGGGTAACTTATTAGTTTTCAACTGTAACATCTTATCATTGTATTGATGAGAATTTTTATTTTGATTAGTCCTAGAGAATTCAGCCTCTTCTATCAAAACATTTGATATTTTCTCATCACTTTCAAAGACTTGCTAGCTTACTTGGTTATCTAGGATTGAGGGTCTTACAAGGACCTTCACATGCTTCACTTCAGTTTTTTTGACTTCTTTAGGAATATCATATTCAGCTCCCATGGCAGCCAGCTTGTTTGCTTGCTTGTCTTGATTTCTCAGAATAGAGAATAGATTAAAAGCATCAAAGCCTTCTATCAGATCCCAAACCTTGTGATTTTACATCTTGAGCACATCATTCTTAGTGAGGTTAGTACCATGAATTTGATTGACTATTAGCTCACTATCACCTAGAACTTGCAAACATTTAATACATCTCCTTCTTGCCCATTTTAAACCATGAACCACAACTTCATATTCTAATGTATTATTAGTGAAACTAAAGGAAAAGTGTACAATAGGGTAATACCTTTTCCCTTCTGGTGAAATTAGGAAAACCCCTCCTCCTGCACCAATTTTTCTTATGGCACCATCAAAGAACAATTGCCATAGATCATCCTTTTGTTGTTCTGGATTCTCATCCTTCTTCTTCATTAGACTCAAGATCACTACACCCTCCTCATGGATGATATGCATTCCTATACCAGATACTTCCATGTTTCTGAAGGGATCATCCTCTAGATTCCTCTTAGCCCATTCATCCAAAGCAATATTTGAGATATTTTCAATAGTGGTTTCTAGCTCTGAATCAATGAGCTCTTTCTTATGGAACATTAGATTGGCATTTATGGGGCTAGGTGTATGGGGTTCCACCTGGTATTTTGCAAAGGCTTCTGATATGATTTGAACCCTTGTACCATACCTGGTCCTAAAACACAAATGAGACCAATCTTCTGAGACATATCCACTCAACCTAGTGATGAAATCTCTGCTTAGGCAAATAGAAAAGTAGGGAGGCAAGTCAATAACATAGACATTATGAGGGATTGAGAAATTAATACATT
The DNA here is from genome assembly GCA_027943335.1 of Chamaecyparis obtusa. Lineage (NCBI taxonomy): Eukaryota > Viridiplantae > Streptophyta > Pinopsida > Cupressales > Cupressaceae > Chamaecyparis > Chamaecyparis obtusa. Next base: position 362,014 of record BSBK01009909.1, on the reverse strand, counting down.
CATGCAAGGTGAGACTTAAGTCTTTGATCACTCCAACTATGTTGACTGATGACCCATCTAATTGGACAACAGGTCTGTCTAGTGGCTCATAAGACAACCCTAAGGTGTCTTCTAATTGCTTAAACATGATTGAACTACTTGTCCCTAAATCAATCATATAGTTGTGTACCAAAAATTTCCTAAAGACAAGAGTAACATAATAATGAGGGGGCTTGACCCATGGATCCTATTGATTAATGGTGGGCTACAAGCTACCTTTTTTATTTTGCTGATCCTTTTGAGATACCTTAGCTATCAAAAACCTAGGTTACTTTGAAACATCCTCATTATTAAATGAAATCTTACACAAAGAATTAAGCATTAATTCCTTTTATCCAAGAATGGCTAAGGTATCTAGCATGGGCACACTTATGGAAGTTTTCTTCATTTGTTCAATAATATTGAAGGCTCCCAAGCTTACCTTTGACTGCCCTTTTGTTATAGTAACCTGTGGTTGTGTTGATGCCAATTGTGTTGCTTCTTTGATAGGATCCTTGACCTCCTTAGGTTTCTTTTGAAGTGAGGCTTGAGAATCCTTGGGTTGTGAGACCACAACTAGATTTTTTTGATTGGTAGAAGTCGATTTCTTTGTCTCTAAGGCCTTTTTCTTAGATCTTGTATTTGCTGCAACTGGAACATAATCCTAGTTGTCATTTAGGGAAAAGTTAACCCCATAAAACTCCTCCTTTTGGAAATTAAAAAGGGCCACCTTCGGTGTATTGATCTCACTTGAGGCAATTGATTGACTTTGCTAGATCTCTATTTCTTGTGGCATCTCCTATGGGGCCATAACATTGTTCTACACCATGAGGGTTTGGCCATAACCATTGGACCATATCCCCTATATGTGTTGTTGATTGCACATACAAAACCATTGGTACTCTTGTGCCATATTGTTCTGAGCTACAAGAACAAGCTCTCTAGAAGTGCTAGGGATATTAGGATTGTAGGGTTGGCTAGTTTCTTGGTTGTAATTTCTTGCTTGACCTTGCTGACCTGGCTGATATTGGGGCCTATTTTTCTAGTATTTTTCCTGATAGGGGGCTTGGTAAGGCTATTGATAAGGCTGGAACTGCTATTTTTTGAGGTTAACCAACTCATTAGAAATATGTTGCAAGGTATTCTTAATGTCCTTCAATTCTTGGGACAGATCAATAGATGGAGTAGCAGCTTGCTGGGAAGGAGTTGGGACAGGTGGACTAGATTCCAAAGCTAGAATTGCTTCAGGAAAAGGTTTTAGTTTGGGGAAAATAGGCATTAGAGGCCTTGGGGCTATCTTCCCATCTTGGATGAGACTATTCTCAGCCCTTATAGCAATATCAAAGGTTGTCGATAAGTTCTTCTCTCCCATAGATTGGATCATGATAGAAATATCACTATTGAGTGCCCTTAAATAATATAGGAAAGAATGTTGGCTTGAATGTCTAACTTCTGTCGGGATCCTATTCCATGTCCTTTGGAATCTAAAATTAAAATCCATCATGTACTCATGAGGTGCTCTCTTTATAGTGGTCAAGTTCTCAACTAAGGAGAGATGGTCCAACTTGTCTTCAAATTGATTGGTTAAGGCTTAACCTAGCTCATCCTAGCTTGCTATAGAATTGAATGATAGACTTCTAAACTATTTCAAAGCTTTACCCTTGAGTGATGATGCTAACAATCTCATAGCTACATTATCATGGGTTATATTATGGGGAGCATAGAGGGATGCAACATCTCTTATATGTTCAATAGTGGAGGTTTGATCCTCTTATGTAAAAATGGGTAGGCTTTTAAGAGATGACACTGTTATGTCATTGTGCTACTATAAATTCAAGGGACTACCTTGATTGAAGGATACAAAAGGGTGATTTATAACAATTGGAGGATTTAAGGGGACTTGACCTGTTGGTGTTGCTTGTACAGGTGGGATTATGGTAGTTTTTGTAGGAATAGGACCAGGATTAGTAGACTGGGATGTACTAGATTGGATTGCCTTGGTCCTCTTCTTAGATGGAGGTAACTCTATATAAGTAAAAGGATTCTTGCTCTACCTGGTTGGAATCCCACTCATAATCTTAAGGGTTGATCTGCATGAAACAAGATTAGAGTTGCCAGGTATGATATAAAAAACATAGTCATTACTCATACCAAACAATAACCCATATAGAACCACGTCATGAAATTTAACTCACTGAGGCTCTATCCCACTGGGAGTACCAAAAACTGTTGTCACTAAGGATTGCACCCAAATGAGCTAAGTGTGAAACATAGCAATCCTGTGAAACATGGGACTACATTTAGGTTGTGGGTAACCTATTAGAAAGTAGAACTCTAGATTAGGGGTCGGCTTCTCCTTGAATCACCTTAAAAGTTAAACTAACCTTGGAGGAAAAGGGAAGAGAGTGCATGAATGAAAAAAATGAAAAACAAACTAGGTGATTCACCAAACTTTTATAGATCCACAGACTAAAGAATGCTTACAAAGACACTTGAAAACAACCTTGTAATTCATAACTTGACCCTATTGCTTTGATATACTTAGAAATAAAAGGTACTTGGAATAAAAGAAGGGAAAAAATTCCACAACTTAAAACCCAAATGTACACAAATTAGGACTACAAATGACAAAACAATTCCCTGAACACTCAATCTGAACCAATATGAAGATTAAAGGATAGAATGGAATCACAATAACCTTAGCATTAAGTTTAGAAAATGAATAAGGACAAGAAGGATTACTACCTTGTCTTCACTGAAAAAGAAGCCAAGTACAATCTGTAGATTCTCAGAGCTACAAACATTCAAATCTTAGAGTGAGATAGAATAGAAGAACTACCTCAATCACCAAATTGAGTCGAGGTATATATAAATGAACCCTCAGAATTTGCATTTGAGGATTCATGGTGCCTAATTCCACTAAATCTAGAAAAATCTTTGACGAATCTGCATTCTAAGACCATCAAATATGCTACTCAAATATGGATGTCAGATTCCCAAATTTGTAGGGGTAGGTGGGAAGATGAAATCTCTAGAAAATATAAGCCATTAAGTCAATCTCCCTATTTACTCATTCTATCATACCCCCCTTTAATCATGCTTAAAATATTCTGACAAATGATTTATAAAATATCATTTGCTAAAATTTTACATCAAAGAATGCATGATTTACATTTTATTTTATAATTTTCCCCCTTAACCTATGTTCAAATTGTGGATTTTAATTAATTATATTTAATGAATAATTCTCAACCCAATTTTTGAAAAAAGGGGAAAACATATTCAAAAAATATTTACATTTTTAAAATAGACCCACTTTTAAAGAAGAAAGATGCTAAAAGCATCAAGCACTTTGATTGGTGCTAATTTGGGGAAAGTTACAAGTTCTCAAACTGGTGTTGGCCTTGCACTTGATCTGGACTTAGAAACTTAGCTATGGTCTCTTCATCATATGGAAGCTTTGATTCAAGGTAGGCATTTGAGTTTGGTTTATCTTCTCATCTCCTCTGCATTTTGAGGGCATAATTTTACTTGTTGTTTGTCTTTGAGGACATGTTTGTTGTGATTGTTCATTACAATGAAATAATGACACCATTTTATGTTTAATCTTGATTCCATGGCATTGATTTAATTCCTAACATTACCTATGTTCATTGCTATGAATTCTTGGTGTCCCTCAAGCTACAAGCTAGGGCATCATTTACTTGTGTTCTTAAGCCTTTTGAGCTCACTGGTCGATTGCTAATCTCATAGCATCGTGCCCTAGGCTTGATCTTTGTTTATTTGATTTGTTAATATTGATGCTTACTATTTAAGGTATGTGAGCTATGGGCTAGGGCATCAATGCATGTGTATATTGAGATCACTATTTTAATGGATCAACTCATGAGGATCTTCGAGCTTCATGCATTGTTGTTACCATGCTCATGCCCTATGATATTTGTTGTGTTTAAGATACTTACCATTGTATAAGTTTAGAAAACCCTCCAAGGCCCGCGAGCTTTGAGAGTTGTAACACCATTGTCTAATTCTTCATTTTATGTCTTCATGATGCCATTGTGTTTGTTGTTATCACATGGTAGCTTGAAGGTTATGGGTATTGCTTCATGCTCATTATGATCTCTGTTACATTCATTCATCGAGATTATGAGATATTTGACTTTACTGAACTAATTTTGAATGCTCACTATTTTGACCATGAATGAGGACCCATGAGCTATAAGCTTAAGGTATCCATTGTATCTTTTATTGCTTTGAATCTAGGGCCCATGAGCTCAGTTTCATGCAATGTTTATATTGTTATGCTCCATGATGATAGATTAATGATGAGCCCATGTGCACCATTGACTTGATGTTTTTGATTAGAGGAAAATAGGTTTGAAGAGGCCCCAAAACCCTTTACAAGATGGTCAAAAAAAGATTTTCAATAAAGAACTCTAAGATGGTATAGATCAAGACCACATCGAGGGTTTTGCAACAGGCTCCTTCAACCTAGACCAAACAAAAAACCATTGACTTGATGTTACCATTGATATGATGTTTCATTTTTACTTGCCACAACCCTGCTATTACTAATGCTCCATGTTAATTCCTTTTCTTGCTCGATTAGGGCATCATCATTGTTGACTTGTTTACCCATTGGCTCATGGGAGCCCGTGAGCTATTAGATTTGGCATCAATGTAATGTAATTGCTATCATTATCATGCCAGCATGTGCTCTATTATCTTTTTTGTTGTAACACATTTCATTAACCATGGTGCCATTGTATTTACTGTTGGAAGCTTGGAGGCTCGTGTGCTTTGGCATTATTACCACTATTACTTGTTGTTGGATTCATGATATTGTTGGTGTTTATTCCTTATTGTTTCTCACTATATTAACCATGAATTCCTACCTCTCTTTAATCAGAGCACCATCACTTCTATTTGCTCCCCTTGTACTGTGGATGTATCATTGTAGATGAGATCACTGCATGTTGAATTTTGAATTATCAAATCATTGGAAATGAGGCCTTGGGATATCTTAGATATCACAGTTGGTTTTCTATTTGAACACATGCAATCATGTCATTAGATTTAAGGCATTGTTTCATCACTTGATGGTTGCATCTTGTTAGCTCTGTGGTATTGATGCTCCATTCACATTGTGTTGTCCACCTTTTAAGCATGGTACCTCTTTATTGACTGCATTATTTTCTCTTTAATGCATTAGCACTCACACATTAGTGATGATGAGGCTTGAATGCCATCTCATCATGATAAAAAAATATCACTGGTTCAAGGTAAATGAAATGTGTGGAGCCTTCATTAGAATCTGTACCTTGATGTTTATCAGCACCATGCAACTATTCTTATCAAGTAGTTTCCTTTCCTTAGCTTAGAAGTGTAAATTTGACACATATGTTTGAAGACTCCATGGTATGGTATAACTGGATTTCCAATAGTGCCTGTATGCAAACTTTGTGTACCTTTTGCTCCATTTGATCTTGATTTACTCACTTCTTTCAAAACATGGAAAGTGCACCATATTGATGTTAGGATCTTCATTTGAAGCCCATGAGCTATCTCATCACTCATGCAAATTTGTATACCTTTTTTGGATGCCTTTTGTCTTCTGATTTTATTTTATGATAATGTACCATCTATTGCTTATTCATGCTTGATCATGTTTGCCTTATGGTTCTATGACATGACTTGAGTCATTGTTGTGGGTGGTTCATTTGGAAATGATATCATAGCAACATCAAATGGAACAACAACATTTGATGTTGTTGTTGTATTGTTTGGATGGGATACCCACATCAATGAATCACCTAATGCTCATTTTCCATGCATATTGATCTCATGCTTTTGTCATTGCTACTTCCTTTAATGTTGATCTCTTTTTGTGCTCCCATGCTTTCTGTTTATTCCACCTTTTTGAACTTTGAATGCTCCATGGCCACTGCTTCTCACTGACTTCTTACACTTTCTTAGATCAGTGCTCCTCCTTGAGTCAATTAGGGTAGCTAGAAACTCTATAGAAATGGGGCTTCTGACAACCCCGATAGGTTCAATGTAGGGTACTAGGAGGGCCTAACACTTGATCATGGGTGTTCTTGGCCTATGATGTATTCTTTGTCAAGGAGCTTTGGGGGCTTCCTAACAGTGCCCACAGTACAGGGTAACATCATTCATTGTATTCCAGCACTTTAACACTGCTATTGTCCAAACAATAGCAACCCTTGAGGATGTCCCTCTTTTTAGGAAGGGCTATCCTCTCAGGATTGCTATTGTCTAGATGAGTACAAGCAACAGTGTCATAACTTCTTTTGTATCTACACATGGAACAAACAAGTTAGTGAAAACATGGTATCTTCTTTCCTTTCTGCAACATTTTTCTAAGTGCATGTGTCTTGTGGCATGGTTTCCTTCTAGAGTTGTATGGATTGATTATGCACATGTATGACTGTAGATGAGGATATATAATAGGATATCATGCATTGCTTAGATCCCTTGGATCTAACCCCATCTCTTTCTTCTTGCAGGTCCTGAATCAAGTAGGAGCACTTTAGATTGACACCTTCTATCTTTTGTTTCGGCAATGTCTGGTACCCTCATTGTTTATGTTCATCTACTCATGTATGTCTATAGTCAACTTTCTCTAGGAGTTGGCTATGTTCACGGCTTGTGTGAGCCCAGATGTTTTATTTTCATCCCTTTCCTTGTATAGTACATACAATCATTTTAGCATATATATACATGTAGTCCATAGATGTAGAAATTTCTTTTCCCTTACATGTATCTTTTTTTTTTATGAAATGAACACAAATCTAAACAAGATCACTTAATAATGTAGACTAGGGTACTGTAGTCACTCATCTAGTAATTAGGTTGCCAATTTGAAATGAATATGAAAAATATGGTAACAGTTCCCTGACGGGGTATTGCAACGTTTGCATTTGAAATAATAACACCACTTAATAACATTATGTATAACAAACTACATGTTTAATAAGACACAATGTTTTGCATCCAACATTTCATTTATCCAATATTAATTTAAAACACTGCATGATTAAGAAATCAAGTAAAATCACAATTGATTTACATTTTCCCTCATCCATAAATTGAATATCATTTCATTTCTTTATTCTCCCACTTGAAACACCTCCCCACAAACTCCACCCTTTACCTTTGAATAGAAAAAGAGAAAGAGAAAATTCAAAATACTGTCTTTTTATTTGTCCAATTTTATTTTAAAACCTTGAATATGTAAACAACCAATAAAAAGAAAATTGATTCACATTTTTACTCACTCAATACATAAATATCAAATTGTTTATTTTCTCTCCCACCTACAATTTCTCCTTTTACCTTTGAATAGTATAAACAAAATTTTCAAGGCATTGTGTGTTGTGCAACGTATTTTTCATTTGTGAAATTTTATTTTAAAACCCCTACCAAGTGAGAAACCAAAAATAAATAAAAAATTGTTCGTTCATATTTTCACTGCCTTGTCATGTAAAAATCATTTCTTTACTTTAACCCCCCACTTACAATATTTTCCCGCGGTATTCCACCCTTCACCTCCAAATAGAAGAAATCACAATTTGTAAACATTGCGCATTTCCTAGCTTGCATTTCATTTAGAATTGGTACACAGTTTCACTCATCTATCACGTGAATATCATTTCTCTACTTCATCTCAAATTTGCACTCATTCCTCATGAGAATATTATTACTTTGCTTTATCTCCCACCTAAAGGAATAGACACCCACATCTTGTCTCCATAACCTCCACACTTTACCTTTTAACAACAAAGAAACATAACTTGCTAGCAAACTTGGTCGCAATACAATATGTTGAAAAATGAGGGAAATAGTGATAATAATAATCTATTCATTGGAATGCTTTGGCAATGATATTTGAGGTAAAACAAGGATGCCCCCTCTAACCCACCCTATTTGGCATGTAAATGATAAAATTGAAGAATGATTAAACAAAATTATAGGGAGATTGTCCAACTTGTTGAGTATGGGGTGAAGTTGCTTCTTTATCGAACAATCATATTCTAATTGCACAAATCACCCATGATTTGAGACAACATTTGAAAGCTTTCAAAAAAATTTGTCAAGAGTTTGAGATGCAAGTGAACACTAGCAAGACTAAGATCATGAATTTCTCTTGAAAGAGGAAGAACTAGCAAGTTAACTTCATCTTTGAAGGAAGTTCATTAAAGGTTGTGGAGGAATACAAGTACTTGAGACTTGATTTTCAGAACAGGTTCAAGTGTGAGACTTGTAGAGCTAAACAAATACAAGGGGGTTGGAGAGATTTTTTCTTGTTGCAAAGTAGGTGTATGCAAGCAGAGTTATGGGATTGAAAAAACAAGAAAACTATTTTTGGCCTGCTAGTCACACTAGTTGTTCTCTATGATTGTGAGATTTGGTGGAGCAACCTTTCAAATCTCAAGAAGAAACAAATTGAAAGATTACAAAATCATCTTATCACTAATAGCCTTCAAGTCAAATCAATAGTTCCATGTGAGATTCTCTTGGTTGAAGCATACATGTTCTCGATGGAATCTTCAATGATTATCCATTTGTTAAACTTCTAAATAAAACTAAAAATATGGATAAACATTGTTAGCCCAAGTTGGTTGTCAAGGAGAGGCTAGTCTGTAAAAAGAAGACATAGATGAAACAAAACAAAGAATGACTAAGTAAATAGGACATTGACTAGAAAAAACATGCCCCAATACTAATGAAGAGATAAAAAGACTTGTGTTGAAAAATTTAGAGTTACTATGTGGACAAAGAAAATGGGGCGAAATAAAGCCCATTATGTGAAAGAGTTCAATCCCACTTGTGATCAGAATGAAAAATATTACTTGTAGGTGGCAATTAAGTGTAAGGCTAGATTGTTAGGGGCACAATTAAAAAATATGTCTCATCATCTAAGATGTGAGATAGGTAGATGGATGATTTCCAAAGAGGTTTGAGAAGAAAGAACACGTGCCTTCTGCAAGAAAACAATTATTGAAACTAAATGACACAATCTTTGAGTGTGTTGCTTACCAAGATATCTGTGGTTAGTATGAGGACATGAAGGAGAAATGTCTAAACCAACTTTTTGAAGAAGCAAGGCTTCACAAAACTAATGGTTTCCTAATAGAGATGCATAACACATAGCTCACATCAAGAAGAACATAAATATGTCCTAGGGTTTGATTCTTGAACCCTTAGAATCCTAGTCTCATAGACATTATTGAAATTCTTTCCTTCATTCCTTCATTATTATTGTTATAATGCTCATTATCTTCGCTTTGCATTCCATCATCCCATTTTGTCAATTTGGTCTCCTACTTTGGTGGGCCCTCCTTATAATACTCCCTATGTTTTGCATAATGCTATGTGTCATTTTGTAGAGAGAATAGCCATGTGTGAGAGAGATGAGCATCAGACTTTAGGAGAGGGCATCTATTCAACACTAATTTGACTGAAATTCTGTAAGTCCTCCGATAATAAATAAAAAATGCGGAATAGCCTCTGGGACATTTAGAGTAATTCAACATTTTAATAAATATTGACCAACTCATGTTTTACTTCTTTGATTTAAATGAGACATAGAGTGGAAGTCAGGATTTATGCAATGTACTTTTTCTATGATATATACTCCAAGATTAGAGGTATTCAATGTCCACACAGTTTGGACCATTGTTTGGGAGCATTTTGGAGATCTACATGTTCCTCCTTTCCCAAATGATCCTGTTACAGATTACCTCATTCCACTTGATGATGCAGATAATATTCCCTATGATGATGATACTTTAGAGGAGATTGAATATTGTGCAACACTTGAGATTTATGATGATCCAATGACTCCACCTACAACCCCTACTTCTCTAGTTGAGATCACACACTCATCTCCTGCCAATGATTCTAGTGCTTCATTGCAAGAGACATCTATTTGTCTTCCTAATTGGAGTTCATTATTTGTGGAGTCTCACATTTTGATTTGGGAGCATATTTGAGGGGATTTCTCTTCTCTTTGATGATAAATTCATTACAATTGGAGAACTTTCTACATTGTCTTTGGACATTTATATTCATGAGTCTCTTCCTTCACTTGATATGTCACATTGCTTGGTTCAACTTGATCATGGTTATGTGATGGATTCTTCAAGCTTGGAGACTCCCATTTTGTTTTCAGAGACATCAATCCTATTTGATGATGGTTGTGGTGCAATAATGTTGTCACTTCATCTTTGTCTTTGGAGCCTGTTCACAATCAATTTTTATTGGTTCCTTGTTTGTCACCTTCTATTGTGATTGGGTGTGTTCCTAATTGGTTTGTGACATCTTCATCATCCAAGGACATGGTGACACATTATCAGATTTCAGAGACAACATAATCATTCTTCATTTGGATTCTACTTCCTAATTCCTATCCAAAATGGGAAGCATTCCTACATTTATACTTGGTCTATCTTCTTCCCAAAGAGAGAAATGTTGTTTTTAGGCATTGGACTATGTTTGCATTCAATCACTCACCATTTTTGCAAGACATTGTTCATTATGTGGAGCTATGTTGTCTCCTTCTTTCTTTCCTATGGAGGGATAATTGATTATATATACATGATGTATGTAGTCTTTGGGGGGTCTTGAGCCCTCCATCCATGCATCTTGTGTATTTGCATCTCTCTTTTTGGAGGAGGGGAGTTTTATCTCGCATGGTTTTCTCCCTTTCTCCACTTTATGAGAGAGTTATTGCATTGCATTTGCATTGTACATGGGTACCTAACATGGCCTAGTACCTAGGAGGACCCATCTTGCATTGTGAGTTTAAGTGCATTCCCCTAAGTTGCACTTAGGGGGGGAGTGTTGGTGTGGTTAAATATTCACTAACTACACTTTACTTAAGCTTACTTAGTATAATGCACTACATAATAGATTGCATATGAGACACCTAGAAATTTGCACCTTTATTTAGCACATGATGTAGGAGAAATTCCACTTTAGATGGTGATAGTTGTTATCACATTCCACTTTATGTGTGAGATCCACCTTTAGTGAACTTATCACATTATCATCATCTACATGTTGTGCATACTTCATTGCATAATGGAGGATGATCCACCTTTGGTGGACATGTGATTCCACCTTGTGTAGGTGATCATAGCTTATCTACTTCTTATCATTGTCTCTTATTGCCTTGCCTATATAAACAGACTCATTATGTACATTTTATGTATGTCTATTAGCAATATTTTCTTACCATTCCCTTGTGGAGCCACTATACAATTAAGAAACCAATTAAAATCAAATTGGTTGTATTTCCCCTCATCCATGAATTGAATATCATTTCTTTACTTTATTCTCCCACTTGAAACGCCTCCCCACAAACTCCACCCTTACCTTTGAATAGAGAAATTCAAAACATTATCTTTTCATTTGTCCAATTTTATTTTAAAACCTTGGACAAGTAAAAAACCAATAAAAAGAGAATCGATTCACATTTTTACTCACTCACTATGTAAATATCAAATTGTTTATTTTCTCCCCTACCTAGAATTTCTATTTTTACCTTTCAATAGTATAAACCAAATTTTCAAGGCATTGTGTGTTATGCAACCTATTTTTCATTTGTGTAATTTTATTTTAAAACCTCTGCTAAGTGAGAAACCAAAAATAAAATAAAAAATTATTCATTCACATTTTCACTAACTTGTCATGTAAAAAATATTTCTTTACTTTAGTTCCCCACTTGTAACATTTTCCCGTGGTCTTCTACCCTTCACCTCCAAATAGAAGAAAGAAAATTTTCAAAACATTGCACATTTCCCAACTTGCATTTCATTAGAATTGGTCCACATTTTCACTCATCTATCATGTGAATATTATTTCTCTACCTTGTCTCACATTTTCACTCATTCGTCATGTGAAGATTATTTCTTTGCTTTATCTCCCACCTGAAGGAATACACACCCACATCTTGTCCCCACAAGCTCCATAATTTACCTTTTAACAACAAAGAAACATAACTTGCTAGCAAACTTGGTTGCAATACAATATGCCAAATAATGAGGGAAATAATGATACTAATAGTCTATTCATTTGAATGCCTTGGTAATGACATTTGGGGTAAAACAAGGATGCCCCCTCTCACCCACCCTATTTGGCATGTAAATGATAAACTTGAAGAATGACTAAACAAAACTATAGGGGAGGGTGTCCAACTTGTTGGGTATGGGGTGAAGTTACTTCTTTATCGAACAAGCTTATTCTAATTGCACAAATTGCTCATGATTTGAGAGAACATTTGAAAGCTCTCGAAAGTTTTTGTCAAGAGTTTGGGATGCAAGTGAACACTAGCAAGACTAAGATCGTGAATTTCTCTTTAAAGAGGAAGAACTAGCAATTTAACTTTATCTTTGAAGGAAGTTCATTAAAGATTGTGGATGAATACTAAGTACTTGAGAATTGATTTTCACAACAAGCTCAAATGCAAGACTTGTAAAACTAAACGAATACAAGGGGGTTGGAGAGATTTTTTCTTGTTACAAAATAGGTGTAGGCAAGTAGAGCTATGGGATTGAAAAACCAAGAAAACTCTTTTTAGCTTGCTAGTCACACGAGTTGTTCTCTATGATTGTGAGATTTGGTGGAGCAATCTTTCAAATCACAAGTAGAAACAAATTGAAAGAATACAAAAGCATCTTATCACTAGCAACCTTCAAGTCAAATCAATAGTTCCATATGAGATTCTCTTGGCTGAAGTAGGCATGTTCTCGATGGAGGCTTTAACGATTATCAATTTGTTAAGCTATCTAAATAAAGTTAAAAATATGAATAAACATTGTTGGCCCTAGTTGGTTGTCAAAGAGAGGCTAGTTTGTAAAAAGAAGACATGGATGAAACAAAACATAGAGTGGCTAAGTAAATGGGCATTGATTTGTAAAAATGCCCCAATACTAATGAAGAGATAAAAAGACTTGTGTTAGAAAAATTTAGAGTTGCCATGTGAGCAAAGCAAATGGTGCAAAATAAAGCCCATTATGTGAAAGAGTTCAATCCCACTTGCTATCAAAATGAAAAAAGATTACTAGTAGTTGCCAATTAAGTGTAAGGCTAGATTGTTAGTGGCACAATTAAGAACCGTGCCTCATCATCTAAGATGTGAGACAGGTAGATGGACAATTTCTAGAGAGGTTTGAGAAGAGAGAACACGTGCCTTCTGCAACAAAATAGTTGTTGAAACTAAATGACACTATCTTTGAGTGTGTTGCTTACCAAGATATTTGTGGTTAGTATGAGAACATGAAGGAGAAATGTCTAGACCAACTTTTCGAAGAAGCAAGACTTCACAAAACCGATGGTTTCCTAATAAAAATGCATAACCAAAGAGCTAGCATCAAGAAAAACATAAAGATGGCCTAAGATTTGATTCTTGAACTCTTAGAATGCTAGTCTCATACACAACATTAAAATTCCTTCATTCCTTCATTATTATTGTTGTAATGCTCATATCGTCTTCATTTTGCATTCCATGATCCTGTTTTGTCAATTTGGTCTCCTACTTTGGTGGGCCCCTCCGTTTAATACTTTATACGTTTTGCATAATGCTATGTGTCGTTTTGTGTGAGAGAGCTCAGGATCAGACTTTAGGAGAGTGCATCCATTCAACACTAATTTGACTCAAATTTCGTAAGTCCTCCGATAATAAAAACAAATGCGGAATAGATTATAGAACGATTTAGAGTATTTTAATGAATCTTGACCAACTCCTGCTGTACTTCTTTGACTTAAATGAGATGCGGAGTGGAAGTCAGGACTTAAGCAATGTACTGGAGAATCTCCAGGTCATTAACAGCAGGCACTTTCTACCAAATACAACGGCCTGTTGCTTTCTAACCCACAATAATTGGCCGCCTCGTTTATATCGACACTCTTCTTTGCACTTGGGAACGCTTGGTAGGAAACTGCAAAAGGGAATCCACTGGTGACAGTCAAATACCCAGAATAGACTATGGAACCACACGATTCATGTGTAAATAAAATGAAGTGCTATAAAAACCATTGATGAGTTGCTGAATCCCAATCCCGTTTCCTGATTTCAATCTTTGTTGTCAGAAAATATGGCAGTTCCTAAAGTGGGGGTTTATCAATGGCTGGAACAAATAAAGGAAACACAAAAGTATGGAGAAGAACAAGGCATAGAATCCAATGTGCATCCATACATCTTCACCGTACCAGATTCCCTGCGCACTGAAAGACCAGAAGCTTATGTGCCACAGGTAGTTTCTCTTGGACCTTACCATCATCTTAAACTTGAACTGTTCGAGTCTGAAAGATATAAATCTAAGCTTACTGTCCAAGTTGAAAAAAAGGCAAAGCGAGGTAGTTTTGAGGACTTGGTTAAATATCTAATTAGTATTGGAGGAGAGATAAGGAACAGCTATAATAATCAAATTGCGTGTGATGATGAAGTACTAGGGTGGATGATGGCTCGAGATGCTGTGTTCATTTTGGAGTTTATTGGCTGTTATGACCAATATGAAAGCCCTAGAATTCAACAGTCAAACCCTTATTTTCAGAACATGGAAGCTGTTTTTCATCCACAAAGGAAGAGCCCTTTGTTCTTCCCACTTCAGGCTGATATTTTTAAGCTGGAGAATCAAATCCCACTTTTCATTTTGAAAAAAGTTTTGGAATGGCAAACTGGCTCAGAAAGAGAAGCTTTAAACAGGCTTAATATGACAATTTCAAGTGCCTGTAAAAAGTTCTCCCCTTTTAGGAATGTTGGAGATTCTGCTCGTTCTTCTACACGAGAATGCTACGAGGATTTGCTTCATGAAAGGAATATACTGGAATGCCTTTATAATTCTATTGTGCCGAAGACAAATCCTGATCAGACTAGTGTCCTCATTGGAGATGATCATATAAGAATTGTACTCAGGAGTACCGCTTCTCAGTTTGTTCATCAGATCACATCAAGATTTAGGGGGCTTTTGTTTCCGAAGTCCCGTAAAGCTGACATAAATCTCCCTGCAGCGGCAGAATTACACAGGAAAGGGGTGAAATTCTCTCCTTTCACATGGGCATCCGAAGAGATAAGGTTTGATAGAGCAAGCTCTACGCTGTTCCTCCCTTGTATAGAGATGGATTACAAAACAGATGTTTTCTTGAGGAATATGGTAGCACTGGAAGCATTCATGAAGTGTAAAACTAGAGTGTTCACTTGCTATGTAGACCTGATGGACAGATTGGTCGACACTCCTAATGATGTTGCAGTACTGAAGAAAAATGGTATCATTCATAGTAGTTTAGGAAGTGATAAAGAGATAAGCATTCTGTGGAATGGCATCCGCAGATCAATATGGAGGAGTCCATATGAGCCTATCGACAATACAATCAAGTCTGTAAATGAATATTACAGAAGTAGGTATGGAGTTTTATTTGGTGAACTCTTACAGGAACATTTCTCAAAGCCATGGCGAGCTGCATCAGTGATGGGAGCATGCACTTTGCTCATTCTAACTTTCGTGCAGACATTTTTCTCATATACTCAGCTTCACCAAAAATGTGAACACAAGTGCATATAAATTCCCTTTGCAGTATTTCAGTGCTTGTGGCTGCAATTCCTACTATTTATAATATTTGTCAGTTGTGAGGTGAAGACCTATTCTGTACAGTTTGGTCTAGGTGATGAACACCATAAAAAATCATATAAATAATAATTAATATTTCTGTGTGAAGCTTATGAATTCAAAATCTAATAACATTTTGTTTGAAGCTGAGGAGTGAACACGTGTGTTTCTCTACCTGTCCCAAATTATTCTCCTTGACAATGCCCCTCGTAGGGGTTAGGGGCACTTTTTTGTTTTTCAAAATGTGAAAATAAAAGATTTTAAATCCATTCAGAAAACACCAAACTCTATAAAATGCTTCCCATATCAACAATTGAAGCTTCAAAAGCAACTACTATAATCCAGAATTTACAAAGAAAAGCAAAAGGCTCACTCCAAATTTGAAGCCTTAATTCTCCAGTACAAGCCCTCTGTTAAGAAACTAAAGCTAACATCAACACCAAATTTCTCCATCAAATGCCCTAGCAAAGCACTAGTTGGCTCAAAGAGAGTAAACCACAAACGGATGGACACAGATTCAAAAGAAAAAAGCTCGCTCATACCCTTGAGTGCAATACCAAAAGGTCCTGAATGGTCACAACCAGTCATGGTTTGAAGACAAAATATTCAATGCAGGCTGATACAGCAATAAAAACTAGTGGTGATTCTTGTAGATTTTTCATTGGCTTTTCTTAAATTGGAAGTCAAAATCTGGTCACATCTTAAAATAATATCTAGACATCACTACTGTTGATGTAAAATACCTTTTAATATATTAGATTTCATTATTAAAAAAATGCATTAGGGAGGATGCCCTGCCTCCAAAGGTCAGTTGATACAAGTACAACTATCATGCAATAAGCACCCAAAACGAACATTATCTAGAAAATAAAACCAGATACTCAAAAATTTGTTTGACTGTAAAGCAAATTTGTTGTCTTTTCATTCTCATATGTCCATTGCATGCAATGCTGATCGGTAAGAATATTTGAATTCAAACACTATTTTTGAAGTTTCCTGCAAAGTGATGGGCATCATTTTTAGGGTTTATATTTTACAATCTTTAGGAATTTTCCACTATTTTCCCAACAAAATAACCACATAGCCTATTAGTGAGATGGTGGTACATATGCCACATAAAAACTAGTTTAAAGTCTTAGCTGAACTGGTTATTCTCGTAGAACCAAGGTTTAATGTATATGCAAAACATTTGAAGGCAACAAGAGAATAACCCTGCAGAGAAGAGAAAGTCAGGCTGAAAATCTAAATATCCTCAATTCATTAGCTGCAGTAATCTATTAACATACTTCAGAGTGACAAAAAATTAATCTTTGTTATTGACCATATATTGAAATATATTTTGTAAATCTAAATCCTTGATCTGAACTTGATTACTTTAATATTATAGATTTTTCAGTCTGGCACACAGATAAAGTATCAAACAATACAGTTCCTTCTACTGAACAGAGTTTATTATATTCATAAATTATAAATGATTAAAAAGTTCAAATTTTTATTTTGTATATTCACGTTGAAAATTTTTAGTTTTAAGAAGTAAACAGGGCTTTGGAAAATTATATGTTGCTTGGTGAGAAAGGTGATACATTGCTTAAACTCGCCATCTCCATGTGTATTAAGTATTTGCACTCAAGGATTGAATAGTTTGGCTTTATGTAGCATTTGCTTAAATATCCAATGTGATATTAAGAAAAGTCATTTTGTGTATATACTATTTCCTATAACAATTGTGTTTGACAGTTCTACGAAGGAGACGGAAGAGAAGGTCTTGCCAATGATTTTCTGTTATCTCATTGTTCCAAGAAATTTCGACTCGGGGAGAAGAACCCTTGATCTGAAGTAAAACAAAGCTTCTTGGAACATTTTTACAAACCACCTTGACTTTGGTGGGTCTACCCTGTCTTTGGACCAGGCTCTGTAAGTTTTGTTTTGCCTTATTTCTTGTTGTGTAGTTGTTGTTTGTTGCTTCTGTTTGGTGTTTTACTGGGCTAAATGTTTCATCATTTCTTTGTAAAAACGATCGGGATCCTTTCAAAATCTTTGCTTATCTAATAAAAACAATTGTATTTTAAGAAATTATCTTCGATTTTCTATATATGTTAATGTAATGTAAATAATGTCTTTTTCGTGATTTGTAACACTTATCTTTATTGTTTGTGATTAAGATTAATATTTCTGGCTGGAATTATTAACAGGAAAGAGGTTTTGCAAGAAAATCAAAATCTTTTAAAATAAGATCAACATCAAGGAACATGGATCACTGTCCAGCAAAGGAACGGGTCAAAAAGAACCCCATAAAACAAAGATCAAGCTACAAAGATATTGAAATTAAAGAGGAGCAACAGAAAACAAACGGTCAAAGAGGTTTGAATCCAAACCTCACCAAAAAGGCTCTGAAAAGGAGCAGAACCAAAATGGATTGTCCTGCCTTTTTTTTCAAAGAAGAACCAGTTTCAACCAAAAGGCTCAATCACAACTTCAGGATTATATTTTTTTCTTGCGCAAAAATTCTCTTTCCTCACCAATGTGGACCCTCTCTACTGTTTTCAGCATCTTCCCTCTATATGGAGACTGAGAACACATCTCAACTGGTGTCTTGTCCTTAAAGAATGATGTTAAATAACAAGAGGGTTTTTGAAGTTTGTCCTTTTTCCGAAGTTTCTGAATTGACTATGTTGATGCTATCAAATTTCTATCCATTCAAAGCCCCTCATGTAACAGCAGCGATACGAAAGCTTTGCAGACGATTATGAGGGTTTTGATGGGCTGGAGCTAGAGCAACCTATAAGGGTACTGTTGCTTGTTACCTAAGTGGATTCGTGATTTATTAATAACTACAGGAATCTAATTGGGGTTATTTTGGAATTGAAGGGTTGAGTTCTTGGAATAAGCTTCAAGACTGATTTAAGCAGTTGAAACACTTTGATTTGTTCTCAAGCAGACAAACTTGATTCTACTTAATTTCGAAAACATCTCTATCCACTCCACAGAAAATTGGCTCAATTTAATTACGTGAAGATGTGTAATGTGCTGCATTTAACCCCAGCAGGTGAGGCTTTCCTATATTGTCATAGAGTTTCTTGGTTTGCTTTAAGTTTAGCAATGTCCCTCATTCGAAATTAAAACAAGACCCAAAGCCCATCATACATAGTGCAGCATACGTATATCCAGCAGAACAAATGAGATCTCAATACAAGGAAAAAGTGATTTTCAGCACTAAAGAAGGGTTAAAATCTAAGGTATCTGATGAGATACATCTTTTGAAGGAAAAGAGAGATTAAATAGGGAGGAGGAGGGATTGAGCAATTATTTTATTTCATTGCAGTATAGGATTTTTTTCAATTAATCTCAGAATGAAAAACCTGTATGTCTGAGATTGAAGGGCAAAACCCAACATTTTTTGAAGTGATTTCTCTCAAAGATTGTCAATATACAAATTCATTTCATTCTCAAATTGTAATTAAAGAATATCCTTTCAAAACTATGATTCATAATTGGATCTTGGCATTGGAATCATTATAAGCAATTTACCATTATTGGGTGTTCAGGACTACCTACCTTGGTTCCGCGCCAGTAAGAAGGATTCACTACATTATTCATTGTTTGGAGGTTATTTCATCCTCGGCCATGGAGAAAGCACCGTACAGCATTGCATTACAGAGATTCTAATACACTGGAAAGATTTTTGAGAAAGTGAATGCATTCGATATAGAGAGTAAATGCAGTCCGGATGGGGTCTATTGCATCATTCCCAGTAGCAATTCTAAGAGATATCACTGCCAGCGATACACTTTAATAGAGGCAACTTGGTCCGAGATCTGGATGCATATTGATGCAGAGAGACTTCAATGCTAAACCCAAGCATGCAACAACAATACTCAGCGAAAGAAAAATATTTACTAACCACAAATGGTAAACTCCAAAGAAGCTATCAATCTTCACAGCCACAATACACATTCAATCTTATAAAGAAATTTCAAATATTTGCAAGCCCAAACTGAAACATTTTATTGAGTTTTACATCCACTTATTACAAAATAAAAAATATCTTTCCTTCAATTTATCTCCTCACTTATCTTCTATATTCCTTCCAATACTTGAGCAGGCTTCCCAATGTCCTTGGGCACCACATTTTCATTGCAAGATTTTGTCTTGGTCTCTCATCAGCTGCGCTCAACCATTCTCTTATGCAGTTACTTCTCTTCCCTATTTTCTTTTCTTTCCCCACTCTTCATCTCCCCCGGTTCCCTCCCTCCATTCATTTTCTTTCAATGCATTCCCCCCTTTTCTCTAAGCACTATCCCACTCACTTCTTACCGGCTGACGCCCACTCCTAATTTAGACCAATGAATTTCTACTTTCGCCTCTCCCCTCTCATGGCTGCAGTTGTTTCCCACATGGCCCACTACTTATTTCTCTTGACTTGGCATTATTCAATATCTTCCCCTTCATAAAACAAACACCCATTTCAAGACATATATATAATTGTCAATCATCTTTGGCTGGGAATAGTTAAGAAATTTGGTGTTACATCTGTTATTAAATAAATGTCCATACTCTCTTTCAATGCACCCACTCTATCATGGATAGGAAGGTACGATGCTCCTACACCCGGTAGAATGTTTGTGAGAGTGGGCTCACTAAAGTGGAGTTGAGTGATAGAATCATCCTTTGAGATTGTGAACAATTTGCAGTAAACTCCATCATTGTGACAATTGCACATAAAATTATTTCTTTTTCCTCTTCTTCCAACATCTCATCAGAACAAGTGTCACTCTCCTCACACAACTATTCTTATCGCTCTTCGCTCTCATCTTGGATTGGCATCCACCATGTATTGTCCTCCACCAATGGCTCTCTCCTCTCTTCTTCTCCTCGGTGGATTTCAATCCACCGCAAACTGACCACTGCCACCAAGTTTCACCTACACAACCTCTCACATGTTCCACGTACAAATATGCAACACCTATATTCCACCTTGTCACTACATCATCCTCTTTCTCATTCACTTCAATACACAAATCCATCTCAAATTCAACATCATATAATTAATAAAAATTTGCCTCTTCTACTACAATATCTTCTTCATCACCCCTCACTGCAATTGCAACTTCCTCAGGTAAGTCATCTTTTTCATTTTCTTCACTTGAAGCAATCTCTTCTCCTAGCAATGGGTCTTCTTCATTAGGTCCTTGGTCCTTGGTCAACCTTTGCTACAACTCCAACTTCATTCTCTTTTCTCATGCCTTCAACAAGACATGTAATTGAATCACTTCTTTAACCTACAATATTTTCCTTCTCCTCAATTCCACCTTCCAAGAAGCTATTGATTTGTCTAATCTCCTCCGTCAAGATGACATCCTCATCTTCATTAATTTGCTCATCAAACAAGGGACCCTCAAAGTGCATCATCTTAGCTTCCACATCTTGAGTGTCCTCTTGGCTTTTTATAAAAACTCTCATGTCTTCTATACATTTTCTTTCTTTAATAATTTCTTCAATCACATCATCTTCGAACTTACGACCAAATATAGTGTCATTATTACTCTCTGCTGCACTATTCAAATCAGCAACACTCAATGTTGTCACCTCTTCAAGATAACTCTCACTTTCCTCTTCAGATTCCTCTAAACCGAACTTTGAAATTCTATTCTTATTTCTAATTATCTCAGTCAATATGGCCACTCTATTCATGAGATCCTTCATCCCATTTCGCACCATCTCTTTTGCATCTAAAATCTTATTCTTTCCATTGATCCTCTTCTCCTTTATTCCAATATCATTATGTGTTATAATCAAAATTCCAAAAGTCCCTTCCATCATTTCTTCTATCTCATCAATCATACATGCTATTTTTGTAAAGTCTGTAGAAATCGATTCTTTCTTCTAAGTCCAAAATTCGAACTCTTGGTCTCACATCTATTCCCTTCATCCTGTACCAAGAAATTCTTACTTTACTTTGATCTTCTCTTTCTCTTCCCTTTTCATCATTGTTCCACGGGGATGCATCTCCCCCAAAACTTGAGCATTCTTAGAATACAAACGTCTTCAGGATGTGGAGATGTCGTCCCCAAGTTTCTAGTGGTGCTACCCAAAAACCTCAATTACAATTGGGACATGAAGACATCCCAACGTTCCTGGGATGTCGAGGGGGATGCCTGAGCATCCTAGGGATGTCTAGGTGTCCCTACAACGGTGACTTGTTTGTACATGTTTTAAAAAACATAACATATTTTTTAATTGGATTTTTGGTTCTATTTGAACCCTAAGTGTACGTGGGGCCCATCTATAGTCTTCCAAGCCTTCAAAAGTCCCTCCAAGCTTCATTTTTATTCACATTTTCATTTATTTTTGTTTTCTATAGAAAGAAGAAGAAGAAGAAGAGTGAAGAGCTAAGAAAAGTGTGATTGGAGGAGTGAAAGGAGTGATTGTAAGTGTTAGAGTAAAGTATTAATTATATTAAATAACTTTACTCCTTTCTTAAGATGTCAACACTTTTATTTTTAGTTGTTTATATTTAAACACACATGCACGAGTTGTCTTAAACTCATGCACTAATTGTTTTAAATATAAACTTGCATGCATTAGTCTTGTAATAATTTAACTAATTATTACATGAACTTCTGCTTTTTAGGTTTGCCTTTCAAGGCTTTCGATCTCCTTTATAAGGATGATCCATTGTACATTTAATTCATTCATTATTTGAGGATATTTTCTTCTTCATATTTTTGAGTCAAACCCTTGCCCTCTTCTTATCTCTACTTCCTTGTAACAGGTTTTTGTATACAGGTGATTTTCGAGTTTTGTGGATTTGTATTGCTCAAATCTTACATGATATCAGAGCCTAATCTACTACAGCTTGTTCGCATTTGAAGGATTCAAATTAGAGATTTTTCGGTGGATTTCAAAATTTTTGGTTATAGTTTTCAGATCTGGTATTCTCTGTAGGACGTTATTTTTATTTATTTTTTTACCTGCAAAAAAAAAATTTTTTTTTTGCACTTTTTAGGGCTTTTAAATATTTTTTTTATTGAAATTAGGGGCTCTCTAAATTTTGGTGCACTTAACAGACCTCACCATTGAGCTCGTAGCACCCAAAAACCCCTATTTTGATCTAAAACACATCTAATTTGGACAATGTTGTAGGGAGAGGCAATCTTTTTGTTCTTGGGCCGTACAACTATGCACGCACCCCAAGAAAATTAATTGCACATTGTATGAGGCGGAAAAGTAAAAAATTCAAAAAAAAATTATGTGGCGCGCGCTGCTCGCTCTCCACCATCGCCTGCGCACTGTTGCACCGCCACCTGGCAAACCACTGTGGTTAGGCTTGACCACTGACGATGAACTTAAACTACCAACAATGGGCCCAAACCACCGACAGCAAGCCCAAACCGCCAACGACGGGCCTCCTAGCACTAGCACCCAGAGCCTCATGTGACCAGGGGCTAGCGCTTAGAGAAAATCTTTTTTTGGGGATTTTTTTTCCTCTTTTGGAGCATATTTTACTAAAATTGGCTTTTCAAGAGCTCTAGGCATCATTTTTTGACAAACAAGATATCACCAGAAAGTTGGTTCTGAGCCTGATGCTCTCATGCAAGTTAATCTAGTGTTTTTTTTATCATCTAGCTTGTTGTTTCTGCTGCCAAAGCTAGATTATCTTTTTTGCATTCTAGGGGGGCTAATTTGCTCAAATTAGCTCCATTTTTCGATTCGGAAGAAGCACTGGAAAGCTCTTCTTGAGCACCATCTAGATTTCTGCCTATTTTTATCAGAATTTTTTCAAGGTACACAAGATTCAGATCTAAAGCTTTTTTCTCTTCTCTTGATAAAGCATATCATTCTAGGCTTAGGGGTTCGATATTTGGCTTGTGTGGGGGTGTTATTTTCTTGTTTCTATCAGTTAAACTAGATATTTATCAAAATAAAACCCCTTCTAAAAAATATGGCTGAGACCTCTTCTTGTTTAGAACTTCTGACCCCACATAATTATCACACATGAAAAACTCTAATGACACAGCTTCTCCATTCAAAAGGGCTTTGGTCTGTCTAGATGCAGTGCAACCAGTATTACAGAGGCCCTTTGAGATCATGTAGCATCGAAACAATATGGATGAGGCTATGGGGTTGATTGCTTTATAGGTATCAGACAACTTGCAGTTTCATCTTGATGGGTGCAATACCCCTTAAGCTATGTGGACCAAGCTTAACTCCTTGTTTGGTACAGTGAATGAGTTCAAAGCACTTCAGATTGAGGTAGAGCTTACCTCTCTTGTACCTGATTCTTTTCTCTCTATTGAGGACTTTTGGATGAAGTTCAAACAACAAAGATCTTTATTACACTGATGTGGAAAGCAAAAGACTGATAAAGAGTGCATTTATCTGATTCTGTCTAAGCTTAGGGGAAACTTTCAGATCTTCTCTTCTACCTTTCATTCTACCATGAATGCTTTGGGACCTACATTCACCATGCCCACTTTTGAGGTGTTCTGTGATCATTTGACTAGAGAGCGGGCCAAGCTTACTCAGTTGGACTCTCTAATAGGATCAAAGAACCAAACATTGGTTGCCCAACCATCCAAAGAAAAGCAGAAGCAAAAGCCAAAGAAGATATCAGATTCCTCTTCTCAGCACTCTATTGGCCCACCATCTTCTTCTAAGAAGGAGAAATAGAAGACTAAGAGACCTACATGTTCCTCACTACTACATTTGGGGCCAAATTTTGACAGCCATTTGTCAGATTTGCAATGCTCATTTGTCAGACTTTCGGCAACAGTCCGTCACCATTTTTGCATAAAAGATTGTGATAGAAGACCTATTTGTCAGTTTACTGACACCGTCTCATATCGGAAACTTGCACATGACAACAGCTTCATTATGGCATTTCGTGCGGTTCATCCATCAGAATTTCGATAACAAGACCTATCGAAAATATACAATCTCTGTCGGAACCATATTCTTTCCAACATTAGAATTGTTGGAATACCGATAGTTTGCATCAAATTTTGACAGATCTACTTGTCAGTGATATGGCCTCATTGTTGAATATTCTGTCAAAATTTTTGTCAAATATTTTCTATTTACAACATTTTAACTGTCGGAATAGTGACAGTTTTGTAGTATTCTCTGACAGGTTGCCCTATCAAATGTATAGAATTACTGTTGCATGAAATGTCATAAATTATTTTTTTCTGACATTTTATCTATCAAATGCATAGCGCTTCCATCAGAATTAATGATAAAGTGTCAAAAAACTGACGGATAGGCACATTAAAGTTAACACAGCTCAAGAGACCATCATAGGTTGTCTCTTTCTTTAGTCTATATTATTGATAGAATATTTTACCTTTCATTAGCTCATCAAATGCGGGGATTTGAAAGAATTTAATAGAATATTTCCTGACAATGTATATTATTTAAGTTGACGTTGCACAAATTTATCTACTTTGCGCACTTGTAGACTATGGGGACAATGATAAAGAAGTATTGCCATGGGAGGAGATGCTTCTTTATCGCCATCTTCATAGTATACAAGTGCACGGAGTAGATAAATCCATGCAATGTCAACTTAAATAATATACGTTGGCATGAAAATATTCTATTAAATTCTTTCAAATCCCTAGATTTGATGAGATAATGAAAGCTAAAACATTATGTCAATAATATAGACCAAAGAAAGAGACAACCTATGATGCTCTCTTGAGTTGTGTTATCTTTAGTCCTAGCTACCTGTGGATCATCGAGAATAATCACCGCCTTACATTTATGTACACTGCACAAATTGATCACAGTCTCACAAAAACATTTTACACTTGTACATCTCATCAATACTGGATGCCTAAAGTAATTTTATATGATCACTAGTACATTTCGTGCATGGATGAGAAAACACTATCCAAAGTTTCTAGATAACCATTTTTGAGAAGAGGAATGAGTGGAGGCCAAAAAAGGGATAATTGTGAAGGTTTTATAGATGTAGGTTACTGAATCATCATCTCTGCACTGGTACTCAATCTAGCCTCCACTCCATATATGTCTTCTCATAATCTAAAAACTCTCCATCATTGATTTTCGTCATTTTTTCAGCATCTCCGTGGATTGAGACCTTAAATTATTGAGCTTCTCTTTGTTTCGAGAATAGTTTAACATTCTCTACTTAACAGGGCCAACCATGTGAAGGTGGAAGCTCACCTAACCCCTCCTAGGAGCCTCTTATGACCCTTTATGACATTTTAAGACCTCTAAGATGTATTTTTAGGGATCGTAAAGGGTCATAAGGGGTCCTAGGACACAACAGTTGAGAAACATAAATGTAGGCATCATGGTCACAATTTTTTGGAGACACAACATATTTGAGTGGTTTTTCGAGACAATGCAAAGTAGTGGTTGCTTTGCATCATCTGGGAATAGCACTCAATTATGTTGTGTCTCCAAAAAATTGTGACCATGATGCCTACATTTATGTTTCTTAGCTGTTGTGATATGTACATCGCAGTCTGTCATTGTTGCAGTAGCAGAGCCTATATTCCACAACAAAAAGGAAGACATCTTTTTAGCCTGGGTTTCGGTCCTACCTCAATTGTCGAAGGATCTAGGGCCAGGCTCGAAAGATGTCTTCCCATTCCATTTGCAACGTTGTTTCCATCCATGATCTTAGGAAGATCATCATCTTTCCACTCTTCATTTGCCAAAATATATCGCTTCTTCAAGCTTGCATAGTAATCTTATTAATAAAAGAACTCTTGCCAACATTAGGGTACCCACAGATCAAAATAGTTGATGTTATTGGTGCTTGTGCTCAAGGATATCGATTCACTATTTTGAGATGGCCAAATCATTTTTATTTCGATTGTAGAGAAAAGGAGTGGGAGAAAACAAGCAGGTGAAAGTTGATTGAGAGTGAGAGAAGGCATTGCATTTTATTTGATCATAAATGCTCTCTGAAATGACCAATCATGTTTTCTATTCGATTCTTTTTGGTGTTTCTTTTCCCATATTCAGTAGATAAAAATCATGGTGGCAGCCACTTAGCTATCTTTTTGATGTTTCAGGTATTTTACAAAGATACATGTATGTGGATTTATCATTCAATTGCTTGCAGTTATTGGTCAAAAGAAAATATTTTGTCACATTGCAAGGGCAAGATATTAGTTTGGTGTTTTTGGTTTATGTTAAAAGTTGATTTGGTAAAATCCTCAAAAAATACACTACATGTTCTAAAATGTAAAGAAGTTGAATGTTAAATGTAAGATATATATCTCATCCATAGTAATCAAAAGAAAGGACATGAAACTTATAATGAGATTTACCAAACCAAAAATATAAGCGAATAGGAAACATGGATTGGTACCTTATGAATTGGTTTTTGAGGTGCAAAAGCTTCATCAATCTCCTCAAAACAAGACCCCTCCTCACGAAAAATGCATTTAACACAAAAAAAAAATCTACAAAACTGAACCAATGACATGTTTAGAACAAAGAAATATATTGATAATAATATGCTAAAAATTCTATTATGTTTAATACACGCAAAAGGACCAGTCCCAACAATTCTTAAACATACTTTATCTGATATGATAATAACATGCTAATTAAACTGATAAAGGTGTTATCTGCATTTAATGTGCTAATTACTAATTTCACAAAAAACAAATTTACAAAACTGAACCAATGGCATGTTCTTCGTATGTGATTTCTTCATCTTTCGAGCCTCTGGCATCATATTCGACTGCAAATTTCAAATGCATTGCATTTTATTTGATCATGAATACTCTCTAAAATGACCGCATTCTACTGGTGTCATGCCCTAGCCCGTGCTTTATCTCCATTATTTGATGTTATTAGTGCTTGTGCTCAAGGATATCGATTCACTATTTTCAAATGTTTGGATCGTTTTGGTTGTGACTGTTCCTCTAGTACACAGTCAAGAAATATAACTGTCTAATGATTATATATAATGTTGAATGGATTAAATGCTTTATTCTTGGTAGAAGTGAATGGAAGGAATAGTGTTGGTGTTAGGTTTCATTTATTATTGAATTCAATAGTTTCCAAGATGTGTTGAGAAGTTTGCTCCTTGTTTAATGTTAACTGTTCCTGTACAATCCACTCATACAACAGTGAAATGCTATGTGATTGACAATTTCATACAACCGGTCCTTTGGCATGTATTAAATACAATCCATTCACTTACTGAATTCTTTGGAGACTACTGGTTTGACTGTCCATGCGTTACTAGTGACTGAGATTCATTAAAGGATACAAAACCCTTCATTTTGGGGTTATTGTGTGTGGATTCAAATGTAGGTTTGATTTGGTTAATGTTTAGAAGAGATCAATAAAGTATTTAAAGACAATCTTACATGTTTGGAGAGGTTTGAGAGGCACTTATAATGACTATACCCTCACAAACAGTGGCATAGACTGGTTTTACTAAGTTTCCTTTCTCTATTTTGAGGTTTCCTTTCTCTGCCGCAGGGGTACAGTTAGAGAGTTCATTGAAAAAATGATCCTTTGAATGCTTACTATGAATATGAATGATTTTATATAGCATATTGCTTATTTTACTTGAAGTTTGGAATAGCTTGTGCAAGGGTGAAAGTAGTTTTGGTCATTTTGGTCATGACTGTTCCTCTACACAGTCAGAAAATGTAACTGTCTAATGATTATATGTAATGTTGAATGGATTAAATGCTTTATTCTTGGTAGAAGTGAATGGAGTTTCCAAGATGTGTTGAGGAGTTTGCTCCTTGTTTAATGTTAATTGTTCATGCACAATCCACTCATACAACAGTGAAGTTACAAAACTGAACCAATGGCATGTTTACAACAAATAAATAGAATGATAATAATATGCTGAAAATTCTATATATTTTGTTTAATACACACCAAAGGACTAGTCCCAACAATTCTTAAACATACTAGTTATCTGATATGATCAATTGTTAATAAAGGTCTAATTCCGTAGACTGCTAGCATGAAGGAAGATTTGACCTAGCCAAATTTTCCTTGTACCACAAAAAAAAAAGTGTGATAACTATGTCTACTCCAACCTTAATTGATTAAGAATTCATCATATTAGATAAAGTATGTTTAAGAATTGTCGGGAGTTCTATTAGACCTTCATTGTAAACATGTCATTAGTTTTCAAATGTTTAGATTCACGTTTGTTGATATTACTGGCATATATGTTTAATGATGCCATTATATATTGCTGTCACTGAAATGACTGCATTCTATTGGTGTCGTTCCCTAGCCCGTGCTTTAACTCCATTATTTGATGTTATTGGTGCTTGTGCTCAAGGATATCCATTTTTTTGAAATGTTGACTATGGTTATCAAATGGATAGCCCGTGAGCTTCTAGCTAGGCGTCATTTGTATTGATAACTTAGGGCATCAAATGTATTGTATTATTGATAGTTGAGACTTTGTTAAAAGGAAATAGAACAAAAAATGATTTTGATTTAGTTTCTTTATTTTGATCTCTAAGTGGCTTACAACCCTAGAGAAGTATATGCAGATTTACAAATGCAGTTGCAAGATACATACCAACTGATAATTCACAAGAAATCCATGCATCCAATTTGAATAGCAATTAACAAAAATAAATAGGGTCCTCCAATGGCCTAATCATCCGGACCTTGACTGTCCCCTCAACCAGTGACCCTTCAAAACTAGGTTATCATGCAATCAGTGAATGATCCTTCATTCTCTTGGTCTGCCCTGCATCCAAACATATTGAAAATACACAATACAATGATAACAAGTCTTTCACAATCCCCCTTCCCTCAAGGGACACTATCAACCATCCCTTCCACATAGCATTTCATTGTTGTATGAGTGGATTGTGCAGGAACAGTTAACATTAAATAAGGAGCAAACTCCTCAACACATCTTTGTTGTAAACATGCCATTGGTTTAATTTTCTAATTTTTTTTTTTGTGTTAAATGTATTTAAATAGAACATTAAGCATAGTAATAATATGCTTAATCTATTAGTAATTGTAGATTAAATGCCCATAACACCTTTATTAGTTTAGCATGTTATTATAAGATACTAAAGAAGACCTACTATTTGTCAGAGAAATCTTCATTGTCCCCCACAATGAAGACAGTAAAGATTGACCTCTTGCCCCACAACAAAGAACATTGTAATAAGAATAAGATATAATATAGTGTTAGAATAAACTTTGAACAAAGACATGTAATGCTTAAGTTAATGATCTAAAAAGCTGCAAATATAGGAATTGAAAAAGAAGATAGTGCCAAGAAACATTTTCACAAATTATATGAAATGTGAGGAAAAATAATAACATTAACAATGCCAAGATTCACAGCATTAAATTTCACTTGCAGATGAGTTTCTGCAATGGGTTGCCCAGCATCAAAAATATGTTGAGTTGCATTTGAGCTGTAACTAAGAGTATCATGTGGAACATACCCTAAACATTGAAAACATTCTCCAACTTGGCAATTCAAAATTCAATCTAGGCAAGCATCATTAAGTGAAATAAATTATAGACATCAACATCAACATCATCATAATCATTAGAAATAAACTTTAAAGACATATTTTGGATAGTACTATGTTTCTTGAAATTTTTTGTGATGCTTCTAAACTTTAAAGACATATTTTATGGCTTAGTGATAACATAGATTAGTGATTTATTTTCTGATGGAATGTTGTTGATCATTCATGGTCTTGAAGAAAATTTTGATTATTTTGATTCTCAAGTCTTGACGTTGTTTCTCAATGTGATATAGACTGACCACAAGATGGTTTAGTTGGTCCTCTCTTTCTATTTAATCATTTGTCTTCTTCATGGTGTAAGTGTTCATAAATATTCATTAATGGTGAGTGGTGATTCCTTGGTAATAAAGGCATTGACATCATTCATAATCATATAGCTCTTTACCTGATCTAGTTACATCATCAACATCGAGGTCAGTTTGTCTGGCCTCGGCCTCAACCTCAACCTACTCATTAACAACGGCCTCTACACTCTCTATAACTACAATACAAATTGTTACATTAATCCAAACACCAATTGCAATTAAATTTGTATTACTACACCAATCAATTTAAGATGTTTACTTGTATTACTGTGATGCATGTCCTCATTGTCATCAACATGCACAGGTTGTGTACAACAAGAATCGGCAGGCTCCAAAGTTTCTAAATAACCGTTTTTGAGAAGAAGAAAAAGTGGAGGCCAAAGAAGGGATAATTGTGAAGGTTTTCTAGATGTAGGTTACTGAATCATATCTCTTGTTGATATATTTCAGATTCTACTCCGGAATGAACAAACTATAGAGATCTAACATAGTTAAACATAGAATAAAGTAAACAAGAAGGGATAGAAGATACTCGGATATCAACCAAGTATACTCCAGTCTATATGCCTCCAAATTGTACTAACAAAGGTGTTGAGGAGAACCTAATTAGTACCTTAGCGTTAGTGTATTGAGGAAGAGTCCAGTCCTAATAGAGGCTTCCAGCCCTAATCAACTCACAGTTAACATTGCTAATAATTGCTGGTTGTATGGATCAGATCATAATCTGATCTTTATTCATTCTCAAACTTGTTCTTATCTATTAGCCAAAGCTGCTTATCTTTCACACCAATATATGCTGATCTAAGTTTGCTTAAGGTAGAGAATCAAGGTTTTGGGGGAGGGAAGCACGTTATGTTTTTGATGCTTCTCTCCCTAGAATCCAACACCATATATATATGAATTAAATTATTTTTAAGAGGGCCAACCTAGTCTTATTAAATATATTTAATGTTAAAGCCAAGAGGCCAACCTTGGGCCCTTACTAATTCAACCAACACATATATATAAATGAAATAATAATCTCCTTATTATTATAAATCACACAAGGGTATTTATTTGATCAGTTTGATCTTGGCTGAAAGGCTATAATTATTAACAGTTTGCACTAGTACTCAATCTGGCCTCCACTCCATATACGTCTTCTCAGAATCTAAAAACTCTCCATCATTGATTCCTATCATTTTTTCAGCATCTCAATGGACTAAGACCTTAAATTATTGAGCTTCTCTTTGTTTCAAGAATAGTTAAACATTCTCTACTTAACAGGGCCAACCACGTGAAGGTGGAAGCTCATCTAGCCCCTCCTAGGAGCCTCTTATGACCCTTTACAACATTTTAAGACCTCTAAGATGTATTCTTAGGGATCGTAAATGGTTGTAAAGGGTCATAAAAGGTCTTGGGACACAACAAATGAGAAACATAATTATAGGCATCATGGTCACAATTTTTTGGAGACAACGTAATTGAGTTGTATACCCAAACAGTGGAGAGCAACTCCTGCACCTCCAATTCCAAGTTGACTACATCTATTGCTCATGAATACAAGGTCCTCCAATAGATGTATTCAACTTAGAATTGGGGGTACAAAAGTTTCTCTACACCGCTTGGGTACACAACTCAATTACGTTGTCTCCAAAAGATTGTGACTATGATGCCTACAATTATGTTTCTTAGCTATTGTGAAATCTACATTTATGTTTCTCAGTTGTCGTGTTTATGGGCATGTTTTTTTATGTATTTTGGATAGTAAGTCTAATTTAATTTGTCCATGGACTAAGACCTTAAATCATGTAATGAGGATGCTTAGAACACTAGTATATGCAAATTTCATTATTTAATAATAAAAATCTATTAAAATGTTCATATCTTCTCCCATTTGTTGGTGTAATTCCTCTTTGAGTATCCCCTTTCTCCTTTGCATCCAAAATGAACTCATTCCAATCCCTCACTGGAATAAAGGGAGGACGCTCAAACTTTAGCAAGACTTCATACACACAATGTTCATAGATTACGTTCAATGCATTATTTACATTCGTAAATTAGCGTTGCATACAAATCTATGGATGGTGCGTGGTACAAAGCCACACTCAAGCTTGAAAATGGTAGTCAATCCATAGTCAAGGTCAAGGAACAAATGGAACAACCAAGAAAATACTATACATTAAATCATGTGATTGATAGTAGATTGGGGCTCACCTGAGCCATAAACATGAAGAATTATTGTAAAAAAAAATGTAAACCATATATATGCACACTTGAGGCAAAGAGAAGTTACATCATATCCATATTAAAATATTAGTTGCAATATGAAAATACTAAACTAACTAATTCCTGAGTTCATCTCTACATATGGTCACAACAAAGATATGCGATTATAATATAGAGAAGGCATCGTAAAAATATAATTTCAAAATTTGCCCTAGCCTGACACATTTTGCAGTCAAATCCTTCATTGCAGATAAGTGGAGATGGGCGGATAGATGCAGATGAGTTGTCATCAACCCAACTAAAGTATCTACAACCATTATTTCCTTGTGATGCCTAGTCTACATTAGTTCTTATATTATAATGAATATTATTTACATTAGAAACATTAAATATATACACATCAGTAACCTTTTCTCTATTTGGACAGCACCAAAATTGTCATCCAAGGTTGTTCAGTGTCCGTGAAGTCTTCAACACACACTGTCCACCACCACATTGATAGTTTGACATATTGACAAGAGTCATCGAGCCTATATATCAATAATGCACCGCACCATCGTTACTACATTTATTATTTTTATATGAAATACACCAAGGAGTACCATCAGAAATATTAACCATTTACAATAATGAAAAGTAAACCTAAATCAAATAGCTCATTCTTTTATCAACATGTGTAGTCTCTGTGTATATGAAAAATGAAAGAAATATGAAGCTGAAATAAAATAGTGAAAAAAATAGTATTCCACATAGATTGAATGAAATATACCATCAAAAGAAGGTGAAAAAATCCTTTCATGAAGCACAGACATAGGAAATAAAAAAGGGACAAAAGACAAGAAATAAGAAAAATCATTATGACTATAGAAAAATCATTTATACTATAATAAAAAAAAGAAACACTCTTTGTCAACAATTTTCAAAATCATTAGGACTATAGAAAAATAATTAAGACTATACAAAATCAAATTTTAGAAATGGACGGTTCTGATGCTTTTCCATTACAACAATTGAGCATTCATCATTTGGTATTGTGTATTCTATTTAAGTATATCAACAATTTTCAAAATCTTGTCACCAAGCACAGACAAGAAATAAGAAAAATCATTAGGACTATTGAAAAATCAAGTTCCATAAATGGACGGTTTTGATATTGCTTTGCCATTACAACAATTGAACATTCATCATTTGGTACTTCTTGGTGTATTTCATTTAAGTTTTTCAGTTGTCATGTTTATGTGCATGTTCTTTATGTGTTTGGCTTCTCTCCCTCGCAAGGGATGCATCGATAGGTAATTGATTTGAAAGCATAATGATTTGACAGTCTTTTTTTAGGATAGGCGTAATCATCCCACCAACTTTAATTAGCAACATTTGTGATATATGTCAAGTACTTATAATCAGTATGCCCAAAAAATAGAGACTTAGTAGTAAAAACATGTCCTTTGGTTTACTAGTTTACGTATAATCAGTATGTCCTTTAGTTTACTAGTTTAATTTGGTTTAAGAATGGTTTGTTTCATGTTTGAATGTACCATTGAATGAAGCTTGGATATATTAAGTACAATCTTAAGACTCATGACTCTTCAAATTCTCTTATTTCCTTCGGACCTCCAAACATGTGTACTTTGAGTAGCCCTCCAACAAATGGACTTGTGCTGATTTTCACAATAGTACATGTGTAGGAGGATTACTCAAAGTATTGCTTCGGCAAATCTGAATGTTCATCACCTATGCATATTAGAGTTGATCATAGAAGGCATATGGTAGACCCAACATCAAATAGATTTGTGGTGATTTTCACAATAGTACATGTGTTGCTGGGTAAGCTCCCAATAGCGCTCAGACAAATATGCATGTGCATCACCTGTGCATATGAAGTGGCCCAAATGGAAGATACAATCACTAAATTCTACATACTGGACTTATTTTGTTCTATGTTGATATTGTCAGACATGGTCTTTCTTGAATGGAATGACTCGTTACTTGTACATTGACTAGAATGTTGGTGGAAGAAGGATGATTTGTTTGCAACCATTTTTTCAATTCTAATTTTCTCAACACAAAGGGACATTTATCATAGCCATAGAAACATGATTATTTTAAAATGAAATACACCAAGGAGTACCATCATAAATATTAACTATTTACAATCATTAATAGTTAACCTTAATGAAATAGCTCATTTTTTATCAACATGTGGAGTCTCTGTGTATATGAAAAATGAATGAAATATCAAGCTGAAATAAAACAGTGAACAAAAATTCAAATTCAAGGCCTAATTTATCAAGAGCAACAAACATTAGGACGAAAGAAAAATCATTAAGAGTATAGAAAAATCATTAGGACTATAGAAAAATCATTAAGACTAGAAAATCAAGTTCTAGAAAAATCATTAAGAGTACTATAGAAAAATCATTAGGACTATAGAAAAATTATTAAGACTACAAAATCAAGTTCTAGAAAATTCATTACGACTATAGAAAAATCATTTAGACTATAAAATCAAGTTTTACAAATGGACAGTTATGATGCTTTGCCATTACAACAATTGAGCATTCATCATTTGGTACTTCTTGGTGTATTCCATTTAAGTTTTTCAGCTGTCATGTTTATGTGCATGTTATTTATGTGTTTGGCTTCCCTCCCTTGCAAGGGATATGTCGATAGGTAATTGATTTGAAAGTATAATGATTTGACTGTTCCAAGTAATGTTTTTAATCCTTTGAAGTTTCTCATGATCCTGATGCAAGTTGATTGGATTAAGCAATTTGGGGATCCAATAGGACTTTAGGGGAGTTCAATAAATGTTTTGGAAGACTTAGAGGAACTATTAGCATGTTTGTTCCTTCATCTACAGCGAGTTAGATTGAATTTGCTAAGTTTTTCCTTTGTTTTGAAGTGTATTTTGTAATCTATTTCCTTTCCATGGACCCAAAGACCTAGGACCCATGGAAAAAGGATACTAACAATGTATTATACAACTCTAATGTTCTTGACTTGTAGAGATTTGAGAAAGTAAAGAGAACACTGGCTATGTTTAATGTTGACTGTTCCTGCACAATCCACTCATACAATAGTGAAATGCTAAGTGATTGACAATTTCATACAGCTGGTCCTTTGGCATGTATTAAACATAATAGAATTTTTAGCCTATTATTATCATTCTATTTCTTTGTTGTAAACATGTCATTGGTTCAGTTTTACTCTACTGGTGTCGTGCCCTAGCACATGCTTTATCTCCATTATTTGATGTTATTTAGTGTTTTGAAATGTTGATTGTGGTTATCAAATGGAAAAAATAGAAAAAAAAATTGTACACGATTTTTTTTTTACAAAACTGAACCAATGGCATGTTTACAACAAAGAAATAGAATTATAATAATATGCTGAAAATTCTATTTTGTTTAATACATGCCAAAGGACCAGTTGTATGAAATTGTTAATCACATAGCATTTCACTATTGTATGAGTGGATTGTGTAGGAACAGTTAACATTAAACAAGGAGCAAACTCCTCAACACATCTTGGAAACCATTGAATTCAATAATAAATGAAACCTAACACCAACACTATTCCTTCCATTCACTTCTACCAAGAATTCTAGCACAAGCACAAGCTATTCCAAACTTCAAGTACAAGCTATTCCAAACTTCAAGTAAAATGAGAAATATGCTATATCAAATCATTCATATTCATAGTAACCATTCAAAAGATCATTTTGTCAATGAACCCTCTGATTGTACCCCTGCAGCAGAGAAAGGAAACCTCAAAATAGAGAAAGGAAACTTAGTAAAACTAGTCTATGCCGCTATTTGTGAGGGTACAGTCATGATAAGTGCCTCTCAAACCTCTCCAAACATGTAAGATTGTCTTTAAATACTTTATTGATCTCTTTTAAACATTAACCAAATCAAACCTACATTTGAATCCACACACAATAACCCTAAAATGAAGGGTTTTGTATCCTTTAATGAATCTCAGACATTGGTAACACATGGATAGTCAAACTAGTAGTCTCCAAAGGATTCAATAAGTGACTGGATTATATTTAATACATGCCAAAGGACCAGTTGTATGAAATTGTCAATCACTTAGCATTCCACTATTGTATGAGTGGATTGTGCAGGAACAGTTAACATTAAATAAGGAGCAAAATCCTCAACACATCTTGGAAACCATTGAATTCAACAATAAATGAAACCTAACAACAACACTATTCCTTCCATTCACTTCTACCAAGAATAAAGCATTTAATCCATTCAACATTACATATAATCATTAGACAGTTACATTTTCTAATTGTGTAGAGGAACAGTCAGGACCAAAATGATCAAAACTACTTTCACCATTGCACAAGCTATTCCAAAATTTAAGTAAAATGAGCAATATGCTATATCAAATCATTCATATTCATAGTAACCATTCAAAGGATCATTTTGTTAATGAACCTTCTGACTGTACCCCTGTAGCAGAGAAAGGAAACTTAGTAAAACTAGTTTATGCCATTGTTTGTGAGGGTACAGTCATGATAAGTGCCTCTTAAACCTCTCCAAACATGTAAGAATGTCTTGAAATACTTCATTGATCTCTTCTAAACATTAACACATGGACAGTCAAACTAGCAGTCTCCAAAGCATTCAATAAGTGAATATGAATGTTTGAAAACTTTCCTCTCAACTTCCCCAACCACTCCTAATTGGTTAGAGGGATTAGTTGAGTGTTTAGACACTAAAACTTCTTAAACATACTTTATTTGATATGATGAATTGCAATATCAACAAACGTGAATCCAAACATTTGAAAAAAGTGAATCGATATCCTTGAGCACAAGCACCAATAACATCAAATAATGGAGATAAAGCATGGGCTAGGGCACAACACTAGTAGAATGCGGTCATTTCAGTGAGCATTCATGATCAAATAAAATGCAAAGCATTTGAAATTTGTGGTCGAATATGATGCTAGAGGCTCGAAAGACATTGTCCATCAAAGATACCAATCAAAGATGAAGAAATCACATACCTTCTCTCACGCTCAACTTGCACGAAGGAAGATTTGATAGCCAAATCTTCCTTGTACCACATGAAGAACATGCCATTGGTTTAGTTTAGCATGTTATTATCATATCAGATAAAGTATGTTTAAGAATTTTTGGTAAGGATAGGAATAGTGGAGATTCTAGAAATATCCCTCTAAATGATTAGGAGTGGTTGGGGAAGTTGAGGAAAGTTTTCAAACATTTATATTCACTTATTGAATGCTTTGGAGAATACTAGTTTGACTGTCCATGCATTGCCATTGAATGAGATTCATTAAAGGATACAAAACCTTTCATTTTGGGTTATTGTTTGTGGATTCATTCGCTTTAGCCAGGGAGATCAAGAAGATGGGGCAGGAGGACATTGTGGTAGAAGAAGTATTTAAAGAAGAAACAAGAAGCAATAGAAAAGTTTTCAAGAGTTTGGAACAACATTTCAAAATCCATGAATGGTATGGGTATGGTGACCTTCATTCTTGGCCATTACTTCAATGAAACATTGGATATGGCTGATAAGAAGGGTCACTTGTTGATAGTGTTCCTTGAGGGAAGGGGGATTGTGAAAGACTTGTTATCATTGTATTGTATATTTCCAATATGTTTGGATGTAGGGAAGACTAAGAGAATGAACGATCACTCACTAATTGCATGCTAACCTGGTTTTGAAGGGTCACTAGTTGAGGGGACAGTCAAGGTCCGGATGTTGATAGTAATTCATTGAGGGAAGGGGGTTTGTAAAAGAATTTTTATCATTGTATTGTATATTTACAATATGTTTGGATGTAGGGAAGACTAGGAGAATGAAGGATCACTCACTGATTGCATGATAACCTAGTTTTGAAGGGTCACTAGTTGAGGGGACAGTTAAGGTCTGGGTGTTGATAGTGTTCCTTGAGGGAAGGGGGATTGTGAAAGGATTGTTATCATTGTATTGTGTGTTTCCAATATGTTTGGATGCAGGGAAGACTAGGAGAATGAATGATCACTCACTGATTGCATGATAACCCAATTTTGAAGGGTCACTGGAAGAGGGGGGAATGAAGGATCACTCATTGATTGCATGATAGCCCCACCAAACATTCTTTCCTTTAAGTTTCCACAATATCTCAAAATATGATCATTATTCTTTACTTTCTTCTATATGCTATTCTTTCTATGGTTTTGTTATCTCAGAAATATATCAAAAACATTGCAGATGTGCATATAAAAGTAAAATATTATCCTTCAATTGTTCCACATTGAAGCATTTCCTCTTGGGAGTATTCTCTTTGATTGTACAATATCTGTTAAAAATGGTTCCCATATTTCTTCAAGATCTATTTTAATCTTTATACTGCAATTTTGATTAGATTTGACCAATAGTTGATTTCATTGGTATTTTATAGCATATACTCCTAATGTGAAATGTGGAGAGAAAGAAAGAGACACACTATGTATGAATTACACGATATACCCATCATCACTTAGCACTTAAATAATAAATTATGGACAGGGAACAACCCCCTAACTTTTGGATGTTTGTTTCATGTTGGCCTCTTATTATATGATAAGGTAGGCCTCTCTTAGGCTAACAACCACAAAGTAGGGGCCATAAATTATGGATCCCAAAATAGTGCATACTTGTATTAAATTAGGTTCACTATACTACAAGGGAATGGAAACCATGCAATAGTGCCTCATGGGGATGGAAGCAACCCTTCACCAAGAAGATGATTGTGTCTACAATATTTAATAGAGGTAAAGAACATAATTTGGTTCTTGCAATTACTCCTAGAAGATAATCACATCCACAAAACACTTGGAAAAGATAGCACTCACTATATCTTTTATCACTCTTTTAAAGCTGGGACTAAATCTCAAATATTGATCAACGAATTCTTGAACACAAAGAACCATTGATAGTTATGATTCACGTGTACAATAGCCAACAACCAGTTGTTCCAATCATGGTGTCCAATAATTATGTTAGAAAAAGAATCTACAAATCCCTTACACAACCATAATAGATTCAAACCATGAACCATAAGAACCTAACAATGGGACTAAGAAAGATACAACCTAAACAAATCTTGATCATATTCCACCCTATTGTAAGGCCCAAGAAGTAACTCTATCTTAAAGCTACACATTCCTCTAGATGAAGCTCAAAGGTCAGGTAGCTGAAGCATAGCAATACTTGAATGAATATAGGAATAATTTGATGTACAATCATTTGCTAGCTTGGTTTGTGGGTTTTCCACATAATATTTTCCCTATAACCACATTTATAGTTTGAGAAAATTAAAAAAAATGTTTTAGATTTATATTATCCTTTTGAACTAGCACACTGCTGTCAAAATGCATAATCATTGGTCATATCAAGAAAATTCCTATTGATTAGCAGGATATCTTTATAAAAATTTGATGCATGGATTTCTTGTGAATTATCGACTGCTATGTATCCTGCAGCTATGAAAGGAATAGTGTTGGTGTTAGGTTTCATTTATTATTGAATTCAATGGTTTCCAAGATGTGTTGAGGAGTTTTCTCATTGTTTAATGTTAA
Organism: Chamaecyparis obtusa; assembly: GCA_027943335.1. Classification (NCBI taxonomy): domain Eukaryota; kingdom Viridiplantae; phylum Streptophyta; class Pinopsida; order Cupressales; family Cupressaceae; genus Chamaecyparis; species Chamaecyparis obtusa. The sequence continues at coordinate 321,738 of BSBK01009909.1, read as the reverse complement.
TTGTTCCTACACAATCCACTCATAAAATAATGAAATACTATGTGGAAGGGATGGTTGATAGTGTTCCTTCGGGGAAGGGGGATTGTGAAGGACTTGTTATCATTGTATTGTGTATTTTCAATATGTTTGGATGCAGGGCAGACTAGGAGAATGAAGGATCACTCATTGATTGCATGATAACCCAGTTTTGAAGGGTCACTAGTTGAGGGGACAGTCAAGGTCTAGATGATTGGGCCATCGGAGGACCCTAGTTCTTTGTATTAATTTCTATTCAAATTGGATGCATGGATTCCTTGTGAATTATCGGCTACTATGTATCCTGCAACTAGATCCGTAAATCTGCATATACTTCTCTAGGGTTGTAAGCCACTTAGGGATCAAAATAGAGAAACTAAATAAAAATCATTCTTTGTCCTATTTCCTTTTAACAAAGTCTCAACTATCAATGATAAAATACATTTGATGCCCTAAGCTATCAATACAAATGGCGCCTAGCTAGAAGCTCATGGGCTGTCCATTTGATAACCACAGTCAACATTTCAAAAAAATGGATATCCTTGAGCACAAACACCAATAACATCAAATAATGGAGTTAAAGCATGGCTAGGGCATGACACCAGTAGAATGCGGTCATTTCAGTGATAGAAATATACAATGGCATCATTAAACACGTATGCCAGTAATATCAAAAAATGTGAATCCAAACATTTGAATATAGTGAATCGATATCCTTGAGCACAAGCACCAATAACATCAAATAATAGAGATATAGCACTGGCTAGGGCACAACACCAGTAGAATGCGATCATTTCAGAGATAAAATCCCTCAACAATAAAATGAAATGCATTCGAATATGATGCCAGAGGCTTGAAAGATGAAGAAATCACATACCTTCTCCCACACTCAGCTTTTGCTCCTTTTCTCTCGCTCTCCAATTGAAATAAAAATGATGAGGTTGTTTCACTTTTTAAAAAAATGTATACCCCAAATCTGTCAGAGTTTTGATGGTCAATTAAACACCCATTGGAATAATGACATCATCGGAGCCTATTACAAAAAAAGAAACACCAAATTTGTAAGAAAAAGTTACCTGTCGAAAACTTCTGTCAAAATTTGGCCCCAAATGTAGTAGTGCCTATTGTCAAAAGGGACCTCATGATGAGTCACATTATTTTCATAAGAGATTTGATGGCTATGAGAAATAGATTATAGATTTGCAATCTCTTCTTCAGAAGAGCATTATTTCCTCTCCATCCTCTTCTACCTCACAGGGGTCTTCTTTTCAGTCTTCTTCCACATCTTCAACATCTGGACAAGATTTTGGATAGGGTCATGCATTACAGGCATCCATTGCATCCCCTTCATAGGTCCCTTGGATACTAGATTTAGGTGCTTCTCACCATATGGCATCTTCTCAAGAGGTCTTCTCTACTATTGAGGCTTCTCCCATTCCTCATATTCTCATGGGGAATAACACTGTCCTGATTGTCTATGGGAAAGGTTTAGTAGGCATTCAAAATGGAATATTCAATGATGTATTGTATGTTCCATCTCTATCTATAAACCTTCTCTCGATTTATCAAATTACACACAGTGGATCAGGGAAGATAGTTGAGTTCACTAGAGATTCAGTCTTCATTTGAGATAGTGCGACAAGAGGCATTGTTGCTAAAGGGACAGTTGATCATTCCACCCGTCTCTACACCTTCTCACACTTTGGTCCACCATCTCCATTGTCAGAGTACAAATCTCCTCTTTTGCGAGAGCCTCATGTGGTGCAGTCAGGTTGCTTGAACTTTTGTATTGTGCCTGAGATCACTGCTATGACTGCCACACCACATCTTGTTGAGGTCTTTTCTCTTCAGCAGGATTCTTCTTCAGCACTACCTGACCCTCCAGCTCCATTCATCGAGCCACCAGGTGCACTTGTTGAGGATTCTACAGAGGATGTTCATCTCCTCTTTCATGATAGTGTCAGCACAACTGTCACACCACCTACATTGGGTATTCCCTTTCAGGATCCTCATGTTTTCTCCTTTGAGCATCAGTTAGGCCTTCCAGTTCAACCTCTCATTCATGGGTTTCCTTGTTCTGTGACTTTGTTTCTTCCACATTGGACTTGCATTGGTTCGATCATTTCCATAGGGGTTCCATCATTCTGGGGGGGCTTTGGTGTCTCATCCCTCTCTCATAGGGGGGTTGGTTGTACTTATGGTTTTGAGAGAGTTTCTTGAGCCATTTCTTTTTCTGCATTTTTCTATCTCTTTTTGGAGTAGGGTTTTTTCCCCACTGGGTTTTCTCTATTTCTCCATTTTACAGAGATTTGGTTGTGCTAGGTACCTCATCAAGCTATATTGCCGAGACCCATTTTTATGCTTTCAGCATTGTAGTTTCCTTTGCTTTCTTCTTACATTGTTTGTAGCTGCATTATTGCTCATCTTAAGGGGAGGTGTTAGAGTAAAGTATTAATTATATTAAATAACTTTACTGCTTTCTTAAGATGTCAACACTTTTATTTTTAGTTATTTATATTTAAACACACATGCATGAGTTATCTTAAATTCATGCACTAGTTGTTTTAAATATAAACTTGCATGCATTAGTCTTGTAATACTTTAACTAATTATTACATGCACTTCTACTTTTTAGGTTTACCTTTCAAGGCTTTTGATCTCCTTTATATGGATGATCCATTGTACATTCAATTCATTCATTATTTGAGGATATTTTCTTCTTCATATTTTTGAGTCAAACCCTTGCCCTCTTCTTGTCTCTACTTCCTTGTAACAAGTTTTTGTATGTAGGTGATCTTCGGGTTTTGTGGATTTGTATTGCTCAAATCCTACAGTAAGTGTGAAAGAGTGACAAGGAGCAAGAAGAAGAAGAGGTGGAAGATTCTTCACCTTGTTGAAGAGATTTCTCAAGCGCAAGATACGTTTTTTAATTGATTTTTTATTTTATCTTCTGATTTTCAATGTAATTTCATTTCTTATTGTTTCATTTTCTAAATTAATTTATATTTTGTTTTACAATTTTAAATTTATTAAAAAAAATAAAATATAATTTTTAATTTTTTTTTAAAATAGGGCATAGGTTGAAACCATGTTTATTGTTTTTTTTTTCATTTTGTGAAATGCAATGTCAAAATGAGTTCCCATAGTCATGAGATGGAGATTCATTATCATAGTGCAAGCCAATCAGAATATGAACCTAAGCATGAGGATGAGCCCAATGAGGGGGGTGGGCACGGGCCAAGTCTGGAAGGGAAAACTAGTTCCATGGCTGGTGCACCACTTGCTACTGATTGCTCCTCCCATCTTTTGGTAGAGTGGGCTAGGGGTCTGTTGTGATATTTTCACACCATCGCCCCATTACAAATGGGGATGCCCCTCTTTTGCTACCTTACTACTATTAATAGGGCTACAGGTGAGTAGAATTGAAAAATTGACTAAGTATTTAGGTGAGAGAGTAGAACTAGTAAAAATTACCTAGGGATTGAGATGGGATTGGTTTGATTGTCATCTTAGAGATAGAGCAAAGTTGGAGGTTGAGGATGGATGAGTCAAGGTAAACTGGGCGAATTATGAAGTAGGAGGGAGATGGGACTTATTTCTCTGTTCGGGAAAATTGTCGCTCATCTTTAGGCTGGATGCATTTTAGTTCCCTCTAATCATCACTCATCTTTGAGCTAGATGCATTTTAGTTCCCTCTAATCGTCACTCATCTTTGAGCTAGACGCGTTTTAGTTCCCTCTAATTGTTGCTCATCTTTGAGCTAGATGCATTTTAGTTCCCTCTAATCGTCACTCATCTTTGAGTTGGGCACATTTTAGTTCCCTCTAATAGTCGCTCACTTTTTAGCTGAATGCATTTTAGTTCCCTTTAATCATCACTCATCTTTGAGCTGAATGCATTTTAGTTCCATCTCATCGTTGCTCATCTTTGAGCTGAACGTGTTTTAGTTCCATCTAATCGTTGCTCATCTTTGAGCCGAGCACATTTTGCTTCCATCTAAATGATGCTCATCTTTGAGCCGAGCATATTTTTCTTCCATCAAATTTTTTCTCATCTTTGGGCTAAGCCTTTTTTCCTGCCATGTAATTCGTGTCTCATCTTGGGGCTGGGGCCTCTTTTCGTGCGTCAAATTTTGTTCTCATCTTGCAATGCACTATTTTAAGGCCTGAGTTTTTTATGAAAGACTTTAGTTAGGTCCTGTTTAGGCCCTCTAGGCTATTGATAATGAAGCGTATATCCTAGATTTCGAAGGGCAATGGTTGCTTTTACATCTGCCCCTTTAAATTTGATAATAGAATTGCAAAATTCAAAATTTTGACTCTCTAAAATGGCAGTTATACCTAGAATCTGAGTTTGACCTGCAAAACAAATAAGAAATGGATTAAAATATCTTTGAGTTGCCTTTTATATGAGGTGGTTTGCATTTGGATTGGGCCTACCCTAAATTGCATTGATTAATTCCTCAATGCATGGCCATACAACCCCATAATTAATGAAAATCTAGGCAATTAAAACATTAAATTAGAACCTATCCTAAACAAAACATGTGGCCTTTTTTAATGACATTGGGCCCAAAATTATAAGCAAAACAACCTTGAAAAATGGCATAAGGTATGAGGATCGGGTCAGACCTGATTTGGGCCCCATATAATGAAGTGTGTGGCCTCATAAGGCCTCTACATCAGAGCACTCAAGCCCATATCCGACCCAAGAAACTAAATATTGGGCACTAAACTCAAGGTGAGATCTCTAATTGAGACTTAAATGCTAAATGTTGGGCACTAAAATCGAGGTGAGATAACAAATTGAAATTTAAATGCTAAGTGTAAAGTGCAAAACTCAATGATATTTAATGATATTTGAAGTTGTAAAGTGCAGATCTGGGCACTACATTCGATGCATGGTTTGTTGTAAAATAAAATTGAATTAAATGCTAGGCTATCTTGCCTCGAGTTTAACCATGGAGGCTTTGTATTTAGTGATCATTTGTAATTAAGGAGAGGGACCAAATTTAATGTCATGGCCGGGAATTAAATGCTCAATGTAACTTCCATTTAATGGAAAATTTGCAAGCCTTTTCTATATAAATCAAATTGCTCAACTATTTGGAAAACATTTTCATTGCAAACAAAGGGAAGTTAGGAGCTAAATTTTGAATTACAGGTACAACTGAGAAGGTTTGAACTATTGGGGGTAGATTGTGGGATCTTCCCTAGTCATTTAGTTTGCAAGGCTATCATTTGAGGGTGCCGAGACCCGGTCAGCAGTGGTCCTCTGAATATCTTCTGTCATGCCCATATAATCTCACCCTAAAATCACACCAACTTTTTTTTTATAAAAAAAAAGAGATAATAAGACCAAGCTATTGTTATGGGTGATCAATTGATTATGTTCTCTAATAGATTAACAAAACTCTAACTTGTCTCATTAGAATGATCCTTTACTAAAATGAATTTATTAAAATTTAAACTAAACAAGATAAGATCACCCTACTAACTACATCTAGAATACAATCTAGAAAAGTCAAATTATCATAATTTGTTTTAATTACGTTGCTAAGAAGAGTTCAAATAAAAGAGGTTTCATTAATTAAATTAACGATCAATTCGTGAAACATGAATTTAATAATCATGAAGATTATAAAAGAGTGAAAGAATATTATCTAAAATATTTAAATAATATTGATGTATATATTGATTAATAATTTTTTTCGATGTATATAAAGTCATATCAAATTGGTTTTTTTTTTGAAAATATATAAAATCAATTAATAAATGATTATAGTTAAATAACCATATATTAATTTATTTAGTAATTATAATGTATGAATTAATTAATATAATTACTAATTATAAAATACTAATTTGTAATATATAAATTAATAATTATAATTAAATAATATATATAAATTAATTAATAATTATAATATATTAATTAATTTATATGAATATTAATTAATTAATAAACTATAATATATTAGTTATTATATACATGTCATATAATTAACAAGAGCTCTAGCTGAGTTATAGTCCCTGCCTTTTTGTCTATTGGTTCTAATCTATTTTGTATGTGGTGGTTAGAATTTCAGCTGGTTTTGACTATAATCACTGTCATTCCCCATGCAGCATGGAGTTCTGTCTATGGCTGGGTTTTAGTTATCAAATAGATTGTTCATAGGTCAACTCACTGTTTAGCTTTGATAAGCATCAAATTTTGAAAGCATTAAATATAAGAGGCAGATGAAAAATAGAAAAATAAAAGAAGGAATAACAACCATAGAACAAAAGATGTGCTGAAAAAGACGTATATTTAATATTTATTAAAACACAATGATTAGACTGTAAGACACAAATGCAGAACAGTTCGTTGAAAATCTTTTAGCTTTGATAAGCATCAAATTTTGAAAGCATTAAATATAAGAGGCAGATGAAAAATAGAAAAATAAACAAAGGAATAACAACCATAGAACAAAAGATGTGCTGAAAAGGATGTATATTTAATATTTATTAAAACACAATGATTAGACTGTAAGACACAAATGCAGAGCTGTAGCATTCTCATCACACTGAGAAATATAGAAACCCCAGTTTGTTGGCTGCCAAAAAAACTATTGCTAGAACAATACTGATTGCTTTTATTCATTTTTCCTACATATGATAATTAAAACAAAACCTCAAAATAAATCTAAATAATTGATTAAGCCATGTTTCCATGTTAGAATATGATTGCTTCAGCATATAGAAATCATGCATGGAAAATTCATTAAGTGCAGAAAGTAAATTCTGGAAATTGATGGCAATAGAGTTTGTTTTAAAAAGTTTTTTCTTTGATTATAGCATTAGCAGTATACATAAGTAGATCTATGTAGCATGTCCAAAACTATATGACTTATGTTTAAAGTGAAATGTAGATTGGATTACAATTTGTGGTAATACATTCTGCTCTTCTTAAATTTCTTGTAGAAGGATTAGCTGGACATGATTGTATGCTTCTGTACACGACAGTTTGTGTATGATTAGTGTTGTACATCTTCACTGTGTCAAAGTATGGTAATGTTGATGACTGTTTAGTGTTCTTCTATTCAGCTTTCTGCACAGCAAGTGGAATAGAATAAAGTTAGTAACTGCAAATAAAGCCATTTTTTTTTTTGGGTAGGTTTAGCCGAATAGCAAAATGCGCATGTCAGTCTCATACCTTTGTTGATGAATACAATATACAAGGAAAAATTTGTAGTAGATATGAAGGAAGCATCAAGTAATCTACAATTGATTAAGAGATATTAAATGTGTAGTAGAGCTTGTAACATAATTGTTGGTTTTTGGTAAATTGAAAGACAGAAGTAAGTGTCGAAGCTTACGCTATGTGTTTCAGTTGCAATAGAAACAATGGAGTTGTCCATGGCAAGAGTGAAGGTTCCTTGGACTTGAAACTTTTGCATAAGGTGTACAGCTCTAGATCTGCTTGCTGTGTATTTGTCAAATGGTATTTCTGTGAGTTCTGGGAAGTACTCTGCTAGCAGTGTACCATGTAAGCTACACTCTATAGTGGTATCTTCTGTTTCAATGGTACATTGTAGACAAGGTTGATAAGAGAATGTCATGGTTGTTGTACATGTGGTGCAATGAGTGCTATTATTTGTGCCAGTGAAGGATGAAGACACGGGTTGTTGGCAAGAAGTGCAGACTGCATGATATGGGGGCAGATTCACGTTGCTTGGGCGTAGTAATCCAGTTACCTGTGAGAGATAGAAGATGTTAGTTGAAGAAATTATGTGTTGTAGAAAGGTAAAAGTTGTGCTTAAGTACAATTGATATGATTGTCTCATTTGTTTGCTTACCCGTATGTTTGTTGATGCAAGCATGTGGAGGGACGCTACATCATATTCGTCATGGAGAATGTCTATGAATGTGGAATGGCTAGAGCGGATGATTGCACTGCCTCGTCCACCAGACCGTATGACATTTTTTAAGAGCAGGAGAAGTGGTTGTGGGGGTGTTGTAACAAATATTTTCTCTAGGCATTTGAATGCATAGGTGTGCATTTTTGGTACTATGAACTGCAAGCATAATATATGTAATTGTTAGTATTTGTAGTGGAGTATGTAGTGCATAAAACAATAGAGAGGAATAAGTTTAAGAATGGTTAAGTACAGTAGCTAAATCTGTAGGGTGCTCGCCATCTTTGATTTGTAGCTGGAACTGATCAGGATCCTGGCGATGGGATGGTACAAGGACACCTAGGGTGCCAATTGGATAAGTGCTTAGAGAGTGGATTAGCTGATAAACTGTGGTGTCAGGTGTCAGCTTTTATTGGCTGCATACTAGACTGATTGTTTCGATTTTGGTGTGAGATGTGAGCAGAAGGTAGTAGTTTGCATCCCCACGCTCAAACGGCAATTTTTTTTTTATCTGGAAGTCTTGGATGCGGACACTTCTACTTGGAAGTAGCGAAGGCATGAATTTGTTGATCAATTTATTTGAAAGGTTAGCTGTTATGGTCATCTGTCCTTCTCTATCGATCAAGTCGACATGTGCGATGGATGATTTTTGGTCGGGTGTGCTGTTGTCTTTGCAGGCTGGGCCATATGTGACAAGGACATCACCCTCAAAGAACTGTGCTGATTGTGTTGCACAAATTTTTGCTATTGTAGGTGTGGGAGTTGGCAGATGCTTTGGCCTGCAATGCAGCAGAATGTGTTAGAGAGTGATAATGAATGTATTTTTTTTTTCTTGGACTATATTGAGATGTTGTATTTTATAACAGTTGAAGTAAACTTGCCTTTTGTTATCTCTAGCTTGTAAAGAGACATGGCTAGAGTGCAGAAGGCTGTCATCATGTATGTTGTCTTTGACTGTACTGTATGCACAATAGAATAATATGAAATGGGGTTGTTAGTGAGTGGAAAGTGGAATAAAGGAAAATGGCTGCCTTTACAAAAAAGTAAGGAGTATGGGTATAAGAATTACCTGGCTTCGTCGATAGCTTTTCTTTTTTGGCTGGAGTCATGCTGAGGAATTGTGGTTTCTTTGTCTTCTTTTGTGGTAGCCATCAGCTATATGCAAAGAGAGTGTGAGAAATATGAACTGTACAAGAATTTATAGCAGTGTATGGTATGTTATAGCAGTGCAATGGAATGGTGATGTGTTTGGAATGTGATATTTCATGAAGATTAATGGTTTCAAAGAGATAGTATAAACCATAAAGCGTGGGAGTGTTGATTACAATGTTGTATATGTAGCTGAAGTGGTATTGTGAAGTGATATGTCCAATATGTGTCAAAAAGAGTGAATGTAGTAACTGAAGTGTAACAGAAATTGTGATTGGCTTTCATAATTTAAAAAAAAATTAATCATGGCTGGTGGTGCGTTGACTACCCTAAATTTGCCTGGTATATGACCATACTAAATGAAATATTTAAACGTTGAAATAAATAGAAGCTGCACAGAAGTCTTAGATATATATATATATATATATATATATATATATATATATATATATATATATATATATATATATATATATATATATATATATATATATATATATATATATATATATATATATATATATATATATATATATATATATATATATATATATAATTCTTAGAATGGCAGATAAGGTTCCTTGAAACATATGTTACAGAACTGTTGGGTATCTATTTTTCGTAACCTAGAGGTGGAGCTGAAGTGCTATTGCAAAGTGGTCTGTCCGGTATGTTTCTAAAAGTGTGAACTTCATCAGGTAAGTGTCAATGTTTTGTGTCCAAAAATGGTCTATCAGAGTTCCTGCTTGTGTTGTGGGTTTGTCAACAAGTAATGAGAAGTTGTATTGTTGCATAAATTGTTGCAACATTGTTTTTGCTTTTGTTGATTTTAGTAGGTCGATATTGAAGTCTCCTACCAGAATCAATATTGAATTTAGTGGCGTTGAATTTGTGATGTTCTCGATGAGATTGAATAGTTCTTGTACAGGTGCATTTGGTGTCAAGTAGAGATTTGTGATGCATATAGGAGTTTGAGACTGTACAATGTGTATTGTGAATGATTCAAGATGGTCTGATGCAAATGTTTTAGCTCTTAATACTGTGTGGGTTTTCCTCAAGCATGTTAGAAGGTCATGAATAGTTGATGAGGTGTGGTAATTATAGGTGTTATGCAAAAAAGTGAGATGTTCAGTAGAAATGTTTTGAGTTTCTTGGAGGCAGAGGACATGTGCATCAAGTAGAGCATGATCATTAGCTATATCTTGTACATGTAGTGCAAAGCTGCATGTATTGAGAGAGCATATGGTGAAGTTATTTGTCAATGTAGATAAGAGTGTGTAGTGCAATGGCCATTCTGCAGATGTTTTGAGTCTTTGCATTTCAGCCTTCACTTTTTGGGACACTTGGAAGTTGCGGTGTTCCAATTTGTGGAGTAAGTACATTGATTGGATGTCTCGGACTCACGATAGTGTAGTGTAGCAAAGGCCATGTTGATAGACTCTGGAAGGATCAACTATGACTGCATCCATTGTCATCCCTTGTGCTCTGTGTATAGTTCTTGCACATGCTAGTTGGATAGGGAATTGTGAACGGATGACTATTTTTGTTAGCGTCTTCACTTTTCTTGCAATTCTTGGTATTGGAGTCCATGTAGGTGAGATAGAGTTTGTGTATAGATTTTGCATTCACTGACGACGCAATTTGCCAACTGTTGGGTCATTGAACTGAATCGAAACAATGTCTTCGTGCTGAGTTGTGTGTAAGTGGAAAATACCATCAGCGCCATTTACTAGACCATCTTGTGTGTCAAGATTTCCTGCTATTAGCTCTACCAATATTCCTGGCTTTACAAGGATTGTGGTGGGTAATGATGTCTTCTCAATTTGATAATGGGAGTTATCAATTGGCGTATCCTTTTTGTCAATAGCTTCCAGTATATTAAGTTCAGTGGGCAAGTAGTTTAGCATTTTCTTGTTGTGGTTACCAACATCACAGTTTCTTTGGAACAAAAAGGGCAGGCTTGGATCATTTGGTGGTGGCTTGTAACATGTTGTGTTCAAGTAGCAGATACCTTCATCAGTCTATGTTGAAGTTCTACTATGATTAAGTATTGAGATGAACTTGTCATCTGTTTGCCTTACAACATTGTGTAGTTCAAAGTATTTGACCATATCTGTCCAGAAAGTGTATGGTATCTTCTCATTGTTTATTGTTGGTTGTTCAAATATCCAGTTATCGAAGACAGGTCAGGCTTGATAGAAGTCACCACAGAAGATGATGTCAATGTTTCCAAATGGTTTGGTTGGCATGTGTTTTATTTGTCGTAACCTTTGGTCAATGTTGTATAGCATTGCAGAGCCAACTAGTGATGCCTCATCGAGTAGAAGTAATTGGACTTGGTTGAGTTTCTTGCTTAAGCTATCTAGTGTGTCTGAGTCGAAAGGCATGAGTCTTGAAGAATTGAAGGGTAAATGGAATATGGAGTGTGTTGTACTCCCACCAACATTATATGTAGCTTTTCCTGTTGATGCAATGATGATGCCTTTTGGCTTTAGCGGATCACTATCTAGTTGCTTATCATAGTAGTGGATCATAGCTTCATATAAGACTTTTGCTGTAAATGTTTTCCCTGTGCCTGCTCCACCGGTCAAGAATACATATAGCGGTTTATGTGGTTCAAGTCTTTTGGTCATTAAAATGTCCTTTACTATTGTCTGTTGTTCTCTGTTTAACTGCCTTCTCAAGTGGTAGTATTCATCACTACTTAGTAGAAATGGATGGGCAATTTGGGAGAATAATGATTTCTGAACAGAATGGGTCACTTTGACATTTGTTGGATGCATTAGATCGTGTATGATATCATAATTTTCATCATTTTCAGCTGTCTTCAGCTCAGGTTCATGTTGAAAGAGTAGTGGTGGGTATTTATCTATGCTTGCTTCTATAATGGCTTCATCAAGGTCACCCCATTTATGGTCTATGTTTGCTGTGAAAAGGTTTTCAATTTTCCTTATTTGTGTGATGTTAGCATTGAATGCTGAAGCCCATGTGTCATGGGAACTTAGCAAGGTTTGTTCGCCTTGTCGAAATGGAACATAGAGAAGCATTTTTTCACGGAAGTAATTCTCATGGTCAAGGTGGGGGTTGTATTTGACGTATCGTATTACTTGTGCCCTGCATCTTTTGTGGCAGTTTGATGCATTTCCACTGAAAAAGGCAATGTACTCAACAAGGGAAACATTTTCATGTTCCTTTGGTCTTTGAATGTATTTATCCACTGCAGATGTATACATTATGTTTTCTAAATTATCGTCTTCTTTGGACAAAAGCTTTGGCCTTTTTAACATGAGAAGTCTATTTTCTGGTGGTCCAGTATTGATGAAAACAATTTTATGTGAGCTTTTCCGTAATGGTAGCGATAGTGCTATGTGGACTGCTTGTCGGGTAGACATTTGTTGGTAGTTCAATAGTGTATTTCCTAGCTTGCGTATGAACTGTGTCTTGTCATCATATGCATGTGTACATTGTTTACACAATTTTTGGAATGCATGAGACATTGTTCTATCTTGTTTTGTCATATATGAACAGCAATAAGATGCAGCGGCATATGCATCAAGTATGAACTGTGTATCTGTGTTAGCATACCAAAGTGATGGGACTTGTTTTGCAAATGCATTTGTCCAAATGTCACTAGGCTTTCTTTGAAGCAGTACAACTTTCCTTGTCAATGTTGATTGTAATAGCAGTTTGTATACAGATTCAGTGATTTGGAATTCATTCAAGAAATTGTCAAATGTAATTTCATTTGTATACTATTTTTTCTCTAGTTCTTTGAAAATTTTTTTGGCCTTCTCTTTTACAGTACTATCAATTGTTTGTGAAGGCTCTAGTATAGTAGTCCTCCTCATAGGAGGTAGTGGAAAGCTAAAGTGATAGTTTGACGTTTTGTATTTTTTGCAGGTCCTTGTGTGATGATGTCTTTGCATTTTAGCAAGGTTAAAATCAAGTAGTGAAGAGTCCGATGAAATATACCTGTCAACAAAGTTTTCAATATCATTGGCATTGCAATTGCCATATATTGGAGCATCTTTAACCCAAACCATGAAGTGGACATGTTCGTTTCCTCTGTTCTGGAATTCAGTGACAAAGTAGTAGTCTAATACTTTGCCAAATAGGCTGTTATTTTTTTTCAACAGTTAGCGAAATGCATTGAGCCTGTGGTTGAAATAACGAGTGCACAGAACTGGATTTTGTCTAATTTGACTATCAAGATATTTTTCCTCTATAGTTTCATTGTGTTTTTGGTGAATGGTAATTGACAAATGGTCTATAGCATTGCGCAATGGCTACCAAAAATGTTCAGCACTTGTCAATGTTGCAAAAAAAGTAGGAGGTCCTAATTGTCTAATCATTGCAAATATGTTTTTCCGTGTGTTTTCCAAGTAGTCTGGAGATGTGCGAATCATTTTTAATGACATAAAACCTAGTGGAGATCTTAAAAGTTTCTCAAGGTTAGCAGTAGATCTTACGTCCTTTGCCATAAGTTTCCTGCCTTTTAGTTCAGCTTTTCTTATGCAAACCCATGCCAATGATGATATCTGTTGAATAAGCACTTTTACTGCTTTGAAGAAGATATTTGTTATGTGTGTTGCAAAGTCATTATCTTTGTGCATTAGCTCCCATTGCACTATTTTTTGGTAAGACATTTTCTCTGTAATATCACTTGGATGAGGGTAACCGTAGAATAAAGTTGGAAAGTTCATTTCTTCAGAATGAACATCTTGGAAAATTCCTAGTGGCTTAATCCCTTCTGAAGGGGCAATTTCTATTATAGTCGTGTCAAGATCTTTAATTGCATGTGCATCGTTGAACCAATGGATAAGTGATTCAGTAATTGGTTCATCATCTAATTCAGATGGGTTATCGTCTGGTTCTCCTACTGGTTTCATATAGTTTTGTGATGATTATGGTTTGGTTGCAAGTGAATATTCCCAGTGTTTATTTATTGAGATGTTTGCTTCTCTGTAGAGTGGTGTTCTTGATAAAGTTGCCAAGGCATTCAAAACACAAGCGGGTCTGACATTGCCTTGCAAATATGCATTGCCATACTCTAATTTTCATTTCAACTTAATTGCTATTGTTTTTGTTTCATCTATTTCTCTAGGCAATGCTTGTTGTACTTTATCAAAGTCTACAGGTACATTTATGATCATTCCAGTCAGCCCATATTGTGATCTTTTGAAGCCTAATTGCCTAATCTGAGCAAAAGCAATGCGCAAGGAGACAAGTCTTTCTTCTAGCGAAGTTAAAATGTGTACAACATCAAGTCGTTGGTTGCATCTAATTGTCCAAGGTGCGGCAAAAGCAGGGAGTTTGCGAAGCAAGGTAGCTTTTAGACATCGTTTGCAAATGTTATCACCTGATTTTATTTTCTTTGTAGGTGCAATTGGCAGAGCAAGGAATGCCTCAAGAAATGTGTTGTCAGCACTAGAAATGTTTCTTTGAAAATGCAACATCTCACATATTGTACATGGATGAGTTGGAGTGTCTTCTATGCTATGCAAGTATTTGTTGATTGATTTCTGTGTTGCATTTTTCCTAATGCATTTATCTATGTGTTTGGTTCTTTCCTGGTCCATTTTACCTAATTTTCTCTTTAAGTTTTTTGGAAGACTTTCTCTTTCATTGGTTACTTTATGACATATTTCATCTTTTATAGTACGTATATCACAACATTTCCTAATACTTTCTATCTTATTGATTCGGTTTGTTGCAGCTGTTGTAGGTAGATTGGTCTCAACGCTATTTGGTTCCATTTATACAAGAGAAGCTAATATTTTCTTGGTAAGAACAATGTAATATTAAGGCTACTTTATGTTGTAATGGAAATTGCAATATAATTTGATGCCAATTTATTAATGAAAAGTAATTTAATCATAAACAATGTACATTTTTTTGCTTTCTAATAATACCATAATCAATGTACATTTTTTTAAAGAAGCAGCATTATGTAGATAGAGGGCCGTTGCATTTGGATAATTAATATATTTCCTACATTCACTTTAAATACCTTATAGACTTGTTGTAGGCTCTATAAATATACAGCATTGACAATGGGGCTTTTACTAACCTTTAAGTGAAAATGTCTAATATTTCAGTTCTTGCTCTGGCAAGTGAAGAGTGTATGAATATATGTTACAGAGGATGCCCTGCAAAAGATAAAGGCCAAAATATTGTTCACTATAGATTTCTAAGGATAAAAAAGAAACAAAATTGTGCAGTCACAAAATATTTTTAACAATATGCATTTGATCAGTGTTCGTCCAATTAGTGTTATAAATACTACAATTTTTGTTCAAGTACATACCTTTAAGTAGGAATGTCTAAGACTTCAGTTGATGTTTTGCCAAGTGAAAGGTGCCTGATTATATGGTATGGAGGATGCCCTGCAAAAGTGAAATGCCATAATACTGTTTAATATAATTTGACAAGGCTTTAGCAAGGATGCACATAGTACACTTGAATGTATTATGTATTTATTTTTACTCTGTTCATCAGAAATCAGTTACATTTAGCATCCCTACTAATTTTTTGTGAGGACAACGGTTTCAAATTTTATTGAAGTTTTGCGATAGCTAAAAATCAGGTGGAAATTTTTATCTATTCTAACCTTGAATTGCAAAAACTGTATTATATCAACAATATTTGTTCCAGTTTGTTTTCATTGAACAATTTGTTCCAGTTTCTAGTATTTTAGTATTTTCTAATTAAAATCAACTATAGAACCGGTGATGATAGTTCTTATAACAATAGAAATTCTATTGCTTTTTTCTCAGAAATTTGCACTGATGTTCGTTATGTAGTTGAAAACATGTGAGCTATGTTATAGCGTCATCTTGCTCTTACATGATTATTCTTGTTCATGGTTACATTGTCAATGAGGAAATTGAAAACTAACATGGAAATTTTTGATGAATTTGTCCAACAAACTAATGTATGTCCAAAAATATGAACATGTATAAACAAAGTCTAAAGAAAAACTGCAAACGAAGAAAATTAAGCAAGGGAACCAAAGAACAAATGAAACAAACAAACAAAGATGGAGAACAACATTCAATCATTTAAGTGCTCAAGGTGTTGTCTATTGACTGAAAACCATCAATTTGTTTTCATCTAAGTTTTTGTACTAGATTGTGTTATTGCCCAAGCCAATGGTATATAAAAAAATAAAATAAATAAAATAAAATCATGATTAAGAAAAAAATTTTGCACCTCAAAATTACATAGAAACCCTCGATACATTAGAAAACAAATAGTCTATTGAATTGTTCGAGTCCATTTCACAAAAAATAGAATTTCACAAAAACTAGAAAAAATATTACAATTTGGCAAAACCTAGGCCCCATCATGGCCGGTCCCAAGAGGACGGGGGTAGCCATACTCATTCATTCCAACCCCAGGCTTGTCCATTTGAACGTCTTTCTCATTCATTCCAACCCCAGGCTTGTCCAGTTGACATTCCTATGCAGTTATAGAAATTGTATTTGCAAGAGACTTCCCATGCATAGCATAGATAGCATGACATCCAATTCAAAAAATTATCAATGGCAGGAGTATTATCAATGGTAGGAATTACACCGAGACCTGCACCATCTGTTCCAGTGTCAGTTCTTTGTATGTGGAAGACCTGAATGCAGGGGCAATTGAGAAAGAGCTCGTTGAATCCAAAACTCTCCATTTCTCATTCTAAATTTCAAATAAATGCTTCCATGGAAGACACCATTGTTGGTTTTTTAATTTCTCTCCTGGAATTATTCTTTAGCTATGCAATGAATTTTAATTGTCAGATTCTTCACTAGAGGGACTGGTTACACTCGAATATTGGGTAGGAAGAAGGTTTCCTCAATTTTTTGATGTGATAAATACTTAATTGTAGAAATTAGCATAACTACTTTCGTTAATGCCATGAGTTTTATTTAAAATTAATCATTTTTCTTGGTACAGATTATGAAATTAATCTAACGCACTCATTATTTCTTGGTGGAAGAAGGTGGCAATGTTTGTTAATAAAATTGCTCTGTAGGTTCTGTTTACATCCAGCACCATTCTGCCCCAACAATAACTATTTATTAACCTATTACATCACACTTAGTAGCTACAACCATAGCAATTATCTCACTTAAAAAAATTAATATCTACTATGCCTGCCTTACTTGAATAGCAAGCAGACACAGACTCCCGCTAAAAAAATCTTTCTTTTCATAGTTTCTCAGAATTTAAGCTAAGAATACACTGGGAATGATTTTCCAGTAGAATGTACAATTTTAAAAATAAAATACACAAAAGTAGAGAAAAAGAAAAGAAACAGGGCATTTCTTGTGATGTAAGCTATGATAAATCAGGACTCTAGTGATCTCGAATAGAATAGAATATTGGGGAGAGTGGTGAAACATTAAAAAAAATCAACACAACTGATCTCACTGCTAGATTTCAGAGCAATTTGGGGTCAAGCGACTCACCTCAAAATTCTGCACAAATTGTCTGATGCATTTTACGATTCTGATGTGAGATAAAAGGGAATAGTTTGCACAAAAATTATTGCATAATAAAAACCAAATGCGTGAGAAAAAAATGAGCAGAGTTTCTAGTGAAAAAAATATAGAACCCTAATATTAGATATACCATGCCTCTAGGGATTCAAGGTATAGACATGTATCTAAAATGTGGAATCATAGCTCAAGAATATTTATGAAGACTGTGTTTGAAAGAAAAATAGTAAATATGCAAATGGATTTAGAGAGAGAACAAATTTTTTAATTGGTTATTAAGATTTAGAATGGTCTCTTTGTAAATAAAAAACTAGAGGGTTCAGCTTTCCTGTAAGAGCAATCGGCGGCAACTCCACGAATTTTACAAAAACCTTGTTTTCCATAATCAATTGTTTGATTTTGGGGATTTCTAAATTACAAAGCCCATCTACAAGTAAATGGATATGTATCAAGATAATCGTGATGAGTATTTTTGTTGAAAAGAAGACCACCACTCAAACAGACATTCCAGCAGTTCCTCACGCTCACGAAGAGAAGTAAACTTTTTATCAAACACTTCTAAAGAAAATTGCAACGTAAAACCATTGAAGAAAAACTACGGGTAGAAGAAGATGTGGGCCAAATTACACAAAACAAGAGTTTATGAAGCTTAACTTTACCCAGATTGAAGTTAACGAAATAGTGCCCGAAGAACATGCGCGTGGTGAATGCGAGATTCCGTTTCTAGGCTAACTTGCAAACGAAAAACACTTCGACTGGGAAGAATTATGCAATAACTTGCAAAAAATAGTGCAAATGGGAAGAATTAAGGTGTTATCTGCAATAAACAATGCGCCCACCAACTGCTATTGAATGCGTTCACCAGATGCGTACGTTTTCTGGCGAACGCATTCAATTCATAATTATCTTGTCTTTTTTTTTATTAGTCCCTGCATTTAATTCATACTTATCTAGTCTTCTTTTTATTTTTATTCTATTCTTTTTTTTCCCTTTTTCTTGCTTGTGAAAATAATTAGAAACCCTAGGAAAATGCCCAACATCCAATAAAAAAATAGAAAATTTTTCATAAAAAATAAATTTTAAATAATCTAGTAACTAAACTTTAGAACACACAATATTTTAG
Source organism: Chamaecyparis obtusa (assembly GCA_027943335.1). Classification (NCBI taxonomy): domain Eukaryota; kingdom Viridiplantae; phylum Streptophyta; class Pinopsida; order Cupressales; family Cupressaceae; genus Chamaecyparis; species Chamaecyparis obtusa. Next base: position 303,065 of record BSBK01009909.1, on the reverse strand, counting down.
AATCAATATTAATTCAAACTGTCATTTGGAAACATAAGTTCCCTGCCTATGTATAGGCAGGGACTAATAACTATGAACAAATTATAATAAACAATACTAATGAATAAATAAAAAACAAGCATCAAAAGGTAACTACCTATACTTAACATCCTAAACTAACTCATCCATTAACTAAACTACTCAAAATCCTAAACATCCTACCTAACACCTACCCCCTATCCTATCCCCTCCTTTCCTTTCCAAAGACCAAAGTCCAAGGAAGGGGGTGCGTAAATAGAGGAAGGGGGAATGAATTTAATTCACCCCACAAAAGCCAGCGCAAGCTTCAAATGGTGGAAGAAAGGAGATGACATGGGGGTTTGGGCCCCACTTCACCCAATCACCATGCCTAGAGGAAGACTCACGCAGGGCTTGGACATGGTGAAAAGAAAGTCAAGGGAAAATAGTACCCTGACATGAGGCTGGTCCAAGGCATCAATTAAAGTGCAGGTCATGATTTAATAAATGGCAAATGTGAGGTCTCCTATGCTCTGCGCCCTATGTGGGGAGTTAAGAAGTGTGGGATAAAATTAATATTTTATTGCTTGGAATTTGAAGTAGAATAATATAAAGTGTTTTGAACTAAGAATATTACTATTTTATTGTTTTGAAAATGTGAGGGCAAATATATTGTTTTAATATTGACTATGGCAAGGAATTTGTATGAGAATTATTTTCCCATACAAATTCCAGAGAGACCTGCAGGTCTCAAATTACCCATTTCTTAGTTTTTTTTTTTTTGACCTGCTCATTTAAATTTTATGCTTCTTCATAAATATGTTCTCAAGACTATTTTTTTTTGTTTGTTTCATCTAGGGAAATCAATCTATTAGTTTGCAAAGGAAATTCTATCTATCATTTTCACAAGCATTAAATTATTTTTAACAACTAACATTGAGTTGAAGCTATTTTAGCTTGGCTTCTTTATAGAATAACATCATGAAAGTATAGAGTTGGTCTTTTGGAAAATTACACAAACTATTTACAATTGAAATCTTTACAATAAGACTATAAGAGTATTCAAAATGCTTTTCTCTTGTAGTTTTTTTTTTAATATGAATTCACAAGGATTACCTCTATGAATAAACAAAGTGTTTCCATAAACTACTCAAACTAAATCCTTGCATTCTTCCTTTTGATGCAAATACATTGTATCTTTCTTATTGCATAAAACAATGAGTACATAAAACTTCACTTGAACAATATACAATTTTCTCATTTCACCATTGAATACATAACATAATACAAGTTCGTTTCTTTCCTACATCTTGATACATAAACATGCATTACAATACAAGATTTTGAGAGGTATCTCAATACAAAACAATAATTTTGTGCTCAAGGAAATTCCATACTTCTTTATAAGAAAACCATATTCACAAACAAAAGTATTACATCTCAAATATAAGAACATCTTTCAATCTCCTTCAAGAGCCCTCCTTCATCATGAAGGCTTCAATGGCACCAAATTGCTGCAATAAACAAAACATAGGCCAAGGAGTGCTCACCTCCCAACCTAGGCTTCTAAGAAGCCACCCCCGAGCTTGGGGAAACATCATAATAACAAGGGAAACACTCATACAAACCACAATACTACATCATAAAACAACAACACAAGAAATTTCCCTCCCTATGTTATTTTACAAAGAGTCACAACAAGACTCAATAAGGGTGAAGGTGGAACCAATACAAAAGGAGAAGCACATCTCATTGATGAGGACCAACCATCACTTGGCTTCCTCATAACATATTTATCTCCACAAAAACATAATCTTAACAACTCCTTATGACCCTTAATTTTTACATAACAAAAACTAGAGATGGCTACATGGAGCCCATACTTCCATGTTGCATCCCTCTCCTATCCAAGGAGAGACTCTACACTCTAGATTGTCCCAACAAATTTCCTTCACCCTCAAGGCTACTCTTCCCTCCCAAGGGTTAGTTTGGCCTTGATAACTCCCTCAAAAAAAATTTCAACAACACATAATAGAAAACAAATCTACAAGAACAACAATCTAACTTCACATTTGCAAAAGAAAAATAAGAATCATGCTCTCTACAAGCTCATGATTCTCTTAACATCTACAAAAGAACAAATCTACACAACACAAGATCACAATGCTACAACAACAAAACAAAAGTCACATAATCTCCATTAACACTACAATACTAAACTCACACATTCAATGCAAACAATAGCAAGAGTTTTTCATACAAGAAAATAGCAACAAGAGAGCATTTTTCCTCTCAACATGATAACAAAACAAAAAAAATAAGAATGAAGTTTCACCAACCTAGAGTCCAATGCTTAATGGAAGATAGTTGTAGAAGAGCTATCCACTTTCCAAGGCTTTCTCCAAAATTAGTCAATCTCCAAATCTAGAGAGTGGGTGTCAACCTTTTCCAAAAGAAGAGGGCCTTCTAAAAAGGCCTCCACACACTCTCCTAGGGATGGGATTTCCTTCCAATTGGATGACCTTCCCAAGTTCTTACAAAGTTTCCAAAAATGGGTTTTCAAAAAGGTAGTCCAAAAAGTTGATTCAAAGACTTTCAATTTAATTGGTTGAAAACTCTACACATGCACATGTTTCAAAAGTGAATTTTCGTCCATTTTGAAAATCCCACTTTTGGAAGGGTCCTATGGTCAACAAGGGATTGTTCTATGGTTAAAAACACCCCTTAACCATAGGTATAACAAGTGAGCTCACTAAGATAGGTTCAAACTCTTCCCTAGACACTTCTAAGCCACCTAAAATCCCATGTGAAGCTCAAATCCGAAAATCTATGATATGACAAAACCTCTAGCTCCCTTACCAAGTGATTTTCATGGGGATCCTAAAGGGTACCTTTCTAGGTTGGTGTTTAACCAATCCCCAAGTGAACATGTCATGGCCACATGTACACAACACATGTGTCAAGTGACAACTAAAAAGACACATCACAAGCCATGTGTCATGTACACTTGGACATTTACACAAATAACACTTACAATTTAAACATAAAAATCAAATACAATCATGCATCACACTTTCACAAATAAAACACGATTACAACGAGATTTTTAGCTTATTTCTAGAAGCAACCTTGGCTTAACTGAATTTTCACAAATGTCCCTGTGATGTTTCCCCGATTTTACCTTGGCCTACTTCCCTGCACACTCAAATCCAATATCAGTAGTCCAAGGAGATAAAAATAACATGTAAATGCATAGCATCAATAACCAAGTTAATTCATTTGACAATTCATAAATTACATGACATAATTGATTATCCATGACATACATACAACTCATCTTAAACACTTAATTCAATTAATTTCGAACATAAACATTGCATCCATACATAATTTTATTTGCAATTAAACTGCATCATCATAATCATTCATAAATTAAAATAAAAATACACACATGTTTAAGTCCCAAATCAATGTCTCAATATTCATCATATAATCATAATATTGATGGAATAAGGATGAAGTAACTGAGAGGGGGGTGGGGGGTGAATCAGTCAACCATAAATCACTTCACAATTATTTCTTTCCAGATCCCTTAGGATATCTTAATGAAGATTATCTGTTTAACACTCGGTAAATAGATTGCAGTAACTTTGAAGATGCAGAAAGTATTAGCAAAATTATCTTTAGATATTCATCAGCACTTGTATATGATTAAGATAGCAATTAAGAACACAGGAGACACAAGATTTAACGTGGAAACCCAATATGGGAAAAACCACCAATGTATCTAGATCCTGATTTTCACTTTTCTGAAGTGATGCCCGGTTAGAAGCCAACCTGGTAAAAGGTTACAAAACACACTGTTAGGTGTGACCTTGTTAGAGGATTTAATCACCCTATTAGGAGTGGCCTGGTAAGAGGTCTTGAGAATAATTCAATGAAATTGTCACCTTGTTAGAGGATTTATAATATGGCTGTTAAACCAACTCGGTTAAGAGATTTACAATTCACTGTTACAATGATAAGAAGGTAACAATGAAAATGACCTATATAATAATGCAACTGTCTTGCTGATTACAGATCTCTGTTCTGCATAAGTCTGATCTTTCCTGATCGAATATATCTCTGCTGCTCCTCAAGGATATCTGATCATCCTTCACAATTTCACACACACCTTTCCTGCTTTTCTTCTATATATCTTCTGCTGTGTATCTTTTTTATTTTCACATTTGACCTTTTATTTATATGATTTTAGATTTGTCAAATCGACATTACTTAGTATAACAGTCGGCTGAATGAAGCAAACTTTATTTGCAAAAATCCTTTAAGGGCCGACAGTGCTCGGTGACCATAACTTTCTACAATCTTTCGGAGACCGAGGGAACTCGGTAAACACTGACAATCCTTTACCTTCGATAACCGACTGAACTCAGTAAATGCTAACTTTTCTTCAACAACCGACTGAACTCGGTAAATGCTAACTTTTCTTCGACAACCGACTGAACTCGATAAACACTGAATTTTCTTTGACGACCGACTGAACTCGGTAAATGATGATTTTCTTTGATAACTGACTGAACTCGGTAAGCACTAATATTACTGCCTGACAGACCGACTGAGCTCGGTAGGTACTGAATGTTGCGAACTATGACATAGTGTGACATCAAAGACAATACATAATTTGAGTAGCAATTTCCTTCAGACAATTGTTTCCAACAAATATAATGTCCATCAATCTACTAAGTGATAAAACCACATCATAAAGTATCGATAAAATCCATAAGGCATCAAAATATAATCATAAAATATGTCTATGTCAAAAGCAGAACTGAATGACTATGATAGGCTAGGGGTGAGGCCTCACATCTTCAGTAAATTCTAAACTTCAAATCCAATAAAAGTAACTCAGACCTCATTTCCAGAATTGCATAACTTCATATCAAACTTCATCTTTGGATTTTAATAAAGTTTTTTTAAACTAACAGTGGTGTGAAATCATATTGGCATGAGTGAAAGGGCGCTTAGGAATAAAATAGATCATTTTTCTAAATTTCTTAGGGTGTCACAGTTCTGGATCAGTCAATTTTATAAGTTTGAAGAAAATATGTAGATTCCTAAATTTGATTTTTCCAGCTACCTTTAATCTCTGATTTTAGTTCAATTCTGATAAAATTTTGGCTAGGTCCTAACTATAATAACTGTTGTAGGCCTAGGTATAGAAAATGGAGTTGGAATCCATGGGCCAAAGCCTCAAGCCAAGGGAAAGGACTTACCAGTGAAAGATGAAAGAGGCTAATGAAGAGAAAAAGTGGCCAAGAGCTGGATAGTTCAAATGCAAGCAAGATGTTTCCAAGATGAATTCGAGTAGAAGGTACAAGGCCATGATCAAGGAATACTATAAAGAAAATATTCAAGATACCAAGACATGGAAGAAAGACAAAGCAAGTTTGAAAAGGAGGGGATGCTATCTTGAATTTCATGGGAAACCCAATTATCACAAGAAGATAAGATTCAAGACAAGAACCATTTGAAGACCAAGAGAAAAGAGATGAAAAAATTTCTAGGAGCAGTTGAAGATGAGCCATCACAATTGAAGGATTAACAAATGATCTCTCCTCAACAATTAGGGGGGTATTTATCAAGTTTAAAAGATGAGTTTGCTGAGGTGGCAGCCATATCCTCCATCAATAAAAACATGCCAAGTGTCACATGGTGACAATTTGATGAGATTATGTCCAGATTCATTGAATCTGAAAGGAGGATGAGGATAAGGAACACATTTCCAAAGGTGATGAGGTGGCTTCATCTACATGTGCCCTCTTCTTAGTGGTCCACATGTCATTGATCCTTATCCAGTTGTTGTGGATTTGAATTTTCTTATTGACCCATGGAGGCAATGTAATTTTCCTATTGGCCCACATGGTGGTGCTTAATTGTAATTGGGTGGGTATTAAATATTTGTAGTAGGTAGTTATGGAAACCCTAATTAAGGCTTTTGCCTCTTAATCTCAACCCTTGATTTAAAGTTTTTGCCTCTTAATCTTGGCCACTCATTGTACTTGAAGCCTTTATATAAGGCCATTTGTTCTCATTTGTAAAAGGAGTTATGTTGGAGAATTGGTGCCAAAATACTATCAAAGTTTTCTTTATTCATTGTTGTGGCTTGCATGGTGGATATACATGATCATTTTGATGTGTTTGTATGGTTCTTTACATCTCTCAATTAAGATAGGGTTTTTTTTCAAATTTGTTAGAGTAAGAGTAGAAGTAGGTAGATTGTGTGGTGATATTGGTGGATGTTTGATTGAATTTCATAAAACTAGGCCACTAGCTCCTTGTAGATGCAAGGGTGCCCTGTGTGGTAATCTAGTAATTGTGCTCAAGTTTAATTGACATTAGATCCTTAATTTGTACTCCAAGTTGGATTGAGGGGAAGGTGTTGATATGAAAACCATTTAAGATCCTTTGAAGCTTTACACTAGGTGGAAGTGAAGTCGTAGGCAAGCCTCCATTTGGTAGGAGTCCTAGTCCATCCATTAGTTTTCCCATCCATAGTTAGAAATATAAGTAGTTTAGATAGTAGAAGTTTGAAGAGAAAAGTTGGAAGTGATATAAATCATGGATATATTTTTGTTGCACATTGCAAAGTCAAATCTTTAGTAGTGCAAGTAAGTTGACACCTTTGAATGAATTATGTAAGCCTGCCTAAGTGATTAAAAAGAAAATCACATCATTTCAACTGAGTTAGATATCCACAAGTGTAAGGAACCTTGGAGTCATTTCATGATCTTCATTGCAAAGCTTAGCATGGGAGATGAATTTGTTCAAGAGAGGATTTAATGTTTTATGTTTCTTGAAGCATTGAATATTTAGTCCTGGATGTTGTGTAAGTGGAACAAAACTCGTATCAACAGAAATTAGTGCTAGAATGAGGGCCTAAATGAGGTTCATTCATGGACTATCAACAACAATGAGCTTTCATGTTATATTTGAGATGTGAGAGATCCCTCCAAAAGTTCAAAAAATCCAAAAAATACAAAAATTCAAAAATGAAAAAGTAAAAGACTTCTTAGTGGATGGGTAGTGGTTTCATGTTCAAGGCATTCATCCAGTTGACATTGCTCGATTTCAAGAGGCTTTGAATGCACAATTGTATCCATAGAATTTGTTTGAATTGGCATCACCTTGCGAGTGCAGGATTCATGGGATAGCCATGCATGATGAGCTTATTTTTTGGACATTTCTATCAAGAGTGGAGTTGGTATTGCAAAAGAAGATGTTCTTTTGGGATATCCTCAAACCAATTTGATTTGCCAAATTAGAGGATAGAGTTAACATGTTTGTGAATAGTTTCAAGGAAATGATCAAGAAGCAACTAAGCGAGGAGGAACTATATGTGGAAGATATGTTTCTCTTTGGTTGGTGTAGATTACACAATGTGAGACATTCAGAATATACTTGTCAACCATGTTGGGATATCATAAAGAAGGCCAAGCAAGAGATGGGATGGTTTGATTGTGAGAAACTGAATACAAATGGAATTTGGAGTGCATACCTTGAATGAATGAGTTTGGAATCAAAGGAAGGCATAAAGGATTGCATTCATCACTTAGGTTGGAAACCAAAAGATGAGCATATTGTATCCTCATTCGACAAAGAAGAAAGAAACTTGCGAGAGGATAGCATGGTTAAACCTAATGACCAAGATATTCATGTGGAAGATGAGCCTTCACACTTTACTCCACAAGAGGAAGGTGTTAAGAAAGAAATCAAGGAAGCAATATAATACATTCAAGGAGGAGAAATGATAGCAATTAAGGATAAGCATTTGGAAAACCATGGGGGTGAAAAACTACAAGAAGACCATAACAAGTTTGAAGAGGTGATCCTTGGTGAACTTTCCCTCATGCTACAAAGTTGAATTCTTGAGGATGAGTTCAAAGAGGTCTCTAGCACCCTTCAGGAAAGAAACAATCAAGTGGACAAGTTGAACAAGGAATTGAAAGTTACTACAAGTGAATCAAGATACGAGGAAAAGTTTGATAAAGCATTCCAAGAAATCATTACCACCATATTCTTTGGGGGCATGCTTAATGATCTTACAGAAGAAATACGAATGGATTCATTGCCAAAGGCATCCCAAGATAGACAAGTTGTTGCAAGTGGCATAATTCACCATCAACTCCGACCTCCAGAGGCTTTGACATTTGGGATTGATGAACTTATGAAGACATTTTAGGACCTCCCTGTCAGTTGCAAGGATTCCAAGGGTGATGAGATTCCACATGATGAATTGCAAGATGTTCCTAAAAAGAAATCTACACGTGGCTCCATGGAAAAAGAAAGTCAAGAACAGTTTGGGTTGATGCTATTGTTGGATTTAGCATTTGATCAGCTTGAGGAGATATTTGAGGGAGGACTCGTCATAGAATCCTTAATTTTTGAAGATACACTTAACGATGTTCATAAAGATGGGTGGTTCATGCGGTATAGGGGCAAGCCACCTAAGGCAGTATTCCAAGGCCTTGATTTCATGACTGATCCTACCTTAATCACTCATGAGTTTGATGTTGATGTTAGTGGGATGATCCATCATCAACTTCAACCTCCTGAAGCCATGGAGAATTTACAGGTTCCATTTGAATTTGAGTCATGCTAGGTTGTTTCTTTCCCCGCTCTTAATGTTCAAAGTTGAGAAAGTTTTTATTTTGATTATGGAAACTTTGGAAAGAAAGCTTGTTTATGGATTGATCATGGAACCAATGAATTGCCTCAATTTTTGATCTTGCATGATAATATTCTTGAGTTTGAGTTTAAAGTGACTACATTTTTTTTAGAGTACAAGGATGAGCCTGGAAGATTGAGAACTATCACCCAAGCCTTGTTGCTCTTGAACATCCTGAGAAACCATGTTAGGCCAAGTGTACATATCGGTCTAGTCGGTGTTGTCCCTTTAGAGTGTTGTACATAGTTAGAGTAGGTTTGTCTTGAACCATCTGGTTCAAGAGGGTTAGAGTAGTTTTCCCTTTTGTCAGTCAGTTTAGTTGTCTTAGGGAGCTCAGATAGTAATTTTCCTTGAGTCAGTTGACTCGAAGTTTGTTTGACGGGCTTAGTTGGTTTCCTTAGAAGGTTAGTTTGTAGGTTTGCCTTGAGTTGTTTGACTTGGGTGGTTTTCTTTAGTCTAGGAGCTTTCTTTGGTTAGTTTATTTTAGAGGGATCCAAATTTGTGAGAAGGGTGATGATTATACAGGTACACTCTAGTGTTCTCCCAATAGTTTTGTTTAGTTTATTTCCTGGGTATATCTTTGTGGGGCTCCCTTGAATTGGAGATTGGATTCCTAATAGCTTTAGCCTGCGAAAAGGATTTGTCCTAAATTTGGATTGAGTCATGGTGTTGTTTTGAGTACTCGAGTCTTTCGATTACAACATTTTATTCACACTCAATTGCTTCGGGTTCTTTGGTAGTTTTAAAGTGAAGTTGGATTTAGTGAAAATATTACACCTACGCCAGTGCCACTATGGTCTTCCAAACCCTCTGTAGGCTTCATTACCTACAAGCCAAGAAAAATATTGAAAGTAAGGAGAAAAGCAATATCATGAGAAAATAGAGAAAAATGAAAAATTGATGAAAAAGTGAAATATCCAATAAAAAAAATGAGAAGGTAGATTTGGCTCAAGGGTGTGCAAGAATTTCTATTGGTGCAATAAAAATAATCACTAAAGGTAGAATCATGTTTGTGGTGCCACAATGATAACCTCATCAGGGCTATGGACGCCTGACTAGCAGTGAGGCTCTATCTAGGATGCTTTTGGAGTAAGGATACAAAAATAGCTAATTTCAATGGATCTAAGATGCTTTCTAAGGTTATTTTCAAGTGAGAATGAATCACTTGCACACACGTGGGTAATCAAGGGTAGCGGCTCTTAACTCAATTCATGGTTTCTTCCATTTTGAGTGCATTTCCTAGTTGTGGGGTAGGTGAAAATGGAGTTGATCAAAGATTTCAGTTCCAAATGAGTTTTATCCTTGAAATGTTCGAGAACATTTCTTTGGGTGGATGCTAGATGTTGTGATATTTTCACACCATCACCCCATTGCAAATGGGGACCCCCCTCTTTTGCTACCTTACTGCTATTAATAGGGCTACAGGTGAGTAGAATTGAAAAATTGACTAAGTATTGAGGTGAGAGAGTAGCAATAGTAAAAATTACCTAGGGATTGAGATGGAATTGGTTTGATTGTCATCTTAGAGATAGAGTGAAGTTGGAGGTTGAGGATGGATGAGTCGAGGTAAACTGGGTGAATTTTGAAGTAGGAGGGAGATGGGACTTGTTTCTCTCTTTGGGAAAATTGTCGCTTATCTTTGAGTTGGACGCATTTTAGTTCCATCTAATCATCACTCATCTTTGAGCTAGACATGTTTTAGTTCCCTCTAATCATCGCTTATCTTTGAGCTGGATGTGTTTTAGTTCCCTCTAATCGTCGCTCATCTTCGAGTTGGATGCATTTTAGTTCCCTCTAATCGTCGCTCATCTTTGAGCTAGATGCATTTTAGTTCCCTCTAATCATCGCTCAACTTTGAGCTTGATGCATTTTAGTTCCCTCTAATCATCGCTCATCTTTGAGCTAAATGTGTTTTAGTTCCCTCTAATCATTGCTCATCTTTGAGCTGAATGCATTTTAGTTCCATCTAATCATTGCTCATCTTTGAGCTGAACACGTTTTAGTTCCATCTAATCGTTCCTCATCTTTGAGCTGAGCACATTTTGCTTCCATCTAACTGATACTCATCTTTGAGCCAAGCATATTTTTCTTCCATCAAATTGTTGCTCATCTTTGGGCTAAGCCTTTTTCCTGCCATGTAATTTGTGTCTCATCTTGGGGCTAAGGCCTCTTTTCATGCGTCAAATTTTGTTCTCATCTTGCAATGCACTATTTTAAGGCCTGAGTTTTTTATGACAGACTTTAGTTAGGCCCTATTTAGGCCCTCTATGATATTGATAATGAAGCGTATATCCTAGATTTCAAAAGGCAATGGTTGTGCTTACATTTTCCCGTTTAAATTTGATAATAGAATTGCAAAATTCAAAATTTTGACTCTCTAAAATGGCAGTTATACCCAGAATCTGAGTTTGACCTACAAAACAAATAAGAAATAGACTAAAATATCTTTGAGTTTCCTTTTATATGAGGTGGTTTGCATTTGGATTGGGCCTACCCTAAATTGCATTGATTAATTCCTCAATTCATGGCCATATTTCCCCATAATTAATGAAACTCTGGGCAATTAAAACATTAAACTAGACCCTGTCCTAAACAAAACATGTGACCTTTTTTAATGACATTGGGCCCAAAATTCTAGGCAAAACAACCTTGAAAAATGGCATATGGGTTGAGGATCAGGTCAGACTTGATTTGGGCCCCATATAATGAAGTGTGTGGCCTCATAAGGCCTCTACATCAAAGCACTCAAGCCCAAATTTGACCCAAGAAACTAAATATTGGGCACTAAAATTGAGGTCAAATCTCTACTTAAAACTTAAATGCTAAATGTTGGGCACCAAAATCGAGGTGAGATCGCAAATTGAAATTTAAATGCTAAGTGTAAAGTGCAAAACTCAATGATATTTAATGATATTTGAAGTTGTAAAGTGCAGATCTGGGCACTACATTCGATGCATGGTTTGTTGTAAAATAAAATTGAATTAAATGCTAGGTCATCTTGCCTCAAGTTTAACCATGGAGGCTTTGTATTTAATGATCATTTGTAATTAAGGAGAGGGACCAAATTTAATGTCATGGCTAGGAATTAAATGCTCAATGTAACTGCCATTTAATGGAAAATTTGCAAGCCTTTTCTATATAAATTGAATTGCTCAACTATTTTGAAAATATTTTCATTGCAAACAAAGGCAAGTTAGGAGCGAAATTTTGAATTGAATGTATAGCTGAGAAGGTTCAAACTATTGGGGGCAGATTGTGGGGTCTTCCCTAGTCATTTAGTTTGTAGGGCTATCAATTGAGGGTGCCAGAAACCAGTCAGCAGTGGTCCTCTAATTATCTTTAGTAAATTCCAGACTTCAAATCCAATAAAAGTAGCTCAGACCTAATTTCCAGAATTGCATAAATTCATATCGGACTTCATCTTTGGATTTTAGTCATGTTTTTTTTTTACTAACAGTGGTATGAAATTAGATTGGCATGAGTGAAAGGGCACTTAGGAGTAAAATAGATCAATTTTATGAATTTCTTAGGGTGTCACAGTTCTAGACCAGTCAATTTTATAAGTCTGAAGCAAATATGTAGAGTCCTGAATTTGATTTTTCCAGCTACCTTTAATCTCTGATTTTAGTTCAATTCTAATAAAATTTTGCTAGGTCCTAACTATAATAACTGTTGTAGGCCCATGTATAGAAAATGGAGTTGGAATCCATGGGCAAAAGAGTCAAGCCAAGGGAAAGGACTTGCCAGTGAAAGATAAAAGAGGCTAATGAAGAGAAAAAGTGGCCAAGAGCTAGATAGTTCAGATGCAAGCAAGATGTTTCCAAGATGAATTCAAGCAATAGGTACAAGGCCATGATCAAGGAATACTATAAAGAAAATCTTCAAGATATCAAGACATGGAAGAAAGAGAAAGCAAATTTGAAAAGGAGGGGATGCTATCTTGAATTTCATGGGAAACCCAATTATTACAAGAAGGCAAGATTCAAGACAAGAACCATTTGAAGACCAAGAGAGAAAGATGAAAAATTTCAAGGAGCAGTTGAAGATGAGCCATCACAATTGAAGGATTAACAAATGATCTCTCCTCAACAATTATGGGGGTATTTAACAAGTTTAAACGATGAGTTTGCTGAGGTGGAAGCCATATCCTCCATCAATAAAAACATGCCAAGTGTTACATGGTGAAAATTTGATGAGATTATGTCTGAATTCATTGAACCTAAAAGGAGGATGAGGATAAGGAACACATTTCCAAAGGTGATGAGGTGGCTTCATCTACATGTGCCCTCTTCTTAGTGGTCCACATGTCATTGATCCTTATCCGGTTGTTGTGGATTTGAATTTTCTTATTGGCCCATGGAGGCAATGTAATTTTCCTATTGGCCCACATGGTGGTGCTTAATTGTAATTGGGTGGGTATTAAAAATTTGTAGTAGATAGTTATGGAAACCCTAATTAAGGCTTTTGCCTCTTAATCTCGGCCCTTGATTTAAAGTTTTTGCCTCTTAATCTTGGCCACTCTTTGTACTTGAAGGCTCTATATAAGGCCATTTGTTCTCATTTGTAAAGGGAGTTATGTTGGAGAATTGGTGCCAAAATACTATCAAAGTTGTTCTCTATTCATTGTTGTGGCTTGCATGGTGGATGTACATGATCATTTTGATGTGTTTGCATGGTTCTTTACATCTCTCAATTAAGATAGGATTTTATTTCAAAGTTGTTAGAGTAAGAGTAGAAGTAGGTAGATTGTGTGGTGATATTGGTGGATGTTTGATTGGATTCCATAAAACTAGGCCACTAGCTCCTTGTAGATGCAAGGGTGCCCTGTGTGGTAATCTAGTAATTGCGCTCAAGTTCAATTGACATTAGATCCTTAATTTGTACTCTAAGTTAGATTGAGGGGAAGGTGTTGATATGAAAACCATTTAAGATCCTTTGAAGCTTTGCATTAGGTGGAAGTGAAGTCACAGGCAAGCCTCCATTTGGTAGGAGTCCTAGTCCATCCATTAGTTTTCCCATCCATAGTTAGAAATAGAAGTAGTCTAGATAGTAGAAGTTTGAAGAGAAAAGTTGGAAGTGATATAAATCACGGATATATTTTTGTTGCACATTGCAAAGCCAAATCTTTAGCAATGAAAATAAGTTGACACCTTTGAATGAATTATGTAAGCCCAACTAAGTGATTAACCAGCAAATCACATCATTTCAATTGAGTTAGATATCCACAAGTGTAAAGAACCTTGGAGTCATTTCATGATCTTCATTGCAAAGCTTAGCATGCGAGATGAATTTTTTCAAGAGAGGATTTAATGTTTTATGTTTCTCGAAGCATTGAATATTTAGTCCTACATGTTGTGTAAGTGGAAAAAAACTCACATCAATAGGGTCCTTATGATGTTAAATCTCCTCTCAAATAGTTTGCAACAAGAATAATAGTTCGAATGTCATCAGGTGGTGGCACAATTAAATCAAAATGCAACATTTTTGTTACATAATGGTTTGGGAGCATCACTAGAGTGAATGTACACTTCCTCTTTTGGCTAGGAAAAGGTATGGGAGCATGTGAATTTTTAAGAATGCTAAAATCCTACATTACAAAATTGAGTTCAACAAGCTTTGGGGTGTTCTAGATGACATGAGAGTTGCAATGGTTACTACCTTGTCTAGTAGGCAACATGTTCAGACTATTCTACATATTTAGGGGCAACAAATGCAAGGACAACCACCTATTTCTACTCTTAAATCACATCAGAGAGAAGCAATGATGTCAAGGTCAGCCTCAAGATCTTCATCCATTTATAGTGTTATGGTTGAATCACATCAGGGAAAGGGGAAACAAAAGATGCAAACTCAAAGTAACCTCATAGCTGATTTGTTTAATGTGCACCTAAGGGATAAGATAGATGATTCTATTAACAAGTTCTCTTTTTCCAACGACATCCCATTTCATGTGGCTTGATCTCCTTATTATAAGGAGATCATGTCGATGGTGGCAAGGGGAGGAGCATCATATGTGCCACTAGGTGAGCACAAATTGAGGACCATGATTTTGGATAGCTATGCCAAGATGAATTCATTGATGGAGATGATGAGGGTATGTTGGGAGGAGCTTGGATGCAACATAGTTGTGGATGGGTGAATAGACATTAGTGATGAAGGGTGCTCCCCTTAATACCACAAACACATAACAGAAATAGAGAAACAACAACAATATGCAAGAACAGAAAATTGGCTTCTTATTATCTCCACAAATGTGAAATTACAAACTTTCAGAATTACAATATGCAAAGCCACATGGGCATTCCCTTACAATATTCTGTAGGACAAAGCCTCGAACTATTACCCAGATCTACTACCCAGAATTATTCTGAACTGCCTAAGACAATAATACAGCCTTCCTTATATAGGCAATTTTCCACCGCCTGGGAAGGTTCCAGAAATTTAGCCCATAGGGCCGACCAAACTTAGAATTATTTTTTTTTTTCAATTTATTACATCAAAGTCGGCTCAAAATAAATTTTGAAACCCGAACAGAAATTTTAAAGAAAAATCATTTTCTGCCATTTTAGGTGACCCAACTTCCGAAGACCATAAGTCATCACCAGTTGACCCGATTGACTATTGTAACCCCATTTCGGAAAGGGCGCGAGGAGCTCTACAACGCTTCAATTAAGCAAGCTTCATTCAGCCCAAAATTTGACCTCGTCCGGGGCCTCTAAAGCCTTCAAAACTGAGTTCAAAGTTTCTGCACCCTGTTTCCAAAACTGAAAATTTTCAATATCTTCAAAACCAGACTTGATCTAGCCATGAAACTTTACTGGCAGGCTGATATGACAGAGATGAACCTCCACATGTGAAATCAGAACATTCCGAGATCGTATGACCAACTTACTAAAAATAGAAAGTTTCTAGAAATAGCAGCTCTGCATAAGATAGCCCTTATTGAAAAGCAAAAACAAATATTTTTGTGTGATGCAAGATTGCTCTTACACCCAGGATGCTCCTGCATCAGACACCCAGGGTAATTTGAGAAGTGACCCTGTCACGACTCAGGTGTGCAGAGGAAAACCAAGACGGCTAATCTCCTCCTTTGTCAGCCATGATGAATCTTCAACAGGTCATCCTTTCAACTTGACCAGATATTCTTCATATATCCTGTTCCTTGTGCTTCGGCCAATACGACTGTCCAGTATATCTTCGATCTCCTTAGTGTCTGAACTAGTTGCTGGAATACTCCACTGTGCTGCTGTGATCTCATCTTCAACACCTCCTTCATGATACTCTGTCAGGTCTGAAATGTTAAACACTGGTGAAATATTTAGCTCAGTAGGCAATTCTACCTCATATGCGTTTCCTGAATCATGTTTCTTCAGTATCCTACATGGTCCAAACTTCTTCATTTTTAGCTTGTTATATGTACCAACTGGAAACCGCTCCTTCCGTAAATGAACCATGACTTCATCACCAACTTGAAATGCCTTATACCTCCTTTTCTCATCTGCCTTAGCCTTATACTATGCGTTCATCTTGGTAATATGCTTCCTCACCTCCTCATGGATGTTCTTCAAGTGTTCTGCAAAATCCTCAGCTTCAGCACTACTTATTTCTCCTTTATCTATCTTCCTCAATTCAGATGCATTTCTTGGACTACTTCCATATACAATCTGGAATGGTGATTTACCAGTGCTCCTGTTGACAGAATTATTGTATGCAAATTCTGCCTGTGGTAAAATCAAATCCCATCCTGTTGGCTTATCTCCAACCAAACATCTCAGCAAATTTCCCAAACTCCTGTTCACCACCTCTGTTTGTCCATCAGTCTGTGGGTGATGTGATGAATTGAACTTCAAATCTGTCTTCAACTTCTTCCACAATGTTCGCCAAAAATATCCAACAAACTTAGTGTCCCGATCTGAAACTATGGTCTTTGGCAAACCATGAAGTCTCACTACTTCTCTTAAAAACAATTCTGCTACATGAACAACATCATTAGTCTTCTTGCAGGGAATGAAATGTACCATCTTTGAAAATCTGTCAACTACCACAAAAATTGAATCGTGTCCCCGCTGTGTCCTCGGTAAACCAAGAACAAAGTCCATACTGATATCCTCCCAAGGCTTCTCTGGTATAGGTAATGGCTGATACAACCCTGTATTCTGCTTCACTCCTTTCGCCATCTGACATACTCTGCAACTCTGTACAAACTTCTTCACATCTTGCTACAATTGTGGCCAATAATAATTCTCACCAACCAAAGCAAGGGTTTTATCACGACCAAAGTGTCCATCCAATCCTCCACTATGCTTCTCCTTGATGAGATTCTCCCTCATAGAACTTCGTGGAATGCACAACTGACTCCCTCTGAATAGCATATCATCCTGGATGACGAAATCCAACCATTTCATCCTATCTAGAGTAACAGGTTCTTTACAAGTTTTCCAAGCTTCACCAAAATCAGGATCCTCTGGATACAAATTCTTGAGCTCCTTGAACCCAACCACTTCAATCTGCATTTCTGTCAGCAGTAGTTGCCTTCTGCTAAGAGCATCTGCAACCCTATTAGACTTTCCACTCCTATGTTTCAAAACAAATGTATAACTCTGCAAAAATTCAACCCATTTCAAATGCCTTTGATTTAACTTTCCTTGACTATTCAAATATTGCAAAGCTTGATGATCAGTATACAAAACAAACTCCTTAGGAAGCAAATAGTGTCTCCACTTCTTTAATGCTTGAACTATAGCATAAAATTCCTGATCATAAACAGAATATTTTCTCTTGGCATCATTCAACTTCTCACTGAAATAAGCAATAGGTTTACCTTCTTGGCTCATAACAGCTCCTATTGGAGTACCACTAGCATCACAATCTACTTGAAACACCTTATTAAAATCTGGAAGTGCTAAAACAGGTTGTTCTGTAACTTTTTGTTTCAACAATTGAAAACTCTTTTCTGCCCCATTAGTCCACTTAAACTCTTTTCTATCCCCTCTCATTGTTTTAGTCAGGGGTCCACAAATACTGCTAAAATTTCTGATAAACTTTCTGTAAAAGCTAGCCAAACCATGAAAAGATCTTACCTCAGTAGGACTCCTTGGAGTAGGCCATTCAAGGATAGCCTGTACCTTCTCTGGGTCCATTTTTAGACCTTCTGCTGAAACTACAAATCCCAAATACACTAACTCTTTCTTCACAAAACTGCACTTCTTCAAATTAATCAACAATTTCTCTTCTCTCAACTTCTCAAATACCATACGAATATGCATCATATGCTCATCCAATGTCTTACTAAAGATCAAAATATCATCTAGGTAAACAATGACAAACTTACCCAGAAATTCTTTCAGAACCTCGTTCATGAGCCGCATGAAAGTGCTCGGTGCATTGGTTAGCCCAAAAGGCATGACTAACCACTCATATAGTCCTTCCTTTGTCTTGAAGGCAGTCTTCCATTCATCTCCTTCTCTGATCCGAATCTGATGATATCCACTTTTCAGATCTATCTTTGAAAAATACACAACTCCACTCAAACAGTCCATAATATCATCCATTCGTGGCAATGGAAACCTGTACTTGATTGTGATCTTGTTTATTGCCCTAGAATCTGTACACATCCTCCACTCTCCATTCTTCTTTGGTGCTAATACCGCTGGTACAGCACAGGGACTCAGACTCTCACGGATCAATCCTTTCTGTAGCAGTTCATGTACTTGTCTGTTCAACTCCTCACTTTCTGCAGGTGTCATTCTATGTGCTGCCTTATTCGGCAAACTCGCTCCTGAGATCAAATCCATTTGATGACTGATCTTCCTGACTGGTGGTAATCCATCAGGCACGTTATCGGATACAATATCCTGAAACTCATTCAACAAATCTGCAACTTCTACAGGAACATCTTCTACTTCCTCTTTACCAGCTTTTGGAATTAAAGCAAAACATACATGCTCATGCCTCATACCATCTAGAAAATTTCTTCTATCAACAAAAGTTATCTTTGCATTACCACATACCTTTTCTTCAGTCTCCTTCAATGGTTTTAGCTTATGTCGCACTCCATCCTTTGTCAGGGAATAGGTATTCGCATGACCATCATGTACAACACATCTGTCAAACTGCCATGGTCTACCCAACAACATATGACATGCATCCATAGATATGATATCACACAATACCTCATCTTGGTATCCGCCAATCTTGAACTTCACCAGGCATTGTTCATTGACCATGAGCTTGTGGTCATCCTGTACCGAGACAATCCGATATGGATGTGGGTGTTTCTGTCTCTTGAGCTTCAACTTTGTCACCATCTCTTCTGACACCAAATTGTCAGTGCTTCCACTATCAATAATCACATCACAACATTTACCTTCACACTTGCACCTGGTGCGAAACAGGCTCCTTCTTTGCTCAGGTTCATTCTCACCACTCAACAGGACTCTTCTGTTAATCAATGTTTCTCCTCTTTCAGCATCTTCAGAATTTGATGATCTGGCATCTTCATCTACATGTGCAACTCTGGCCTAGCCTTCATTTCGCCTGTCTGTTCTTTCTTGGTGCTGAGGACATTCAAATGCCCTATGACCTTCTTCTCCACAGTGAAAACATGTTCCATGGAAGCCACCTCTTCCAGATCCTTGTCCTCTTCCTCTTCCTCTCTGATCTCTATTATTCTGATCCTGGAAGCGATTGGAATTATTTCCTCGCTGATTCTGACTGCTACTGGCCTCATCTTTCTTTTTCGGATCTTCATTTCGGCCACCATATGACCGTCCACCAGATCGTCCACCGCGACCTCTTCCATTTTGTCTGCTCTCAAACTTCTTGTTCAGCTTTTCCTCTACTTTTAGGGCAAACTGGTATGCCTCTTCAATACTGTTCATTCGAACCAGATTCAGCTCCTCCTGAATGCTTGGCCTTAACCCATTAAGGTATCGGGCAACTTTCTCCTTATCAGCTTCTGCATGGCCTGTTCTGATGAGAAGTCGATAGAACTCCTCTGTATACTCCTGAATAGATCTTCCTGCTTGCTTCAAACTCTGCATTTTCTTCAGTAGGTCAAGCTCATAATCAACAGGAATGAACTGTCGCTTCAATTTATCCACCATCCGATCCCATCTCGTGATTTTCTCCTTTCCCCTTCTATTTCGCTCCAACTGAATCTCTTGCCACCATATCTTCGCATGACCTTTCAGTCTGGCCTTCGCAAATTTGACCCTATCAAGATCCTCAACATCTTCATACTCAAAATATTCTTCACATTCATTGATCCAATCGATCAATTCCTCTGGGTTAAGATTTCCAGAAAATGTAGGAACCTCAATCTTAGGTCTTTTCCCAATCTTGGAAATCGCTCGAAAAAGTCTTTCTTCCTCATGGTTCACAATTTCAACATCTCCTTCTTGATATTCTTCTTCGGCTTCATCCTCGCTTTCGTCTCTGACATTAAGATTCATTCCTCTGCGAATCTCTTCTTGCAATGCTCGCACTTGTCTCTGCAGCTTTCTAACCTCAGGTGTTACAACACCAGCTCTTCTGCCATGTTCCCTTCGTGGAGGCATTTTCGTGATGCGCGCTGAAACCCTAGCCACGGTCCTGGTGCAAACTGCCTCACAGTCGGCGATCTGTTTACACACTCAAGAACAACCTGGCTCTGATACCACTTGATGAAGGGTGCTCCCCTTCATACCACAAACACATAACAGAAATAGAGAAACAACAACAATATGCAAGAACAGAAAATTGGCTTCTTATTATCTCCACAAATGTGAAATTACAAACTTTCAGAATTACAATATGCAAAGCCACATGGGCATTCCCTTACAATATTCTGTAGGACAAAGCCTCGAACTATTACCCAGATCTAATACCGAGAATTATTCTGAACTGCCTAAGACAATAATACAGCCTTCCTTATATAGGCAATTTTCCACCGCCTAGGAAGGTTCCAGAAATTTAGCCCATAGGGCCGACCAAACTTAGAATTATTTTTTTTTTTCAATTTATTACATCAAAGTCGGCTCAAAATAAATTTTGAAACCCGAACAGAAATTTTGAAGAAAAATCATTTTCTGCCATTTTAGGTGACCCAACTTCCGAAGACCATAAGTCATCACCAGTTGACCCGATTGACTATTGTAACCCCATTTCGGAAAGGGCGCGAGGAGCTCTACAACGCTTGAATTCAAGCAAGCTTCATTCAGCCCAAAATTTGACCTCGTTCGGGGCCTTTAAAGCCTTCAAAACTGAGTTCAAAGTTTCTGCACCCTGTTTCCAAAACCGAAAATTTTCAATATCTTCAAAACCAGACTTGATCTAGCCATGAAACTTTACTGGCAGGCTGATATGACAGAGATGAACCTCCACATGTGAAATCAGAACATTCCGAGATCGTATGACCAACTTACTAAAAATAGAAAGTTTCTAGAAATAGCAGCTCTGCATAAGATAGCCCTTATTGAAAAGCAAAAACAAATATTTTGTGTGATGCAAGATTGCTCTTACACCCAGGATGCTCCTGCATCAGACACCCAGGGTAATTTGAGAAGTAACCCTGTCACGACTCAGGTGTACAGAGGAAAACCAAGACGGCTAATCTCCTGCTTTGTCAGCCATGATGAATCTTCAACAGGTCGTCCTTTCCACTCGACCAGATATTCTTCATATATCCTGTTCCTTGTGCTTCGGCCAATACGACTGTCCAGTATATCTTCGATCTCCTTAGTGTCTGAACTAGTTGCTGGAATACTCCACTGTGCTGCTGTGATCTCATCTTCAACACCTCCTTCATGATACTCTGTCAGGTCTGAAATGTTAAACACTGGTGAAATATTTAGCTCAGTAGGCAATTCTACCTCATATGCGTTTCCTGAATCATGTTTCTTCAGTATCCTACATGGTCCAAACTTCTTCATTTTTAGCTTGTTATATGTACCAATTGGAAACCGCTCCTTCCATAAATGAACCATGACTTCATCACCAACTTGAAATGCCTTATACCTCCTTTTCTCATCTGCCTTAGCCTTATACTATGCGTTCATCTTGGTAATATGCTTCCTCACCTCCTCATGGATGTTCTTCAAGTGTTCTGCAAAATCTTCAGCTTCAGCACTACTTATTTCTCCTTTATCTATCTTCCTCAATTCAGATGCATTTCTTGGACTACTTCCATATACAATCTGGAATGGTGATTTACCAGTGCTCCTGTTGACAGAATTATTGTATGCAAATTCTGCCTGTGGTAAAATCAAATCCCATCCTGTTGGCTTATCTCCAACCAAACATCTCAGCAAATTTCCCAAACTCCTGTTCACCACCTCTGTTTGTCCATCAGTCTGTGGGTGATGTGATGAACTGAACTTCAAATCTGTCTTCAACTTCTTCCACAATGTTTGCCAAAAATATCCAACAAACTTAGTGTCCCGATCTGAAACTATGGTCTTTGGCAAACCATGAAGTCTCACTACTTCTCTGAAAAACAATTCTGCTACATGAACAACATCATTAGTCTTCTTGCAGCGAATGAAATGTGCCATCTTTGAAAATCTGTCAACTACCACAAAAATTGAATCGTGTCCCCGCTGTGTCCTCGGTAAACCAAGAACAAAGTCCATACTGATATCCTCCCAATGCTTCTCTGGTATAGGTAATGGCTGATACAACCCTGTATTCTGCTTCACTCCTTTCGCCATCTGACATACTCTGCAACTCTGTACAAACTTCTTCACATCTTGCTGCAATTGTGGCCAATAATAATTCTCACCAACCAAAGCAAGGGTTTTATCACGACCAAAGTGTCCAGCCAATCCTCCACTATGCTTCTCCTTGATGAGATTCTCCCTCATAGAACTTCGTGGAATGCACAACTGACTCCCTCTGAATAGCATATCATCCTGGATGATGAAATCCAACCATTTCGTCCTGTCTAGAGTAACAGGTTCTTTACAAGCTTTCGAAGCTTCACCAAAATCAAGATCCTCTGGATACAAATTCTTGAGCTCCTTGAACCCAACCACTTCAATCTGCATTTCTGTCAGCAGTAGTTGCCTTCTACTAAGAGCATCTGCAACTCTATTAAACTTTCCACTCTTGTGTTTCAAAACAAATGTATAACTCTGCAAAAATTCAACCCATTTCAAATGCCTTTGATTCAACTTTCATTGACTATTCAAATATTGCAAAGCTTGATGATCAGTATACAAAACAAACTCCTTAGGAAGAAAATAGTGTCTCCACTTCTTTAATGCTTGAACTATAGCATAAAATTCTTGATCATAAACAGAATATTTTCTCTTGGCATCATTCAACTTCTTACTGAAATAAGCAATAGGTTTACCTTCTTGGCTCATAACAGCTCCTATTGCAGTACCACTAGCATCACAATCTACTTGAAACACCTTATTAAAATCTGGAAGTGCTAAAACAGGTTGTTCTGTAACTTTTTGTTTCAACAATTGAAAACTGTTTTCTGCCCCATTAGTCCACTTAAACTCTTTTCTATCCCCTCTCATTGTTTCAGTCAGGGGTCCACAAATACTGCTAAAATTTTTGATAAACTTTCTGTAAAAGCTAGCCAAACCATGAAAAGATCTTACCTCAGTAGCACTCCTTGGAGTAGGCCATTCAAGGATAGCCTGTACCTTCTCTGAGTCCATTTTTAGACCTTCTGCTGAAACTACAAATCCCAAATACACTAACTCTTTCTTCACAAAACTGCACTTCTTCAAATTAATCAACAATTTTTCTTCTCTCAACTTCTCAAATATCATACGAATATGCATCATATGCTCATCCAATGTCTTACTAAAGATCAAAATATCATCTAGGTAAACAATGAAAAACTTACCCAGAAATTTTTTCAGAACCTCGTTCATGAGCCGCATGAAAGTGCTCGGTGCATTGGTTAGCCCAAAAGACATGACTAACCACTCATATAGTCCTTCCTTTGTCTTGAAGGCAGTCTTCCATTCATCTCCTTCTCTGATCCGAATCTGATGATATCCACTTTTCAGATCTATCTTTGAAAAATACACAGCTCCACTCAAACAGTCCATAATATCATCCATTCGTGGCAATGGAAACCTGTACTTGATTGTGATCTTGTTTATTACCCTAGAATCTGTACACATCCTCCACTCTCCATTCTTCTTTGGTGCTAATACCGCTGGTATAGCACAGGGACTCAGACTCTCACGGATCAATCCTTTCTGTAGCAGTTCATGTACTTGTCTGTTCAACTCCTCACTTTCTGCAGGTGTCATTCTATGTGCTGCCTTATTCGGCAAACTCGCTCCTGGGATCAAATCCATTTGATGACTGATCTTCCTGACTGGTGGTAATCCATCAGGCACGTTATCGGATACAATATCCTGAAACTCATTCAACAAATCTGCAACTTCTACAGGAACATCTTCTACTTCCTCTTTACCAGCTTTTGGAATTAAAGCAAAACATACATGCTCATGCCTCATACCATCTAGGAAATTTCTTCCATCAACAAAAGTTATCCTTGCATTACCACATACCTTTTCTTCAGTCTCCTTCAATGGTTTTAGCTTATGTCGCACTCCATCCTTTGTCAGGGAATAGGTATTCGCATGACCATCATGTACAGCACATCTGTCAAACTGCCATGGTCTACCCAACAACATATGACATGCATCCATAGATATGATATCACACTACCTCATCTTGGTATCCGCCAATCTTGAACTTCACCAGGCATTGTTCATTGACAATGACCTTGTGGTCATCCTGTACCGAGGCAATCCGATATGGATGTGGGTGTTTCTGTCTCTTGAGCTTCAACTTTGTCACCATCTCTTCTGACACCAAATTGTCAGTGCTTCCACTATCAATAATCACATCACAACATTTACCTTCACACTTGCACCTGGTGCGAAACAGGCTCCTTTGCTCAGGTTCATTCTCACCACTCAACAGGACTCTTCTGTTAATCAATGATTCTCCTCTTTCAGCATCTTCAGAATTTGATGATCTGGCATCTTCATCTACATGTGCAACTCTGGCCTGGCCTTCATTTCGCCTGTCTGTTCTTCCTTGGCGCTGAGGACATTCAAATGCCCTATGACCTTCTTCTCCACAGTGAAAACATGTTCCACGGAAGCCACCTCTTCCAGATCCTTGTCCTCTTCCTCTTCCTCTCTGATCTCTATTATTCTGATCCTGGAAGCAATTGGAATTATTTTCTCGCTGATTCTGACTGCTACTGGCCTCATCCTTCTTTTTCGAATCTTCATTTCGGCCACCATATGACCGTCCACCAGATCATCCACCACGACCTTTTCCATTTTGTCTGCTCTCAAACTTCTTGTTCAGCTTTTCCTCTACTTTTAGGGCAAACTGGTATGCCTCTTCAATACTGTTCATTCGAACCAGATTCAGCTCCTCCTGAATGCTTGGCCTTAACCCATTAAGGTATTGGGCAACTTTCTCCTTATCAGCTTCTGCATGGCCTGTTCTGATGAGAAGTCGATAGAACTCCTCTGTATACTCCTGAACAGATCTTCCTGCTTGCTTCAAACTCTGCATTTTCTTTAGTAGGTCAAGCTCATAATCAACAGGAATGAACTATCACTTCAATTTATCCACCATCCGATCCCATCTCGTGATTTTCTCCTTTCCCCTTCTATTTCGCTCCAACTGAATCTCTTGCCACCATATCTTCGCATGACCTTTCAGTCTGGCCTTCGCAAATTTGACCCTATCAGGATCCTCGACATCTTCATACTCAAAATATTCTTCATATTCATTGATCCAGTCGATCAATTCCTCTAGGTTAAGATTTCCAGAAAATGTAGGAACCTCAATCTTAGGTCTTTTCCCAATCTTGGAAATCGCCCGAAAAAGTCTTTCTTCCTCATGGTTCACAATTTGAACTTCTCCTTCTTGATATTCTTCTTCGGCTTCATCCTCGCTTTCGTCTCTGACATTAAGATTCATTCCTCTGCGAATCTCTTCTTGCAATGCTCGCACTTGTCTCTGCAGCTCTCTAACCTCAGGTGTTACAATACCAGCTCTTCCGCCACGTTCCCTTCGTGGAGGCATTTTCGTGATGCGCGCTGAAACCCTAGCCACGGTCCTGGTGCAAACTGCCTCACAGTCGGCGATCTGTTTACACACTCAAGAACAACCTGGCTCTGATACCACTTGTTGAAGGGTGCTCCCCTTAATACCACAAACACATAACAGAAATAGAGAAACAACAACAATATGCAAGAACAGAAAATTGACTTCTTATTATCTCCACAAATGTGGAATTACAAACTTTCAGAATTACAATATGCAAAGCCACATGGGCATTCCCTTACAATATTCCGTAGGACAAAGCCTCGAACTATTACCCAGATCTACTACCCAGAATTATTCTGAACTACCTAAGACAATAATACAGCCTTCCTTATATAGGCAATTTTCCACCGCCTGGGAAGGTTCCAGAAATTTAGCCCATAGGGCCGACCAAACTTAGAATTATTTTTTTTTTTCAATTTATTACATCAAAGTCGGCTCAAAATAAATTTTGAAACCCGAACAGAAATTTTGAAGAAAAATTATTTTCTGCCATTTTAGGTGACCCAACTTCTGAAGACCATAAGTCATCACCAGTTGACCCGATTGACTATTGTAACCCCATTTCGGAAAGGGCGCGAAGAGCTCTACAACGCTTCAATCAAGCAAGCTTCATTCAGCCCAAAATTCGACCTCGTCCGGGGCCTCTAAAGCCTTCAAAACTGAGTTCAAAGTTTCTGCACCCTGTTTCAAAAACCGAAAATTTTCAATATCTTCAAAACCAGACTTGATCTAGCCATGAAACTTTACTGGCAGGCTGATATGATAGAGATGAACCTCCACATGTGAAATCAGAACATTCCGAGATCGTATGACCAACTTACTAAAAATAGAAAGTTTCTAGAAATAGCAGCTCTGCATAAGATAGCCCTTATTGAAAAGTAAAAATAAATATTTTTGTGTGATGCAAGATTGCTCTTACACCCAGGATGCTCCTGCATCAGACACCCAAGGTAATTTGAGAAGTGACCCTGTCACGACTCAGGTGTGCAGAGGAAAACCAAGATGGCTAATCTCCTCTTTTGTCAGCCATGATGAATCTTCAACAGGTCGTCCTTTCAACTTGACCAGATATTCTTCATATATCCTGTTCCTTGTGCTTCGGCCAATACGACTGTCCAGTATATCTTCGATCTCCTTAGTGTCTGAACTAGTTGCTGGAATACTCCACTGTGCTGCTGTGATCTCATCTTCAACACCTCCTTCATGATACTCTGTCAGGTCTGAAATGTTAAACACTGGTGAAATATTTAGCTTAGTAGGCAATTCTACCTCATATGCGTTTCCTGAATCATGTTTCTTCAGTATCCTACATGGTCCAAACTTCTTCATTTTTAGCTTGTTATATGTACCAATTGGAAACCGCTCCTTCCGTAAATGAACCATGACTTCATCACCAACTTGAAATGCCTTATACCTCCTTTTCTCATCTGCCTTAGCCTTATACTGTGCGTTCATCTTCGTAATATGCTTCCTCACCTCCTCATGGATGTTCTTCAAGTGTTCTGTAAAATCCTCAGCTTCAGCACTACTTATTTCTCCTTTATCTATCTTCCTCAATTCAGATGCATTTCTTGGACTACTTCCATATACAATCTGGAATGGTGATTTACCAGTGCTCCTGTTGACAGAATTATTGTATGCAAATTCTGCCTGTGGTAAAATCAAATCTCATCCTGTTGGCTTATCTCCAACCAAACATCTCAGCAAATTTCCCAAACTCCTGTTCACCACCTCTGTTTGTCCATCAGTCTGTGGGTGATGTGATGAACTGAACTTCAAATCTGTCTTCAACTTCTTCCACAATGTTCGCCAAAAATATCCAACAAACTTAGTGTCCCGATCTGAAACTAAGGTCTTTGGCAAACCATGAAGTCTCACTACTTCTCTGAAAAACAATTCTGCTACATGAACAACATCATTAGTCTTCTTGCAGGGAATGAAATGTGCCATCTTTGAAAATCTGTCAACTACCACAAAAATTGAATCGTGTCCCCGCTGTGTCCTCGGTAAACCAAGAACAAAGTCCATACTGATATCCTCCCAAGGCTTCTCTGGTATAGGTAATGGCTGATACAACCCTGTATTCTGCTTCACTCCTTTCGCCATCTGACATAATCTGCAACTCTGTACAAACTTCTTCACATCTTGCTGCAATTGTGGCCAATAATAATTCTTACCAACCAAAGCAAGGGTTTTATCACGACCAAAGTGTCCAGCCAATCCTCCACTATGCTTCTCCTTGATGAGATTCTCCCTCATAGAACTTCGTGGAATGCACAACTGACTCCCTCTGAATAGCATATCATCCTGGATGATGAAATCCAACAATTTCGTCCTGTCTAGAGTAACAAATTCTTTACAAGCTTTCCAAGCTTCACCAAAATTAGGATCCTCTGGATACAAATTCTTGAGCTCCTTGAACCCAACCACTTCAATCTGTATTTATGTCAGCAGTAGTTGCCTTCTGCTCAGAGCATCTGCAACCCTATTAGACTTTCCACTCCTGTGTTTCAAAACAAATGTATAACTCTGCAAAAATTCAACCCATTTCAAATGCCTTTGATTCAACTTTCCTTGACTATTCAAATATTGCAAAGCTTGATGATCAGTATACAAAACAAACTCCTTAGGAAGCAAATAATGTCTCCACTTCTTTAATGCTTGAACTATAGCATAAAATTCCTGATCATAAACAGAATATTTTCTCTTGGCATCATTCAACTTCTCACTGAAATAAGTGATAGGTTTACCTTCTCGGCTCATAACAGCTCCTATTGCAGTACCACTAGCATCACAATCTACTTGAAACACCTTATTAAAATCTGGAAGTGCTAAAACAGGTTGTTCTGTAACTTTTTGTTTCAACAATTGAAAACTCTTTTCTGCCCCATTAGTCCACTTAAACTCTTTTCTATCCCCTCTCATTGTTTCAGTCAGGGGTCCACAAATACTGCTAAAATTTCTGATAAACTTTCTGTAAAAGCTAGCCAAACCATGAAAAGATCTTACCTCAGTAGCACTCCTTGGAGTAGGCCATTCAAGGATAGCCTGTACCTTCTCTGGGTCCATTTTTAGACCTTCTGCTGAAACTACAAATCCCAAATACACTAACTCTTTCTTCACAAAACTCCACTTCTTCAAATTAATCAACAATTTCTCTTCTCTCAACTTCTCAAATACCATACGAATATGCATCATATGCTCATCCAATGTCTTACTAAAGATCAAAATATCATCTAGGTAAACAATGACAAACTTACCCAGAAATTCTTTCAGAACCTCGTTCATGAGCCGCATGAAAGTGCTCGGTGCATTGGTTAGCCCAAAAGGCATGACTAACCACTCATATAGTCCTTCCTTTGTCTTGAAGGCAGTCTTCCATTCATCTCCTTCTCTGATCCGAATCTGATGATATCCACTTTTCAGATCTATCTTTGAAAAATACACAACTCCACTCAAACAGTCCATAATATCATCCATTCGTGGCAATGGAAACCTGTACTTGATTGTGATCTTGTTTATTACCGTAGAATCTGTACACATCCTCCACTCTCCATTCTTCTTTGGTGCTAATACCGCTGGTACAGCACAGGGACTCAGACTCTCACGGATCAATCCTTTCTATAGCAGTTCATGTACTTGTCTGTTCAACTCCTCACTTTCTGCAGGTGTCATTCTATATGCTGCCTTATTCGGCAAACTCGCTCCTGGGATCAAATCCATTTGATGACTGATCTTCCTGACTGGTGGTAATCCATCAGGCACGTTATCGGATACAATATCCTGAAACTCATTCAACAAATCTGCAACTTCTATAGGAACATCTTCTACTTCCTCTTTACCAGCTTTTGGAATTAAAGCAAAACATACATGCTCATGCCTCATACCATCTAGAAAATTTCTTCCATCAACAAAAGTTATCTTTGCATTACCACATACCTTTTCTTCAGTCTCCTTCAATGGTTTTAGCTTATGTTGCACTCCATCCTTTGTCAGGGAATAGGTATTCGCATGACCATCATGTACAGCACATCTGTCAAACTGCCATTGTCTACCCAACAACATATGACATGCATCCATAGATATGATATCACACAATACCTCATCTTGGTATCCGCCAATCTTGAACTTCACCAGGCATTGTTCATTGACCATGAGCTTGTGGTCATCTTGTACCGAGGCAATCTGATATGGATGTTGGTGTTTCTGTCTCTTGAGCTTCAACTTTGTCACCATCTCTTCTGACACCAAATTGTCAGTGCTTCTACTATCAATAATCACATCACAACATTTACCTTCACACTTGCACCTGGTGCGAAACAGGCTCCTTTTTTGCTCAGGTTCATTCTCACCACTCAACAGGACTCTTCTGTTAATCAATGTTTCTCCTCTTTCAGCATCTTCAGAATTTGATGATCTGGCATCTTCATCTACATGTGCAACTCTGGCCTAGCCTTCATTTCGCCTGTCTGTTCTTCCTTGGTGCTGAGGACATTCAAATGCCCTATGACCTTCTTCTCCACAGTGAAAACATGTTCCACGGAAGCCACCTCTTCCAGATCCTTGTCCTCTTCCTCTTCCTCTCTGATCTCTATTATTCTGATCCTGGAAGCGATTGGAATTATTTCCTCGCTGATTCTGACTGCTACTGGCCTCATCTTTCTTTTTCGGATCTTCATTTCGGCCACCATATGACCGTCCACCAGATCGTCCACCGCGACCTCTTCCATTTTTGTCTGCTGTCAAACTTCTTGTTCAGCTTTTCCTCTACTTTTAGGGCAAACTGGTATGCCTCTTCAATACTGTTCATTCGAACCAGATTCAGCTCCTCCTGAATGCTTGGCCTTAACCCATTAAGGTATCGGGCAACTTTCTCCTTATCAGCTTCTGCATGGCCTGTTCTGATGAGAAGTCGATAGAACTCCTCTGTATACTCCTGAACAAATCTTCCTGCTTGCTTCAAACTCTGCATTTTCTTCAGTAGGTCAAGCTCATAATCAACAGGAATGAACTGTCGCTTCAATTTATCCACCATCCGATCCCATCTCGTGATTTTCTCCTTTCCCCTTCTATTTCGCTCCAACTGAATCTCTTGCCACCATATCTTCGCATGACCTTTCAGTCTGGCCTTCGCAAATTTGACCCTATCAGGATCCTCGACATCTTCATACTCAAAATATTTTTCACATTCATTGATCCAGTCTATCAATTCCTCTGGGTTAAGATTTCCAGAAAATGTAGGAACCTCAATCTTAGGTCTTTTCCCAATCTTGGAAATCGCTCGAAAAAGTCTTTCTTCCTCATGGTTCACAATTTCAACTTCTCCTTCTTGATATTCTTCTTCGGCTTCATCCTCGCTTTCGTCTCTGACATTAAGATTCATTCCTCTGCGAATCTCTTCTTGCAATGCTCGCACTTGTCTCTGCAGCTTTCTAACCTCAGGTGTTACAACACCAGCTCTTCCGCCACGTTCCCTTCGTGGAGGCATTTTCGTGATGCGCGCTGAAACCCTAGCCACGGTCCTGGTGCAAACTGCCTCACAGTCGGCGATCTGTTTACACACTCAAGAACAACCTGGCTCTGATACCACTTGATGAAGGGTGCTCCCCTTCATACCACAAACACATAACAGAAATAGAGAAACAACAACAATATGCAAGAACAGAAAATTGGCTTCTTATTATCTCCACAAATGTGGAATTACAAACTTTCAGAATTACACTATGCAAAGCCACATGGGCATTCCCTTACAATATTCCGTAGGACAAAGCCTCGAACTATTACCCAGATCTACTACCCAGAATTATTCTGAACTACCTAAGACAATAATACAGCCTTCCTTATATAGGCAATTTTCCACCGCCTGGGAAGGTTCCAGAAATTTAGCCCATAGGGCCGACCAAACTTAGAATTATTTTTTTTTTTCAATTTATTACATCAAAGTCGGCTCAAAATAAATTTTGAAACCCGAACAGAAATTTTGAAGAAAAATCATTTTCTGCCATTTTAGGTGACCCAACTTCTGAAGACCATAAGTCATCACCAGTTGACCCGATTGACTATTGTAACCCCATTTCGGAAAGGGCGCGAAGAGCTCTACAACGCTTCAATCAAGCAAGCTTCATTCAGCCCAAAATTCGACCTCGTCCGGGGCCTCTAAAGCCTTCAAAACTGAGTTCAAAGTTTCTGCACCCTGTTTCAAAAACCGAAAATTTTCAATATCTTCAAAACCAGACTTGATCTAGCCATGAAACTTTACTGGCAGGCTGATATGATAGAGATGAACCTCCACATGTGAAATCAGAACATTCCGAGATCGTATGACCAACTTACTAAAAATAGAAAGTTTCTAGAAATAGCAGCTCTGCATAAGATAGCCCTTATTGAAAAGTAAAAACAAATATTTTTGTGTGATGCAAGATTGCTCTTACACCCAGGATGCTCCTGCATCAGACACCCAAGGTAATTTGAGAAGTGACCCTGTCACGACTCAGGTGTGCAGAGGAAAACCAAGATGGCTAATCTCCTCTTTTGTCAGCCATGATGAATCTTCAACAGGTCGTCCTTTCAACTTGACCAGATATTCTTCATATATCCTGTTCCTTGTGCTTCGGCCAATACGACTGTCCAGTATATCTTCGATCTCCTTAGTGTCTGAACTAGTTGCTGGAATACTCCACTGTGCTGCTGTGATCTCATCTTCAACACCTCCTTCATGATACTCTGTCAGGTCTGAAATGTTAAACACTGGTGAAATATTTAGCTTAGTAGGCAATTCTACCTCATATGCGTTTCCTGAATCATGTTTCTTCAGTATCCTACATGGTCCAAACTTCTTCATTTTTAGCTTGTTATATGTACCAATTGGAAACCGCTCCTTCCGTAAATGAACCATGACTTCATCACCAACTTGAAATGCCTTATACCTCCTTTTCTCATCTGCCTTAGCCTTATACTGTGCGTTCATCTTCGTAATATGCTTCCTCACCTCCTCATGGATGTTCTTCAAGTGTTCTGTAAAATCCTCAGCTTCAGCACTACTTATTTCTCCTTTATCTATCTTCCTCAATTCAGATGCATTTCTTGGACTACTTCCATATACAATCTGGAATGGTGATTTACCAGTGCTCCTGTTGACAGAATTATTGTATGCAAATTCTGCCTCTGGTAAAATCAAATCCCATCCTGTTGGCTTATCTCCAACCAAACATCTCAGCAAATTTCCCAAACTCCTGTTCACCACCTCTGTTTGTCCATCAGTCTGTGGGTGATGTGATGAACTGAACTTCAAATCTGTCTTCAACTTCTTCCACAATGTTCGCCAAAAATATCCAACAAACTTAGTGTCCCGATTTGAAACTATGGTCTTTGGCAAACCATGAAGTCTCACTACTTCTCTGAAAAACAATTCTGCTACATGAACAGCATCATTAGTCTTCTTGCAGGGAATGAAATGTGCCATCTTTGAAAATCTGTCAACTACCACAAAAATTGAATCGTGTCCCCGTTGTGTCCTCGGTAAACCAAGAAAAAAGTCCGTACTGATATCCTCCCAAGGCTTCTCTGGTATAAGTAATGGCTGATACAACCCTGTATTCTGCTTCACTCCTTTCGCCATCTGACATACTCTGCAACTCTGTACAAACTTCTTCACATCTTGCTGCAATTGTGGCCAATAATAATTCTCACCAACCAAAGCAAGGGTTTTATCACGACCAAAGTGTCCAGTCAATCCTCCACTATGCTTCTCCTTGATGAGATTCTCCCTCATAGAACTTCGTGGAATGCACAACTGACTCCCTCTGAATAGCATATCATCCTGGATGATGAAATCCAACCATTTCCTCCTGTCTAGAGTAACAGGTTCTGTACAAGCTTTCCAAGCTTCACCAAAATCAAGATCCTCTGGATACAAATTCTTGAGCTCCTTGAACCCAACCACTTCAATCTGCATTTCTGTCAGCAGTAGTTGCCTTCTGCTAAGAGCATCAACAACCCTATTAGACTTTCCACTCCTGTTTTTCAAAACAAATGTATAACTCTGCAAAAATTCAACCAATTTCAAATGCCTTTGATTCAACTTTCCTTGACTATTCAAATATTGCAAAGCTTGATGATCAGTATACAAAACAAACTCCTTAGGAAGCAAATAGTGTCTCCACTTCTTTAATGCTTGAACTATAGCATAAAATTCCTGATCATAAACAGAATATTTTCTCTTGGCATCATTCAACTTCTCACTGAAATAAGCAATAGGTTTACCTTCTTGGCTCATAACAGCTCCTATTGCAGTACCACTAGCATCACAATCTACTTGAAACACCTTATTAAAATCTGGAAGCGCTAAAACAGGTTGTTCTATAACTTTTTGTTTCAACAATTGAAAACTCTTTTCTGCCCCATTAGTCCACTTAAACTCTTTTCTATCCCCTCTCATTGTTTCAGTCAGGGGTCCACAAATACTGCTAAAATTTCTGATAAACTTTCTGTAAAAGCTAGCCAAACCATGAAAAGATCTTACCTCAGTAGCACTCCTTGGAGTAGGCCATTCAAGGATAGCCTGTACCTTCTTTGGGTCCATTTTTAGACCTTCTGCTGAAACTACAAATCCCAAATACACTAACTCTTTCTTCACAAAACTGCACTTCTTCAAATTAATCAACAATTTCTCTTCTCTCAACTTCTCAAATACCATACGAATATGCATCATATGCTCATCCAATGTCTTACTAAAGATCAAAATATCATCTAGATAAACAATGACAAACTTACCCAGAAATTCTTTCAGAACCTCGTTCATGAGCCGCATGAAAGTGCTCGGTGCATTGGTTAGCCCAAAAGGCATGACTAACCACTCATATAGTCCTTCCTTTGTCTTGAAGGCAGTCTTCCATTCATCTCCTTCTCTGATCCGAATCTGATGATATCCACTTTTCAGATCTATCTTTGAAAAATAAACAGCTCCACTCAAACAGTCCATAATATCATCCATTCGTGGCAATGGAAACCTGTACTTGATTGTGATCTTGTTTATTGCCCTAGAATCTGTACACATCCTCCACTCTCCATTCTTCTTTGGTGCAAATACCGCTGTTATAGCACAGGGACTCAGACTCT
Source organism: Chamaecyparis obtusa (assembly GCA_027943335.1). NCBI lineage: Eukaryota > Viridiplantae > Streptophyta > Pinopsida > Cupressales > Cupressaceae > Chamaecyparis > Chamaecyparis obtusa. The sequence continues at coordinate 268,138 of BSBK01009909.1, read as the reverse complement.
CACAGATCAATCCTTTCTGTAGCAGTTCATGTACTTGTCTGTTCAACTCCTCACTTTCTGCAGGTGTCATTCTATGTGCTGCCTTATTCGGCAAACTCGCTCCTGGGATCAAATCCATTTGATGACTGATCTTCCTGACTGGTGGTAATCCATCAGGCACGTTATCGGATACAATATCCTGAAACTCATTCAACAAATCTGCAACTTCTACAGGAACATCTTCTACTTCTTCTTTACCAGCTTTTGGAATTAAAGCAAAACATACATGCTCATGCCTCATACCATCTAGGAAATTTCTTCCATCAACAAAAGTTATCCTTGCATTACCACATACCTTTTCTTCAGTCTCCTTCAATGGTTTTAGCTTATGTCGCACTCCATCCTTTGTCAGGGAATAGGTATTCGCATGACCATCATGTACAGCACATCTGTCAAACTGCCATGGTCTACCCAACAACATATGACATGCATCCATAGATATGATATCACACAATACCTCATCTTGGTATCCGCCAATCTTGAACTTCACCAGGCATTGTTCATTGACCATGACCTTGTGGTCATCCTGTACCTAGGCAATCCGATATGGATGTGGGTGTTTCTGTCTCTTGAGCTTCAACTTTGTCACCATCTCTTCTGACACCAAATTGTCAGTGCTTCCACTATCAATAATCACATCACAACATTTACCTTCACACTTGCACCTGGTGCGAAACAGGCTCCTTCTTTGCTCAGGTTCATTCTCACCACTCAACAGGACTCTTCTGTTAATCAATGTTTCTCCTCTTTCAGCATCTTTAGAATTTGATGATCTGGCATCTTCATCTACATGTGCAACTCTGGCCTGGCCTTCATTTCGCCTGTCTGTTCTTCCTTGGCGCTGAGGACATTCAAATGCCCTATGACCTTCTTCTCCACAGTGAAAACATGTTCCACGGAAGCCACCTCTTCTAAATCCTTGTCCTCTTCCTCTTCCTCTCTGATCTTTATTATTCTGATCCTGGAAGCGATTGGAATTATTTCCTCGCTGATTCTGACTGCTACTGGCCTCATCCTTCTTTTTCGGATCTTCATTTCGGCCACCATATGACCGTCCACCAGATCGTCCACCGCGACCTCTTCCATTTTGTCTGCTCTCAAACGTCTTGTTCAATTTTTCCTCTACTTTTAGGGCAAACTGGTATGCCTCTTCAATACTGTTCATTCGAACAAGATTCAGCTCCTCCTGAATGCTTGGCCTTAACCCATTAAGGTATCGGGCAACTTTCTCCTTATCAGCTTCTGCATGGCCTGTTCTGATGAGAAGTTGATAGAACTCCTCTGTATACTCCTGAACAGATCTTCCTGCTTGCTTCAAACTCTGCATTTTCTTTAGTAGGTCAAGCTCATAATCAACAGGAATGAACTGTCGCTTCAATTTATCCACCATCCGATCCCATCTCGTGATTTTCACCTTTCCCCTTCTATTTCACTCCAACTGAATCTCTTGCCACCATATCTTCGCATGACCTTTCAGTCTGGCCTTCGCAAATTTGACCCTATCAGGATCCTCGACATCTTCATACTCAAAATATTCTTCACATTCATTGATCCAGTCGATCAATTCCTCTGGGTTAAGATTTCCAGAAAATGTAGGAACCTCAATCTTAGGTCTTTTCCCAATCTTGGAAATCGCCCGAAAAAGTCTTTCTTCCTCATGGTTCACAATTTGAACTTCTCCTTCTTGATATTCTTCTTCGGCTTCATCCTCGCTTTCGTCTCTGACATTAAGATTCATTCCTCTGCGAATCTCTTCTTGCAATGCTCGCACTTGTCTCTGCAGCTCTCTAACCTCAGGTGTTACAACACCAGCTCTTCCGCCACGTTCCCTTCGTGGAGGCATTTTCCTGATGCGCGCTGAAACCCTAGCCACGGTCCTGGTGCAAACTGCCTCACAGTCGGCGATCTATTTACACACTCAAGAACAACCTGGCTCTGATACCACTTGATGAAGGGTGCTCCCCTTAATACCACAAACACATAACAGAAATAGAGAAACAACAACAATATGCAAGAACAGAAAATTGGCTTCTTATTATCTCCACAAATGTGGAATTACAAACTTTCAGAATTACAATATGCAAAGCCACATGGGCATTCCCTTACAATATTCTGTAGGACAAAGCCTCGAACTATTACCCAGATCTACTACCCAGAATTATTCTGAACTGCCTAAGACAATAATACAGCCTTTCTTATATAGGCAATTTTCCACCGCCTGGGAAGGTTCTAGAAATTTAGCCCATAGGGCCGACCAAACTTAGAATTATTTTTTTTTTTCAATTTATTACATCAAAGTCGGCTCAAAATAAATTTTGAAACCCGAACAGAAATTTTGAAGAAAAATTATTTTCTGCCATTTTAGGTGACCCAACTTCCGAAGACCATAAGTTATCACCAGTTGACCCGATTGACTATTGTAACCACATTTCGGAAAGGGCACGAGGAGCTCTACAACGCTTGAATCAAGTAAGCTTCATTGAGCCCAAAATTTGACCTCGTCCGGGGCCTCTAAAGCCTTCAAAACTGAGTTCAAAGTTTCTGCACCCTGTTTCCAAAACCGAAAATTTTCAATATCTTCAAAACCAGACTTGATCTAGCCATGAAACATTACTGGCAGGCTGATATGACAGAGATGAACCTCCACATGTGAAATCAGAACATTCCGAGATCGTATGACCAACTTACTAAAAATAGAAAGTTTCTAGAAATAGCAGCTCTGCATAAGATAGCCCTTATTGAAAAGCAAAAACAAATATTTTTGTGTGATGCAAGATTGCTCTTACACCCAGGATGCTCCTGCATTAGACACCCAGGGTAATTTGAGAAGTGACCCTGTCACGACTCAGGTGTGCAGAGGAAAACCAAGACGGCTAATCTCCTCCTTTGTCAGCCATGATGAATCTTCAACAGGTCATCCTTTCCACTTGACCAGATATTCTTCATATATCCTGTTCTTTGTGCTTCGGCCAATACGACTGTCCAGTATATCTTCGATCTCCTTAGTGTCTGAACTAGTTGCTGGAATACTCCACTGTGCTGCTGTGATCTCATCTTCAACACCTCCATGATACTCTGTCAGGTCTGAAATGTTAAACACTGGTGAAATATTTAGCTCAGTAGGCAATTCTACCTCATATGCGTTTCTTGAATCATGTTTCTTCAGTATCCTACATGGTCCAAACTTCTTCATTTTTAGCTTGTTATATGTACCAACTGGAAACCGCTCCTTCCGTAAATGAACCATGACTTCATCACCAACTTGAAATGCCTTATACCTCCTTTTCTCATCTGCCTTAGCCTTATACTGTGCGTTCATCTTGGTAATATGCTTCCTCACCTCCTCATGGATGTTCTTCAAGTGTTCTGCAAAATCCTCAGCTTCAGCACTACTTATTTCTCCTTTATCTATCTTCCTCAATTCAGATGCATTTCTTGGACTACTTCCATATACAATCTGGAATGGTGATTTACCAGTGCTCCTGTTGACAAAATTATTGTATGCAAATTCTGCCTGTGGTAAAATCAAATCCCATCCTGTTGGCTTATCTCCAACCAAACATCTCAGCAAATTTCCCAAACTCCAGTTCACCACCTCTGTTTGTCCATCAGTCTGTGGGTGATGTGATGAACTGAACTTCAAATCTGTCTTCAACTTCTTCCACAATGTTCGCCAAAAATATCCAACAAACTTAGTGTCCCGATCTGAAACTATGGTCTTTGGCAAACCATGAAGTCTCACTACTTCTCTGAAAAACAATTCTGCTACATGAATAGCATCATTAGTCTTCTTGCAGGGAATGAAATGTGCCATATTTGAAAATCTGTCAACTACCACAAAAATTGAATCGTGTCCCCGCTGTGTCCTCGGTAAACCAAGAACAAAGTCCATACTGATATCCTCCCAAGGCTTCTCTGGTATAGGTAATGGCTGATACAACCCTGTATTCTGCTTCACTCCTTTCGCCATCTGACATACTCTGCAACTCTGTACAAACTTCTTCACATCTTGCTGCAATTGTGGCCAATAATAATTCTCACCAACCAAAGCAAGGGTTTTATCACGACCAAAGTGTCCAGCCAATCCTCCACTATGCTTCTCCTTGATGAGATTCTCCTTCATTGAACTTCGTGGAATGCACAACTGACTCCCTCTGAATAGCATATCATCCTGGATGATGAAATCCAACCATTTCCTCCTGTCTAGAGTAACAGGTTCTTTACAAGCTTTCCAAGCTTCACCAAAATTAGGATCCTCTGGATACAAATTCTTGAGCTACTTGAACCCAACCACTTCAATCTGCATTTCTGTCAGCAGTAGTTGCCTTCTGCTAAGAGCATCTGCAACCCTATTAGAATTTCCACTCCTGTGTTTCAAAACAAATGTATAACTCTGCAAAAATTCAACCCATTTCAAATGCCTTTGATTCAACTTTCTTTGACTATTCAAATATTGCAAAGTTTGATGATCAGTATACAAAACAAACTCCTTAGGAAGCAAATAGTGTCTCCACTTCTTTAATGCTTGAACTATAGCATAAAATTCCTGATCATAAACAGAATATTTTCTCTTGGCAACATTCAACTTCTCACTGAAATAAGCAATAGGTTTACCTTCTCGGCTCATAACAGCTCCTATTGCAGTACCACTAGCATCACAATCTACTTGAAACAGCTTATTAAAATTTGGAAGTGCTAAAACAGGTTGTTCTGTAACTTTTTGTTTCAACAATTGAAAACTCTTTTCTGCCCCATTAGTCCACTTAAACTCTTTCCTATCCTCTCTCATTGTTTCAGTCAGGGGTCCACAAATACTGCTAAAATTTCTGATAAACTTTTTGTAAAAGCTAGCCAAACCATGAAAAGATCTTACCTCAGTAGCACTCCTTGGAGTAGGCCATTCAAGGATAGCCTGTACCTTCTCTGGGTCCATTTTTAGACCTTCTGCTGAAACTACAAATCCTAAATACACTAACTCTTTCTTCACAAAACTGCACTTCTTCAAATTAATCAACAATTTCTCTTCTCTCAACTTCTCAAATACCATACGAATATGCATCATATGCTCATCCAATGTCTTACTAAAGATCAAAATATCATCTAGGTAAACAATGACAAACTTACCCAGAAATTCTTTCAGAACCTCGTTCATGAGCCGCATGAAAGTGCTCGGTGCATTGGTTAGCCCAAAAGACATGACTAACCACTCATATAGTCCTTCCTTTGTCTTGAAGGCAGTCTTCCATTCATCTCCTTCTCTGATCCGAATCTGATGATATCCACTTTTCAGATCTATCTTTGAAAAATACACAGCTCCACTCAAACAGTCCATAATATCATCCATTCGTGGCAATGGAAACCTGTACTTGATTGTGATCTTGTTTATTGCCGTAGAATCTGTACACATCCTCCACTCTCCATTCTTCTTTGGTGCTAATACCGCTGGTACAGCACAGGGACTCAGACTCTCACGGATCAATCCTTTCTATAGCAGTTCATGTACTTGTCTGTTCAACTCTTCACTTTCTGCAGGTGTCATTCTATGTGCTGCCTTATTCGGCAAACTCGCTCCTGGGATCAAATCCATTTGATGACTGATCTTCCTGACTGGTGGTAATCCATCAGGCACGTTATCGGATACAATATCCTGAAACTCATTCAACAAATCTGCAACTTCTACAGGAACATCTTCTACTTCCTCTTTACTAGCTTTTGGAATTAAATCAAAACATACATGCTCATGCCTCATACCATCTAGGAAATTTCTTCCATCAACAAAAGTTATCCTTGCATTACCACATACCTTTTCTTCAGTCTCCTTCAATGGTTTTAGCTTATGTCGCACTCCATCCTTTGTCAGGGAATAGGTATTCGCATGACCATCATGTACAGCACATCTGTCAAATTGCCATGGTCTACCCAACAACATATGACATGCATCCATAGATATGATATCACACAATACCTCATTTTGGTATCCGCCAATCTTGAACTTCACCAGGCATTGTTCATTGACCATGACCTTGTGGTCATCCTGTACCGAGGCAATCCGATATGGATGTGGGTGTTTCTGTCTCTTGAGCTTCAACTTTGTCACCATCTCTTCTGACACCAAATTGTCAGTGCTTCCACTATCAATAATCACATCACAACATTTACCTTCACACTTGCACCTGGTGCGAAACAGGCTCCTTCTTTGCTCAGGTTCATTCTCACCACTCAACAGGACTCTTCTGTTAATCAATGTTTCTCCTCTTTCAGCATCTTCAGAATTTGATGATCTGGCATCTTCATCTACATGTGCAACTCTGCCCTGGCCTTCATTTCGCCTGTCTGTTCTTCCTTGGCGCTGAGGAAATTCAAATGCCCTATGACCTTCTTCTCCACAGTGAAAACATGTTCCACGGAAGCCACCTCTTCCAGATCCTTGTCCTCTTCCTCTTCCTCTCTGATCTCTATTATTCTGATCCTGGAAGCGATTGGAATTATTTCCTCGCTGATTCTGACTGCTACTGGCCTCATCCTTCTTTTTCGGATCTTCATTTCGGCCACCATATGACCGTCCACCAGATCGTCCACCGCGACCTCTTCCATTTTGTCTGCTCTCAAACTTCTTGTTCAGCTTTTCCTCTACTTTTAGGGCAAACTGGTATGCCTCTTCAATACTGGTCATTCGAACCAGATTCAGCTCCTCCTGAATGCTTGGCCTTAACCCATTAAGGTATCGGGCAACTTTCTCCTGATCAGCTTCTGCATGGCCTGTTCTGATGAGAAGTCGATAGAACTCCTCTGTATACTCCTGAACAGATCTTCCTGCTTGCTTCAAACTCTGCATTTTCTTCAGTAGGTCAAGCTCATAATCAACAGGAATGAACTGTCGCTTCAATTTATCCACCATCCGATCCCATCTCGTGATTTTCTCCTTTCCCCTTCTATTTCGCTCCAACTGAATCTCTTGCCACCATATCTTCGCATGACCTTTCAGTCTGGCCTTCCCAAATTTGACCCTATCAGGATCCTCGACATCTTCATACTCAAAATATTCTTCACATTCATTGATCCAGTCGATCAATTCCTCTGGGTTAAGATTTCCAGAAAATGTAGGAACCTCAATCTTAGGTCTTTTCCCAATCTTGGAAATCGCCCGAAAAAGTCTTTCTTCCTCATGGTTCACAATTTCAACTTCTCCTTCTTGATATTCTTCTTTGGCTTCATCCTCGCTTTCGTCTCTGACATTAAGATTCATTCCTCTGCGAATCTCTTTTTGCAATGCTCGCACTTGTCTCTGCAGCTCTCTAATCTCAGGTGTTACAACACTAGCTCTTCCGCCACGTTCCCTTCGTGGAGGCATTTTCGTGATGCGCGCTAAAACCCTAGCCACGGTCCTGGTGCAAACTGCCTCACAGTCGGCGATCTGTTTACACACTCAAGAACAACCTGGCTTTGATACCACTTGATGAAGGGTGCTCCCCTTAATACCACAAACACATAACAGAAATAGAGAAACAACAACAATATGCAAGAACAGAAAATTGGCCTCTTATTATCTCCACAAATGTGGAATTACAAACTTTCAGAATTACAATATGCAAAGCCACATGGGCATTCCCTTACAATATTCTGTAGGACAAAGCCTCGAACTATTACCCAGATCTACTACCCAGAATTATTCTGAACTGCCTAAGACAATAATACAGCCTTCCTTATATAGGCAATTTTCCACCGCCTGGGAAGGTTCCAGAAATTTAGCCCATAGGGCCGACCAAACTTAGAATTATTTTTTTTTTTCAATTTATTACATCAAATTCGGCTCAAAATAAATTTTGAAACCCGAACAGAAATTTTGAAGAAAAATCATTTTCTGCCATTTTAGGTGACCCAACTTCCGAAGACCATAAGTCATCACCAGTTGACCCGATTGACTATTGTAACCCCATTTCGGAAAGGGCGCGAGGAGCTCTACAACGCCTAAATCAAACAAGCTTCATTCAATCCAAAATTTGACCTCGTCCGGGGCCTCTAAAGCCTTCAAAACTGAGTTCAAAGTTTCTGCACCCTGTTTCCAAAACCGAAAATTTTCAATATCTTCAAAACCAGACTTGATCTAGCCATGAAACTTTACTGGCAGGCTGATATGACAGAGATGAACCTCCACATGTGAAATCAGAATATTCCGAGATCGTATGACCAACTTACTAAAAATAGAAAGTTTCTAGAAATAGCAGCTCTGCATAAGATAGCCCTTATTGAAAAGCAAAAACAAATATTTTTGTGTGATGCAAGATTGCTCTTACACCCAGGATGCTCCTGCATCAGACACCCAGGGTAATTTGAGAAGTAACCCTGTCACGACTCAGGTGTGCAGAGGAAAACCAAGACGGCTAATCTCCTCCTTTGTCAGCCATGATGAATCTTCAACAGGTCATCCTTTCCACTTGACCAGATATTTTTCATATATCCTGTTCCTTGTGCTTCGGCCAATACGACTGTCCAGTATATCTTCGATCTTCTAGTGTCTGAACTAGTTGCTGGAATACTCCACTGTGCTGCTGTGATCTCATCTTCAACACCTCCTTCATGATACTCTGTCAGGTCTGAAATGTTAAACACTGGTGAAATATTTAGCTCAGTAGGCAATTCTACCTCATATGCGTTTCTTGAATCATGTTTCTTCAGTATCCTACATGGTCCAAACTTTTTCATTTTTAGCTTGTTATATGTAACAACTGAAAACCGCTCCTTCCGTAAATGAACCATGACTTCATCACCAACTTGAAATGCCTTATACCTCCTTTTCTCATCTTCCTTAGCCTTATACTGTGCGTTCATCTTGGTAATATGCTTCCTCACCTCCTCATGGATGTTCTTCAAGTGTTCTGCAAAATCTTCAGCTTCAGCACTACTTATTTCTCCTTTATCTATCTTCCTCAATTCAGATGCATTTCTTGGACTACTTCCATATACAATCTGGAATGGTGATTTACCAGTGCTCCTGTTGACAGAATTATTGTATGCAAATTCTGCCTGTGGTAAAATCAAATCCCATCCTGTTGGCTTATCTCCAACCAAACATCTCAGCAAATTTCCCAAACACCTGTTCACCACCTCTGTTTGTCCATCAGTCTGTGGGTGATGTGATGAACTGAACTTCAAATCTGTCTTCAACTTTTTCCATAATGTTCGCCAAAAATATCCAACAAACTTAGTGTCCCGATCTGAAACTATGGTCTTTGGCAAACCATGAAGTCTCACTACTTCTCTGAAAAACAATTCTGCTACATGAACAACATCATTAGTCTTCTTGCAGGGAATGAAATGTGCCATCTTTGAAAATCTGTCAACTACCACAAAAATTGAATCGTGTCCCCGCTGTGTCCTCGGTAAACCAAGAACAAAGTCCATACTGATATCCTCCCAAGGCTTCTCTGGTATAGGTAATGGCTGATACAACCCTGTATTCTGCTTCACTCCTTTCACCATCTGACATAATCTGCAACTCTGTAAAAACTTCTTCACATCTTGCTACAATTGTGGCCAATAATAATTCTCACCAACCAAAGCAAGGGTTTTATCATGACCAAAGTGTCCAGCCAATCCTCCACTATGCTTCTCCTTGATGAGATTCTCCCTCATAGAACTTCGTGGAATGCACAACTGACTCCCTCTAAATAGCATATCATCGTGGATGATGAAATCCAACCATTTCATCCTGTCTAGAGTAACATGTTCTTTACAAACTTTCCAAGCTTCACCAAAATCAGGATCCTCTGGATACAAATTCTTGAGCTCCTTGAACCCAACCACTTCAATCTGCATTTCTGTCAGCAGTAGTTGCCTTCTGCTAAGAGCATCTGCAACCCTATTAGACTTTCCACTCCTGTGTTTCAAAACAAATGTATAACTCTGCAAAAATTCAACCCATTTCAAATGCCTTTGATTCAACTTTCCTTGACTATTCAAATATTGCAAAGCTTGATGATCAGTATACAAAACAAACTCCTTAGGAAGCAAATAGTGTCTCCACTTCTTTAATGTTTGAACTATAGCATAAAATTCCTGATCATAAACAGAATATTTTCTCTTGGCATCATTCAACTTCTCACTGAAATAAGCAATAGGTTTACCTTCTTGGCTCATAACAGCTCCTATTGCAGTACCACTAGCATCACAATCTACTTGAAACACATTATTAAAATCTGGAAGTGCTAAAACAGGTTGTTCTGTAACTTTTTGTTTCAACAATTGAAAACTGTTTTCTGCCCCATTAGTCCACTTAAACTCTTTTCTATCCCCTCTCATTGTTTCAGTCAGGGGTCCACAAATACTGCTAAAATTTTTGATAAACTTTCTGTAAAAGCTAGCCAAACCATGAAAAGATCTTACCTCAGTAGCACTCCTTGGAGTAGGCCATTCAAGGATAGCCTGTACCTTCTCTGGGTCCATTTTTAGACCTTCTGCTGAAACTACAAATCCCAAATACACTAACTCTTTCTTCACAAAATTGCACTTCTTCAAATTAATCAACAATTTCTCTTCTCTCAACTTCTCAAATACCATACGAATATGCATCATATGCTCATCCAATGTCTTACTAAAGATCAAAATATCATCTAGGTAAACAATGACAAACTTACCCATAAATTCTTTCAGAACCTCGTTCTTGAGCCGTATGAAAGTGCTCGGTGCATTGGTTAGCCCAAAAGACATGACTAACCACTCATATAGTCCTTCCTTTGTCTTGAAGGCAGTCTTCCATTCATCTCCTTCTCTGATCCGAATCTGATGATATCCACTTTTCAGATCTATCTTTGAAAAATACACAGCTCCACTCAAACAGTCCATAATATCATCCATTCGTGGCAATGGAAACCTGTACTTGATTGTGATCTTGTTTATTGCCCTAGAATCTATACACATCCTCCACTCTCCATTCTTCTTTGGTGCTAATACCGCTGGTACAGCACAGGGACTCAGACTCTCACGGATCAATCCTTTCTGTAGCAGTTCATGTACTTGTCTGTTCAACTCCTCACTTTCTGCAGGTGTCATTCTATGTGCTGCCTTATTCGGCAAACTCGCTCCTGGGATCAAATCTATTTGATGACTGATCTTCCTGACTGGTGGTAATCCATCAGGCACGTTATCGGATACAATATCCTGAAACTCATTCAACAAATCTGCAACTTCTACAGGAACATCTTCTACTTCCTCTTTACCAGCTTTTGGAATTAAAGCAAAACATACATGCTCATTCCTCATACCATCTAGGAAATTTCTTCCATTAACAAAAGTTATCCTTGCATTACCACATACCTTTTCTTCAGTCTCCTTCAATGGTTTTAGCTTATGTCGCACTCCATCCTTTGTTAGGGAATAGGTATTCACATGACCATCATGTACAGGACATCTGTCAAACTGCCATGGTCTACCCAACAACATATGACATGCATCCATAGATATGATATCACACAATACCTCATCTTGGTATCCGCCAATCTTGAACTTCACCAGGCATTGTTCATTGACCATGACCTTGTGGTCATCCTGTACCCAGGCAATCCGATATGGATGTGGGTGTTTCTGTCTCTTGAGCTTCAACTTTGTCACCATTTCTTCTGACACCAAATTGTCAGTGCTTTCACTATCAATAATCACATCACAACATTTACCTTCACACTTGCACCTGGTGCGAAACAGGCTCCTTCTTTTCTCAGGTTCATTCTCACCACTCAACAGGACTCTTCTGTTAATCAATGTTTCTCCTCTTTCAGCATCTTCAGAATTTGATGATCTGGCATCTTCATCTACATGTGCAACTCTGGCCTGGCCTTCATTTCGCCTGTCTGTTCTTCCTTGGCGTTGAGGACATTCAAATGCCCTATGACCCTCTTCTCCACAGTGAAAACATGTTCCACGGAAGCCACCTCTTCCAGATCCTTGTCCTCTTCCTCTTCCTCTCTGATCTCTATTATTCTGATCCTGGAAGCGATTGGAATTATTTCCTCGCTGATTCTGACTTCTACTGGCCTCATCCTTCTTTTTCGGATCTTCATTTCGGCCACCATATGACCGTCCACCAGATCGTCCACCGCGACCTCTTCCATTTTGTCTGCTCTCAAACTTCTTGTTCAGCTTTTCCTCTACTTTTAGGGCAAACTGGTATACCTCTTCAATACTGTTCATTCGAACAAGATTCAGCTCCTCCTGAATGCTTGGCCTTAACCCTTTAAGGTATCGGGCAACTTTCTGCTTATCAGCTTCTGCATGGCCTATTCTGATGAGAAGTCGATAGAACTCCTCTGTATACTCCTGAACAGATCTTCCTGCTTGCTTCAAACTCTGCATTTTCTTCAGTAGGTCAAGCTCATAATCAACAGGAATGAACTGTCGCTTCAATTTATCCACCATCCGATCCCATGTCGTGATTTTCTCCTTTTCCCTTCTATTTCACTCCAACTGAATCTCTTGCCACCATATCTTTGCATGACCTTTCAGTCTGGCCTTCGCAAATTTGACCCTATCAGGATCCTCGACATCTTCATACTCAAAATATTCTTCACATTCATTGATCCAGTCGATCAATTCCTCTGGGTTAAGATTTCTAGAAAATGTAGGAACCTCAATCTTAGGTCTTTTCCCAATCTTGGAAATCGCCCGAAAAAGTCTTTCTTCCTCATGGTTCACAATTTCAACTTCTCCTTCTTGATATTCTTCTTCGGCTTCATCCTCGCTTTCGTCTCTGACATTAAGATTCATTCCTCTGCGAATCTCTTCTTGCAATGCTCGCACTTGTCTCTGCAGCTCTCTAACCTCAAGTGTTACAACACCAGCTCTTCCGCCACGTTCCCTTCGTGGAGGCATTTTCGTGATGCGCGCTAAAACCCTAGCCACGGTCCTGGTGCAAACTACCTCACAGTCGGCGATCTGTTTACACACTCAAAAACAACCTGGCTCTGATACCACTTGATGAAGGGTGCTCCCCTTAATACCACAAACACATAACAGAAATAGAGAAACAACAACAATATGCAAGAACAGAAAATTGGCTTCTTATTATCTCCACAAATGTGGAATTACAAACTTTCAGAATTACAATATGCAAAGCCACATGGGCATTCCCTTACAATATTCTGTAGGACAAAGCCTCGAACTATTACCCAGATCTACTACCCAGAATTATTCTGAACTGCCTAAGACAATAATACAGCCTTCCTTATATAGGCAATTTTCCACCGCCTGGGAAGGTTCCAGAAATTTAGCCCATAGGGCCGATCAAACTTAGAATTATTTTTTTTTTTCAATTTATTACATCAAAGTCGGCTCAAAATAAATTTTGAAACCCAAACAGAAATTTTGAAGAAAAATCATTTTCTGCCATTTTAGGTGACCCAACTTTCGAAGACCATAAGTCATCACCAGTTGACCCGATTGACTATTGTAACCCCATTTCGGAAAGGGCGCGAGGAGCTCTACAACGCCTGAATCAAACAAGCCTCATTCAGCCCAAAATTCGACCTCGTCCGGGGCCTCTAAAGCCTTCAAAACTGAGTTCAAAGTTTCTGCACCCTGTTTCCAAAACCGAAAATTTTCAATATCTTCAAAACCAGACTTGATCTAGCCATGAAACTTTACTGGCAGGCTGATATGACAGAGATGAACCTCCACATGTGAAATCAGAACATTCCGAGATCGTATGACCAACTTACTAAAAATAAAAAATTTCTAGAAATAGCAGCTCTGCATAAGATAGCCCTTATTGAAAAGCAAAAACAAATATTTTTGTGTGATGCAAGATTGCTCTTACACCCAGGATGCTCCTGCATCAATTAGGCATAGTCCACTCATCAATATCATAGTTATATGCTCAGAGGGCCCATTCTGGGAGTGGTTGATTGTTCAAGGCATCAAAAAGATGCTGATTTTTAGTTTGACATCCTTTGGACAACTATTGAGGAGATTGGGCCACAAAATTTGGTCCAAGTAGTAACAAATGCAGTACATGTGTGCAGAGTTGTAGGGAAGCTTATTGAGGCAGCATACAAACATATTTGGTGGACTCCATATGTGCATGTCATGAACAATGCACTAAATGACATGGGGAAGATTGAGTGGATTATAGGAGTGGTTAGCAATGCGGGAGATGTGTAGAATTTTATTTGCAACCACCACACTTCACATGCACTCTTCAGGAGCTTCACGAAGGAGTTCTTGAAACTAGTTGATACCAAATATGCATCCTATTTTATTCTTTTGGAGAGAATGTTTGAGTTGCAAGAGCTACTGCAACTCATGGTTATGACACGAGATTGGAATCACTAGGATGGTGCTAGGACAAAGTAAGGCAGGAGGTTGTAGGAGATAGTGAAGAGTGATGCATTTTAGTGTGATGCAAAATACATAATCTCTATCATCACTCTAGTTTTTTAGGTCATCAAATATGGGGATGGGGATGCACCTAACCTTAGAGAGGTGTATAAGTGCAACAATGGTATGCTTGGCCAGATGAGGGAAGTTGTGCAAGATGACCCCACTTTATATTAGAATATTTTTAGTCTCCTAGGTTCTTTCTATTTTTAGCTCATTATTTTAGAATCTTAATAATGGTCATTTAGGCTCTATTTTTGAATTGTCTTAATATGTTCTATTTTTAGACGTATTTATTTAGATGACTTTTCTTTTTCATTGATGCTTTTTATAGTGTTTGTAACCTCTATTTATTTGTGTTGGTTTGTGGTGACTAATCAACCAAGGTACCATATGCTTCAACTGTAGATAGTTTGATGTATGACATGGTATGCACTAGACCAGATATTGCACATGTTGTAGGAGTTGGTAGTAGGTATATAAGTCATCCTAGAGTTGAGCATTGGAATGCAGTAAAATAGATTCTCAAATACTTGAGAGATACATCCAATAAATGTTTATGTTTTGGGGGCTCTAATACTAATTTAAAAGGCTATGTTGAGTCAAATTTGGCAAGGGATTTAGATACCAGACGTAGTACCACAGGCTATGTATTTACTATTGGTGGGACAACATTGAGTTGGATTTATTGCTTGTAAAAGGTGGTTGCTTTATCCACTACAGAGGTAGAGTATGTCGCTACTACAGAGGCACCTAAGGAGATGATATGGCTGCAATTTTTCATAGAAGAGTTGGGAAAATCATAGTTTGAAAACTATCTATTTGCAGATAGTCAGAGTGCCATCCATCTTGCAAAGAATTTTGCCTTGTATTCAAAAACCAAACACATATAGTTGAGATATGACTTCATTCGGCCAGTGTTGGATAATGGATAGTTAAAGCTAGAAAAGATACATACAAATGAAAATCTAGAAAATATGTTTACAAAGATAGTAGCAAGGGAGAAGTTGAACTCTTCTTCAACTTTGGTTGGTCTTCAAGACTAAAAAAAATAAAAGGTGCAACTGAGCCCAAGGTGCGCCAATCCAGTGGGAGCTTTAGGGGTAGCGGTGTTGCTACAGGATTAGTCTCCAAGTGGGAGGTTCTTCAGTGTGGGGCATGATTAGTCCCCAAGTGGGAGATTGTTGGTTGGTGGTGACTGATCAAGCAAGTACTGTACACTTCATTTATTTTGGTGTTAACTTGTCAAGCATTTTTGAGTTGACTCCTCAAGCATTTCCCTAGGTTGACTTGTCAAACTTTTCCCCAGGTTGACTCATCAAGTATTTTTTAGGGTTAACTTGTTAACTTACATAAGTCTTGTTATAATGTCTTAGGATTAGGGTTTTCTCAAAAAAATGAAAACTTCATAGCTTCTTGCAGCTGTATTGAGTTGCAAGAGATTGTAGATTATAATAGGCTGAAATTATTGGATAATAAGATTGGGCTCTTTGTTTGGTGGATGTAGCCCAAGATTGCGCGAGCCATGTTAAATCTTTGTGTCTTCTTGTTCTATTTTGTGTGTTTTATTCCTTTGCCTTATTGGTTATATTTGCATGTAACTGTTACATTTTCGTCTTCTAATCCTAATAATTTGATGTATTGGTAATACATATCAATTCAGCTTTTTAGAGTTTTATGGTATCAAAGTGGGAGTTAGTCTGGGTTTGACTTTGACATAGGAGGGCCTAGGATTATGGGAAAATCATCGAAGGGTTTTTCTTGTTCATTTTTAAGGATTTTTTGACTTGGTTAGTTTTTGGAAATTTTTGGATTTTTGTTTTTGAAGTTTCACAATCTGCTACAAGCTTGGGTAGGGTTTACTGTGATTTTGTGGGTGTTGATTTCTATATTTTTTGTAGGTTTTTTTGTCCTCTATGCATTTTTTGGTCGCATTATCTTTTTTCGAGCTTGGGAGTTAGTTGTTTTTCATTTTAGGGGATGAAAAAGCCTTTGTCTCTGATATCATGCAATTTTCTCATGGTTTTCAACTTTGCTCGCAATTTTTGAGGTCTTTTTTTTTCGTGTATAGAGTAACCTGAAAATCACATGTTATCTTTCTACAATTTCTTTGTGTGACCTTTCTATGTGTTTCCTTCTCTCATGGGATGCACACTTTTATTTCCCATTTTTTTGCATTTTTAATGTTGTTTTCGATGCCATTTTTTATTTTTGAAGCATCTACAATGACCATTTTTTAGGGTACCCATGTTTTTAAAGCATTTGTTTCGTTTCCCTGCATCTATTTTTTTTCAACCTGTGTTTTTAGTGACTCCCAACAACCATCCATTTGCGTTTGTTTTGTAGTTTTCTCTGCAAACGTGTCTAGTTTTGTTGCAATTTTTAGGTGTCACAATTTGTGGGGCTAGGGTTTTAATATTTTTTCCAAAAAAAGGATTATGTGGGTTTTAATAATTTTTTTCATAAATATTATTTCAAGTTTTTAAATATTTTTGTCCTTAAATAAAATTACTTATAGGTTTTCCATAAGATTATTTTTGGCATAAAACCTTGAATCCATAAATTGGATTTCAAGGGTTTTTGGCGGTTTAGAATTTTCTCCCATTGAAAAGAATATTTTGTGGGTTTTTATAATTTTTTATCCTTTAAAAAAAAGTCTGGAGTTTTTAGAATTTTTTTCATTAGAAAATTCAAGTAGGATTTATAATTTTTTCCTCAAAAATTTACGATTTGCTTTGTATGACCTAGTTAGGTTTCTACAGTTCAGGAGGACTCTCTGGTTTCTGGAAAGGTTTTATTGTTTTATCCTTAAAAACTAAGTTACTAATTCGGGTGCAAGTGCATGGATGCACAAATTTTTTTTTTTGGGTTTTTGGATGTGTTTGGATGCATTACACAAACACACACACACACATATATATATATATGTATGTATATATAGATATATGTATATATATATATATATATATATATATATATATATATATATATATATATATATATATATATATATATATATATATATATATATTGATGAAGGGTGCTCCCCTTAATACCACAAACACATAACAGAAATAGAGAAACAACAATAATATGCAAGAACAGAAAATTGGCTTCTTATTATCTCCAAAAATGTGGAATTACAAACTTTCAGAATTACAATATGCAAAGCCACATGGGCATTCCCTTACAATATTCTGTATGACAAAGCCTTGAATTATTGCCCAGATCTACTACCCAGAACTATTCTGAACTGCCTAAGACAATAATACAGCCTTCCTTATATAGGCAATTATCCACCGCCTGGGAAGGTTCCAGAATTTTAGCCAATACGGCCGACCAAACTTAGAATTATTTTATTTGACATTTTATTACATCATAGTCGGCTCAAGATAACCTTTGAAACCCGAACATAAATTTTGAAGAAAATTATTTTTCGCCATTTCAGGTGGCCCAACTTCCGAAGACCATAAGTCATCACCAGTTGACCCGATTGGCTATTATAACCCCATTTCGGAAACGCCACGAAGCACTCTACAGGCTTGACCGGCGCATGCGCTTGTCACCCAAATTTTTGACTTCATCCGGGGCTTCTAAAGCCTTCAAAACTGAGTTCAAAGTTTCTGTACCCTGCTGCCAATACCGAAAATCTTCAATATCTTCCAATATACACTTGATCTGGCAATGAAACTTTACTGGCAGACTTACATGACCAAAATGAACCTCCAAAAAAGAAATCAGATAATTCTGAGCACATGCAAAAATTACCAAAAATAGTAACTTTCCATAAATAGCAGCTCTGCACAAAATAGCCCTTATTGAATACAAAAATAGAAATATTTTTGGGTGATGCAAGATTGCTCTTACACCCAGGATGCTCCTGCATCAAACACCCGGGGTAATTTGAGAAGTGACCCTGTCACGACTCAAGTGTGCAGAGGAAAACCAAGACGGCTAACCTCCTCCTTTGTCAGCCATGATGAATCTTCAACATGTTCTTTCCACTTGTCCAGATATTCTTCATATGTCCTGTTCTTTGTGCTTCTGCCAACACGACTGTCCAGTATATCTTCGATCTCCTTAGTGTCTGAACTAGTTGCTGGAATACTCCACTATGCTGCTGTGATCTCATCTTCAACACCTCCTTCATGATACTCTATTAGATCTGAAATGTTAAACACTGGTGAAATATTTAGCTCAGTAGGCAATTCTACCTCATATGCATTTCCTGAATCATGCTTCTTCAATATCTTACATGGTCCAAATTTTTTTATTTTCAGCTTGTTATATGTACCAACCGGAAATCACTCCTTCCGCAAATGAACCATGACTTCATCTCCAACTTGAAATTCCTTATACCTCCTTTTCTCATCTACCTTAGCCTTATACTGTGCGTTCATCTTGGTAATATGCTTCCTCACCTCCCCATGGATGTTCTTCAAGTGTTCTGCAAAATATTCAGCTTCAGCACTACTTATTTCTCCTTTATCTATCTTCCTCAATTCAGATGCATTTCTTGGACTACTTTCATATACAATCTGGAATGGTGATTTACCAGTGCTCCTATTGACAGAATTATTGTATGCAAATTCTGCCTGTGGTAAAATCAAATCCCATCTTGTTGGCTTATCTCCAACCAAACATCTCAGCAAATTTCTCAAACTTCTATTCACCAGCTCTGTCTGTCCATCAGTCTGTGGATGATGTGATGAACTAAACTTCAAATCTGTCTTCAACTTCTTCCGCAATGTACGCCAGAAATATCCAACAAACTTAGTGTCCCGATCTGAAACTATGGTCTTTGGCAAACCATGAAGTCTCACTACTTCTCTGAAAAACAATTCTGCTACATGAACAGCATCATTAGTCTTCTTGCAGGGAATGAAATGTGCCATCTTTGAAAATCTGTCAACCACCACAAAAATTGAATCATGTCCCCGCTGTGTCCTTGGTAAACCAAGAACAAAGTCCATACTGATATCCTCCCAAGGCTTCTCTAGTATAGGTAATGGCTGATACAACCCTGTATTCTGCTTCACTCCTTTCGCCATCTGACATACTCTGCAACTCTGTACAAACTTCTTCACATCTTACTACAATTGTGGCGAATAATAATTCTCACCAACCAAAGCAAGGGTTTTATCACGACCAAAATGTCTAGCCAATCCTCCACTATGCTTCTCCTTGATGAGATTCTCCCTCATAGAACTTCGTGGAATGCACAACTGACTCCCTCTGAATAGCATATCATCTTGGATGATGAAATCCAACCATTTTGTCCTGTCTAGAGTAACAGGTTCTGTATAAGCTTTCTAAGCTTCACAAAAATCAGGATCCTCTGGATACAAATTTTTGAGTTCCTTGAACCCAACCACCTCAATCTGTATCTCTGTCAGCAATAGTTGCCTTCTGCTAAGAGCATCTGCAACCCTATTAGACTTTCCACTTCTGTGTTTTAAAACAAATGTATAACTCTGCAAAAACTCAACCCATTTCAAATGCCTTTGATTCAATTTTCTTTGACTATTCAAATATTGCAAAGCTTGATGATCAGTATACAAAACAAACTCCTTAGGAAGTAGATAATGTCTCCACTTCTTTAATGCCTAAACTATAGCATAAAATTCTTGATCATAAATAGAATATTTTCTCTTGGCATCATTTAACTTCTCACTGAAATAAGCAACAGGTTTACCTTCTTGGCTCATAACAGCTCCTATTGCAGTACCACTAGCATCACAATCTACTTGAAACACTTTATTAAAATCTGGAAGTGCTAAAACAGGTTGTTTTGTAACTTTTTGTTTCAATAATTGAAAACTCTTTTCTGCTCCTTTAGTCCACTTAAACTCTTTCCTATCCCCTCTCATTGTTTCAGTCAAGGGTCCACAAATACTGCTAAAATTTTTGATAAACTTTCTGTAAAAGCTAGCTAGACCATGAAAAGATCTTACCTCAGTAGCATTCCTTGGAGTAGGCCATTCAAGAATAGCCTGTACCTTCTCTGGGTCCATTTTCAGACCTTCTGCTGAAACTACAAATCCCAAATACACTAACTCTTTCTTCACAAAACTGCACTTCTTCAAATTAATCAACAATTTCTCTTCTCTCAACTTCTCAAATACCATACGAATATGCATCATATGCTCCTCCAATGTCTTACTAAAAATCAAAATATCATCTAGGTAAACAATGACAAACTTACCCAGAAATTCTTTGAGAACCTCATTCATGAGCCACATGAAAGTGCTCGATGCATTGGTTAGCCCAAAAGGCATGACTAACCACTCATATAGTCATTCATTTGTCGTGAAGGCAGTCCTCCATTCATCTCCTTCTCTGATCCGAATCTGATGATATCCACTCTTCAGATCTATCTTTGAGAAATACACAGCTCCACTCAAACAATCCATAATATCATCCATTCGTGACAATGGAAACCTGTACTTGATTGTAATCTTGTTTATTGCCCTAGAATTTGACCGTCCACCAGATCATCTACCGCGACCTTTTCTATTTTGTCTACTCTCAAACTTCTTGTTAAGATTTTTCTCTACTTTAGGGAAAACTGGTATGCCTCTTCAATACTGTTCATTCGAACTAGATTCAGCTCCTCATGAATGCTTGGCCTTAACCCATTAAGGTATCGGGCAACTTTCTCTTTATCAGCTTCTGCATGGCCTGTTCTGATGAGAAGTCGATAGAACTCCTCTATATACTCCTGAACAGATCTTCCTGCTTGCTTTAAACTTTGCATTTTCTTCAGTAGGTCAAGCTCGTAATCAACAGGAATGAACTGTCGCTTTAATTTATCCACCATCCGATCCCATCTCGTGATTTTCTCCTTTCCCCTTCTATTTCGCTCCAACTGAATCTCTTGCCACCATATATTCACATGACGTTTCAGTCTGGCCTTCGCAAATTTGACCCTATCAGGATCCTCAACATCTTCATACTCAAAATATTATTCACATTCATTGATCCAGTCGATCAATTCCTCTGGGTTAAGATTTTTAAAAAATGTAGGAACCTCAATATTAGTTCTTTTCCCAATCTTGGAAATCGCCCGAAAAAATCTTTCTTCCTCCTGGTTCACAATTTCAACTTCTCTTTCTTGATATTCTTCTTCGGCTTCATCCTCGCTTTCATCTCTGATATTAAGATTGATTCCTCTACGAATCTCTTCTTCCAATGCTCGCACTTATCTCTGCAGCTCTCTAACCTCAGGTGTCATAGCACCAACTCTTTCGTCACATTCTCTTCGTGGAGGCATTTTCGCGATACGCGCTGAAATCCTTACCATGGTCCTGGTGCAAACTGTCTCACAGTCGGCGATCTGTTTACACACTCAAGAAAACCTACTCTGATACCACTTGATGAAGGGTGCTCCCCTTAATACCACAAACACATAACAGAAATAGAGAAACAACAATAATATGCAAGAACAAAAAATTAGCTTCTTATTATCTCCACAAATTTGGAATTACAAACTTTCAGAATTACAATATGCAAAGCCACATGGGCATTCCCTTACAATATTCTGTAGGACAAAGCTTCAAATTATTGCCCAGATCTACTACCCAAAACTATTCTGAACTACCTAAGACAATAATACAGCCTTCCTTATATAGGCAATTATCCACCGCCTGGGAAGGTTCCAGAATTTTAGCCAATACGGCCGACCAAACTTAGAATTATTTTATTTGACATTTTATTACATCATAGTCAGCTCAAGATAACCTTTGAAACCCGAACAAAAATTTTGAAGAAAATTATTTTTCGCCATTTCAGGTGGCCCAACTTTCGAAGACCATAAGCCATCACCAGTTGACCCGATTGGCTATTATAACCCCATTTCGGAAATGCCACGAAGCGCTCTACAGGCTTGATCCACGCAAGCGCCCGTCACCCAAATTTTTGACCTCATCCGGGGCCTCTAAAGCTTTCAAAACTAAGTTCAAAGTTTCTGTACCCTGCTGCCAATACCGAAAATTTTCAATATCTTCCAATATACACTTGATCTGGCAATGACACTTTACTGGCAGACTTACATGACCAAAATAAACCTCAAAGAAAGAAATCAGATCATTCTGAGCACATGCAAAAATTACCAAAAATAGTAACTTTCCATAAATAGGAGTTCTGCACAAAATAGCCCTTATTGAATACAAAAATAGAAATATTTTTGGGTGATGCAAGATTGCTCTTACACCTAGGATGCTCCTGCATCAAACATCCGGGGTAATTTGAGAAGTGACCCTGTCACGACTCAGGTGTGCAGAGGAAAACTAAGACGGCTAACCTCCTCCTTTGTCAGCCATGATGAATCTTCAACATGTCATCCTTTCCACTTGACCAGATATTCTTCATATGTCCTGTTCCTTGCGCTTCTGCCAACACGACTGTCCAATTTATCTTCGATCTCCTTAGTGTCTGAACTAGTTGCTGGAATACTCCACTGTGCTGCTGTGATCTCATCCTCAACACCTCCTTCATGGTACTCTTTCAGATCTGAAATGTTAAACACTAGTGAAATATTTAGCTCAGTAGGCAATTCTACCTCATATGCATTTCCTGAATCATGCTTCTTCAATATCTTACATGGTCCAAACTTTTTCATTTTCAGCTTGTTATATGTACCAACCGAAAATCGCTCCTTCCGCAAATGAACCATGACTTCATCTCCAACTTTAAATTCCTTATACCTCTTTTTCTCATCTGCCTTAGCCTTATACTGTGTGTTCATCTTGGTAATATGCTTCCTCACCTCCCCATGGATGTTCTTCAAGTGTTCTACAAAATCCTCAGCTTCAGCACTACTTATTTCTCCTTTATCTATCTTCCTCAATTCAGATGCATTTCTTAGACTACTTCCATATACAATCTGGAATGGTGATTTACCAGTGCTCCTGTTGACAGAATTATTGTATGCAAATTCTGCTTGTGGTAAAATCAAATCCCATCCTGTTGGCTTATCTTCAACCAAACATCTTAGCAAATTTCTCAAACTTCTATTCACCACCTCTGTCTGTCTATCAGTCTGTGGATGATGTGATGAACTAAACTTCAAATCTGTCTTGAACTTCTTCCACAATGTATGCCAGAAATATTCAACAAACTTAGTGTCCCGATCTGAAACTATGGTCTTTCGCAAACCATGAAGTCTCACTACTTCTCTGAAAAACAATTCTGCTATATGAACAGCATCATTAGTCTTCTTGTAGGGAATGAAATGTGCCATCTTTGAAAATCTGTCAACCACCACAAAAATTGAATCATGTCCCCGCTGTGTCCTTGGTAAACCAAGAACAAAGTCCATACTGATATCCTCCCAAGGCTTCTCTGGTATAGGTAATGGCTGATACAACCCTGTATTCTGCTTCACTCCTTTCGCCATCTGACATACTCTGCAACTCTGTACAAACTTCTTCACATCTTGCTGCAATTGTGGCCAATAATAATTTTCACCAACCAAAGCAAGGGTTTTATCATGACCAAAATGTCCAGCCAATCCTCCACTATGCTTCTCCTTGATGAGATTCTCCCTCATAGAACTTTGTGGAATGCACAACTGACTCCATCTGAATAGCATATCATCCTGGATGATGAAATCCAACTATTTTCTCCTGTCTAGAGTAACAGGTTCTGTACAAGCTTTCCAAGCTTCACCAAAATCAGGATCCTCTGGATACAAATTCTTGAGTTCCTTGAACCCAACCACCTCAATCTGCATCTCTGTCAGCAATAGTTGCCTTCTGCTAAGAGCATCTGCAACCCTATTAGACTTTCCAGTTCTGTGTTTCAAAACAAATGTATAACTCTGCAAAAACTCAACCCATTTCAAATGCCTTTGATTCAATTTTCCTTGACTATTCAAATATTGCAAAGCTTGATGATCAGTATACAAAACAAACTCATTAGGAAGCAGATAATGTCTCCACTTCTTTAATGCCTAAACTATAGCATAAAATTTCTGATCATAAACAGAATATTTTCTCTTGGCATCATTTAACTTCTCACTGAAATAAGCAACAGGTTTACCTTCTTGGCTCATAACAGCTCCTATTGCAGTACCACTAGCATCACAATCTACTTGAAACACCTTTTTAAAATCTGGAAGTGCTAAAACAGGTTGTTCTGTAACTTTTTGTTTCAATATTTGAAAACTCTTTTCTGCTCCTTTAGTCCACTTAAACTCTTTCTTATCCCCTCTCATTGTTTCAGTCAAGGGTCCATAAATACTGCTAAAATTTTTGATAAACTTTCTGTAAAAGCTAGCTAGACCATGAAAAGATCTTACCTCAGTAGCATTCCTTGGAGTAGGCCATTCAAGAATAGCCTGTACCTTCTCTGGGTCCATTTTTAGACCTTCTGCTGAAACTACAAATCCCAAATACACTAACTC
The DNA here is from genome assembly GCA_027943335.1 of Chamaecyparis obtusa. NCBI lineage: Eukaryota > Viridiplantae > Streptophyta > Pinopsida > Cupressales > Cupressaceae > Chamaecyparis > Chamaecyparis obtusa. Next base: position 243,330 of record BSBK01009909.1, on the reverse strand, counting down.
TTTCTTCACAAAACTGCACTTCTTCAAATTAATCAACAATTTCTCTTCTCTCAACTTCTCAGATACCATACGAATATGCATCATATGCTCCTCCAATGTCTTACTAAAGATCAAAATATCATCTAAGTAAACAATGACAAACTTACCCAGAAATTTTTTCATAACCTCGTTCATGAGCCGCATGAAAGTGCTCGGTGCATTGGTTAGCCCAAAAGGCATGAATAACCACTCATATAGTCCTTCCTTTGTCTTGAAGGCAGTCTTCCATTCATCTCCTTCTCTGATCCGAATCTGGTGATATCCACTCTTCAGATCTATCTTTGAGAAATACACAGCTCCACTCAAACAATCCATAATATCATCCATTCGTGACAATGGAAACCTGTACTTGATTGTAATATTGTTTATTGCCCTAGAATCTGTACACATCCTCCATTCTCCATTCTTCTTTGGTGCTAATACCGCTGGTACAGCACAGGGACTCAGACTCTCTCGAATCAATCCTTTCTGTAACAACTCATGTACTTGTCTGTTCAACTCCTCACTTTCTGCAGGTGTCATTTTGTGTGCTTCCTTATTCGGCAAACTCGCTCCTGGGATCAAGTCCATCTGATGACTGATCTTCCTGACTGGTGGTAATCCATCAGGCACGTTATCAGATACAATATCCTGAAACTCATTAAAAAAATCTGTAACTTCTACAGGAACATCTTATACTTCCTCTTTACCAGGCTTTGGAATTAAAGAAAAACATACATGCTCATGCCTCATACCATGTAGGAAATTTTTTTCATCAACAAAAGTTATCCTTGCATTACCACATACCTTTTCTTCAATCTCCTTCAATGGTTTTAGCTTATGTCGCACTCCATCCTTTGTCAGGGAATAGGTATTCGCAGGACCATCATGTACAGCACATCTGTCAAACTGCCACGGTCTACCTAACAACATATGACATGCATCCGTAGAGATGATATCACATAGTACCTCATCTTGGTACCCGCCGATCTTAAACTTTACCAAGCACTGTTCACTGACCATGACCTTGTGGTCATCCTGCACCCAGGCAATCCGATATGGATGTGGGTGTTTCTGTCTCTTGAGCTTCAACTTTGTCACCATCTCTTCTGACACCAAATTGTCAGTGCTTCCACTATCGATAATCACATCACAGCATTTACCCTCACACTTGCATCTAGTGCGAAACAGGCTCCTCCTTTGCTCAGGTTCATTCTCACCACTCAACAGCACTCTTCTGTTAATCAACGTTTCTCCTCTCTCGGCATCTTCAAAATTTGATGATCTGGCATCTTCATCTATATGTGCAACTCTGGCCTGGCTTTCATTTCTCCTATCTGTTCTACCTTGGCGCTGAGGACATTCAAATGCCCTATGACCTTCTTCTCCACAGTGAAAACATGTTCCACGGAAGCCACCTCTTCCAGATCCTTGTCCTCTTCCTCTTCCTCTCTGATCTCTATTAGTCTGATCCTGGAAGCGATTGGAATTATTTCCGCTCTGATTCTGACTGCTACTGGCCTCATCTTTTTTTTCGGATCTTCATTTCCGCCACCATATGACCGTCCACCGCGACCTCTTCCATTTTGTCTGCTCTCAAACTTCTTGTTCAGCTTTTCCTCTACTTTTAGGGCAAACTAGTATACCTCTTCAATACAGTTCATTCGAACCAGATTCAGCTCCTCATGAATGCTTGGCCTTAACCCATTAAGATATCAGGCAACTTTCTCTTTATCAGCTTCTGCATGGCCTGTTCTGATGAGAAATCGATAGAACTCCTCTGTATACTCCTGAACAGATCTTCCTGCTTGCTTCAAACTTTGCATTTTCTTCAGTAGGTCAAGCTCATAATCAACAGGAATGAACTGTCGCTTTAATTTATCCACCATCCGACCCCATCTCGTGATTTTCTTCTTTCCCCTTCTATTTCGCTCCAACTGAATCTCTTGCCACCATATCTTCGCATGACCTTTCAGGTTTCGCCTTCGCAAATTTGACCCTATCAGGATCCTCAACATCTTCATACTCAAAATATTATTCACATTCATTGATCAAGTCGATCAATTCCTCTGGGTTAAGATTTTCAGAAAATGTAGGAACCTCAATCTTAGGTCTTTTCCCAATCTTGAAAATCGCGCGAAAAAGTATTTCTTCCTCCTGGTTCACAATTTCAACTTCTCCTTCTTGATATTCTTCTTTGGCTTCATCCTCGCTTTCATTTCTGACATTAAGATTCATTCCTTTCTGAATCTCTTCTTGCAATGCTCGCACTTGTCTCTGCAGCTCTCTAACCTCAGGTGTCACAGCACCAGCTCTTCCGCCACGTTTTTTTTCGTGGAGGCATTTTCGCGATGGGCGCTGAAACCCTTACCACGGTCCTGGTGCAAACTGCCTCACAGTCAGCGATCTTTTTACACACTCAAGAAAACCTTCTCTGATACCACTTGATGAAGGGTGCTCCTCTTAATACCACAAACACATAACAGAAATAGAGAAACAACAATAATATGCAAGAACAGAAAATTGGCTTCTTATTATCTCCACAAATGTGGAATTACAAATTTTCAGAATTACAATATGCAAAGCCACATGGGCATTCCCTTACAATATTTTGTAGGATAAAGCTTCGAATTATTACCCAGATCTACTACCCAGAACTATTCTGAACTGCCTAAGACAATAATACAGCCTTCCTTATATAGGCAATTATCCACCGCTTGGAAGGTTCCAAAATTTTAGCTAATACGGCCGACCAAACTTAAAATTATTTTATTTGACACTTTATTACATCATAGTCGGCTCAAGATAACCTTTGAAACCCGAACAAAAATTTTAAAAAAAATTATTTTTCACCATTTCAGGTGGCCCAACTTCCAAAGATCATAAGTCATCACCAGTTGACCCAATCGGATATTATAACCCCATTTTGGAAACGCCACGAAGCGCTCTACAAGCTTGACTGGTGCAAGCGCTTGTCACCCAAATTTTTGACCTCATCCGACATCTCTAAAGCCTTCAAAACTGAGTTCAAAGTTTCTGTACCCTGCTGCCAATACCGAAAATCTTCAATATCTTCCAATATACACTTGATCTGGCAATGAAACTTTACTGGCAGACTTACATGACCAAAATGAACCTCCAAGAAAGAAATCAGATCATTCTGAGCACATGCAAAAATTACCAAAAATAGTAACTTTTCATAAATAGCAGCTCTGCACAAAATAGCCCTTATTGAATACAAAAATAGAAATATTTTTGGGTGATGCAAGATTGCTCTTACACCCAGGATGCTCCTGTATTAGACACATGGGGTAATTGAGAAGTGACCCTGTCACGACTCAGGTGTGCAGAGGAAAACCAAAACGGCTAACCTCCTCCTTTGTCAGCCATGATGAATCTTCAACATGTCATCCTTTCCACTTGACCAGATATTCTTCATATCTCCTGTTCCTTCTGCTTCTGCCAATACGACTGTCCAGTATATCTTCGATCTCCTTAGTGTCTGAACTAGTTGCTGGAATACTCCACTGTGCTGCTATGATCTCATCTTCAACACCTCCTTCATGATACTTTGTCAGATCTGAAATGTTAAACACTGGTGAAATATTTAGCTCAGTAGGCAATTCTACCTCATATGCATTTTCTGAATCATGCTTCTTCAATATCTTACATGGTCCAAACTTTTTTATTTTCAGCTTGTTATATGTACCAACCGGAAATCGCTCCTTCCGCAAATGAACCATGACTTCATCTCCAACTTTAAATTCCTTATACCTCCTTTTTCTCATCTGCCTTAGCCTTATACTTTGCATTCATCTTGGTAATATGCTTCCTAACCTCCCCATGGATGTTTTTCAAGTGTTCTGCAAAATCCTCAGCTTCAGCACTACTTATTTCTCCTTTATCTATCTTCCTCAATTCAGATGCATTTCTTGGACTACTTCCATATACAATCTGGAATGGTGATTTACCAGTGCTCCTGTTGACAGAATTATTGTATGCAAATTCTGCCTGTGGTAAAATCAAATCCCGTCTTGTTGCTTATCTCCAACCAAACATCTCAGCAAATTTTCCAAACTTCTATTCACCACCTCTGTCTGTCCATCAGTCTGTGGATGATGTGATGAACTAAACTTTAAATCTGTCTTCAACTTCTTCCATAATGTACGCCAAAAATATCCAACAAACTTAGTGTCCCGATCTGAAACTATGGTCTTTGGCAAACCATGAAGTCTCACTACTTCTCTGAAAAATAATTCTGCTACATGAACAACATCATTAGTCTTCTTGTAGGGAATGAAATGTGCCATTTTTGAAAATCTGTCAACCACCACAAAAATTGAATCATGTCCCCGCTGTGTCCTTGGTAAACCAAGAACAAAGTCTATATGATATCCTCCCAAAGCTTCTTTGGTATAGGTAATGGCTGATACAACCCTGTATTCTGCTTCACTCCTTTCGCCATCTGACATACTTTACAACTCTGTACAAACTTGTTCACATCTTGCTGCAATTGTGGCCAATAATAATTCTCACCAACCAAAGCAAGGGTTTTATCACGACCAAAATATCCAGCCAATCCTCCACTATGCTTCTCCTTGATGAGATTCTCCCTCATAGAACTTCGTGGAATGCACAACTGACTCCCTCTGAATAGCATATCATCCTGGATGATGAAATCCAACCATTTTGTCCTGTCTAGAGTAACAGGTTTTGTACAAGATTTCTAAGTTTCACCAAAATCAGGATCGTCTGGATACAAATTCTTGAGTTCCTTGAACCCAACCACCTCAATCTACATCTCTGTCAGCAATAGTTGCCTTCTGCTAAGAGCATCTGCAACCCTATTAGACTTTCCACTTCTGTGCTTCAAAACAAATGTATAACTCTGCAAAACTCAACCATTTCAAATGCCTTTGATTCAACTTTTCTTGACTATTCAAATATTGCAAAGCTTGATGATCAGTATACAAAACAAACTCCTTAGGAAGGAGATAATGTCTCCACTTCTTTAATGCCTGAACTATAGCATAAAATTTTTGATCATAAACAGAATATTTTCTCTTGGCATCATTTAACTTCTCACTGAAATAAGCAACAAGTTTACCTTCTGGCTCATAACAGCTCCTATTACAGTACCACTAGCATCACAATCTATTTGAAACACCTTATTAAAATTTGGAAGTGCTAAAACAGGTTGTTCTGTAACTTTTTGTTTCAATAATTGAAAACTCTTTTTCTGCTCCTTTAGTCCACTTAAACTCTTTCCTATCCCCTCTCATTGTTTCAGTCAAGGGTCCACAAATACTGCTAAAATTTTTGATAAAATTTCTGTAAAAGCTAGCTAGACCATGAAAAGATTTTACCTCAGTAGCATTCCTTGGAGTAGGCCATTCAAGAATAGCCTGTACCTTCTCTGGGTCCATTTTCAGACCTTCTGCTGAAACTACAAATCCCAAATACACTAACTCTTTCTTCACAAAACTGCACTTTTTCAAATTAATCAACAATTTCTCTTCTCTCAACTTCTCAAATACCATACAAATATGCATCATATGCTCCTCCAATGTCTTACTAAAGATCAAAATATCATCTAGGTAAACAATGACAAACTTACCCAAAAATTCTTTGAGAACCTCGTTCATGAGCCCCATGAAAGTGCTCGGTGCATTGGTTAGCCCAAAAGGCATGGACTAACCACTCATATAGTCTTTCCTTTGTCTTGAAGGCAGTCTTCCATTCATCTCCTTCTCTGATCCGAATTTGGTGATATCCACTATTGAGATCTATCTTTGAGAAATACACAGCTCCACTCAAACAATCCATAATATCATCCATTCGTGACAATGGAAACCTGTACTTGATTGTAATCTTGTTTATTGCTCTAGAATCTGTGCACATCCTCCATTCTCCATTCTTCTTTGGTGCTAATATCGCTGGTACAGCACAGGGACTCAGACTCTCTCGAATCAATCCTTTCTGTAACAACTCATGTACTTGTCTGTTCAACTCCTCACTTTCTGCAGGTGTCATTCTCTGTGCTTCCTTATTCAGCAAACTCGCTCCTAGGATCAAGTCCATCTGATGACTGATCTTCCTGACTGGTGGTAATCCATCAGGCACGTTATCGGATACAATATCATGAAACTCATTCAACAAATCTACAACTTCTACAGGAACATCTTCTACTTCCTCTTTACAAACTTTTGGAATTAAAGTAAAACATACATGCTCATGCCTCCATACCATCTAGGAAATTTCTTCCATCAACAAAAGTTATCCTTGCATTACCACATACCTTTTCTTCAGTCTCCTTCAATAGTTTTAGCTTATGTCGCACTCCATCCTTGTCAGGGAATAGGTATTCGCACGACCATCATATACAGCACATCTGTCAAACTACCACGGTCTACCTAACAACATATGACATGCATCCATAGAGATGATATCACATAGTACCTCATCTTGGTACCCGCCGATCTTGAACTTTACCAGGCACTGTTCACTGACCATGACCTTGTGGTCATCCTGCACCTAGGCAATCCGATATGGATGTGGGTGTTTCTGTCTCTTGAGCATCAACTTTGTCACCATCTCTTCTAACACCAAATTGTCAGTGCTTCCACTATCGATAATCACATCACAGCATTTACCTCACACTTGCATCTAGTGCGAAACAGGCTCCTTCTTTGCTCAGGTTCATTCTCACCACTCAATAGGACTCTTCTGTTAATCAACGTTTCTCCTCTCTCGGCATCTTCAGAATTTGATGATCTGGCATCTTCATCTATATGTGCAACTCTGGCCTGGCCTTCATTTCTCCTGTCTGTTCTACCTTGGCGCTGATGACATTCAAATGCCCTATGACCTTCTTCTCCACAGTGAAAACATGTTCCACGGAAGCCACCTCTCCAGATCCTTGTCCTCTTCCTCTCTGATCTCTATTATTCTGATCCTAGAAGTGATTGGAATTATTTTCGCGCTGATTCTGACTGCTACTGGCCTCATCCTTCTTTTTCGGATCTTCATTTCCGCCACCATATGACCGTCCACCAGATAGTCCACCGCGACCTCTTCCATTTTGTCTGCTCTCAAACTTCTTATTCAGCTTTTCCTCTACTTTTAGGGAAAACTGGTATGCCTCTTCAATACTGTTCATTCGAATCAGATTCAGCTCCTCATGAATGCTTGGCCTTAACCCATTAAGGTATCGGCAATTTTCTCTTTATCAGCTTCTGCATGGCCTGTTCTGATGAGAAGTCGATAGAACTCTTCTGTATACTCCTGAACAGATCTTCCTGCCTACTTTAGACTTTGCATTTTCTTCAGTAGGTCAAGCTCGTAATCAACAGGAATGAACTGTCACTTTAATTTATCCACCATCCGATCCCATCTCGTGATTTTCTCCTTTCCCCTTCTATTTCGCTCCAACTGAATCTCTTGCCACCATATCTTCGCATGACCTTTCAGTCTGGCCTTCGCAAATTTGACCCTATCAGGATCCTCAACATCTTCATACTCAAAATATTCTTCACATTCATTGATCCAGTCGATGAATTCCTCTGGGTTAAGATTTTCAGAAAATGTAAGAACCTCAATCTTAGGTCTTTTCTCAATCTTGGAAATCGCCCGAAAAAGTCTTTCTTCCTCCTGGTTCACAATTTCAACTTCTCCTTCTTGATATTCTTCTTCGGCTTCATCCTCGCTTTCATCTCTGACATTAAGATTCATTCCTCTGCGAATCTCTTCTTGCAATGCTCGCACTTGTCTCTACAGCTCTCTAACCTCAGGTGTCACAGCACCAGCTCTTCCGCCACGTTCTTTTCGTGGAGGCATTTTTGCGATGCGCGCTGAAACCCTTACAACGGTCCTGGTGCAAACTGCCTCACAGTCGGCGATCTGTTTACACACTCAAGAAAACCTACTCTGATACCACTTGATGAAGGGTGCTCCCCCTTAATACCACAAACACATAACAGAAATAGAGAAACAACAATAATATGCAAGAACAGAAAATTGGCTTCTTATTATCTCCACAAATGTGGAATTACAAACTTTCAGAATTACAATATGCAAAGCCACATGGGCATTCCCTTACAATATTCTGTAGGACAAAGCCTTGAATATTGCCCAGATCTACTACCCAGAACTATTCTGAACTGCCTAAGACAATAATATAGCCTTCCTTATATAGGCAATTATCCACCGCCTAGGAAGGTTCTAGAATTTTAGCCAATACGGCCGACCAAACTTAGAATTATTTTATTTGACATTTTATTACATCATAGTCAGCTCAAGATAACATTTGAAACTCGAACAAAAATTTTGAAATTTTTTTTTTTTTCCGCCATTTCAGGTGGCCCAACTTCCGAAGACCATAAGTCATCATCAGTTGACCCGATTGGCTATTATAACCCAATTTCGAAAATGCCACGAAGCGCTCTACAGGCTTGACCGGCGCAAGTGCCCGTCACCCAAATTTTTGACCTCATCTGGGCCTCTAAGCCCTTCAAACTAAGTTCAAAGTTTCTGTACCCTGCTGCCAATACTGAAAATTTTGAATATCTTCCAATATACACTTGATCTGGCAATGAAACTTTACTGGCAGACTTACATGACCAAAATGAACGTCCAAGAAAGAAATCATATCATTCTGAGCACATTCAAAAATTACCAAAAATAGTAACTTTTCATAAATAGCAGCTCTGCACAAAATAGCCCTTATTGAATATAAAAAATAAAAATATTTTTGGGTGATGCAAGATTGCTCTTACACCCAGGATGCTCCTGCATCATATATATATCTATATATCTATCAATATATATATACATACATATATATATCTATATATCTATCAATATATATATATATACATATATATATATGTATACATATATATATATATGTATACATATATACATATACATATATATATGTATATACATATATATATATGTATATACATAGACATATGTATATACATATATATATCTATATATATCTATATGTATATATATATGTATATGTATATACATATATATATATGTATATACATATATATATGCATATACATATGTATATTTATATACATATATATATATATGTATATACATATATATATTTATATATATATCTACATATATATATAGATATATATGTAGATATATCTATATATATATATGTAGATATATATATGTATATATATATGTATGTATATGTGTATATATATGTGTATATATATGTATATATATATATGTGTATATGTATATGTATATGTATATGTATGTATATATGTATGTATGTATAGATATGTATATATATGTATATGTATATATATGTATATGTATATGTATATGTATATATATATATATATGTATATGTAAATATATATGTATATGTATATGTATATGTATGTATATGTATATGTATGTATATGTATATGTATATGTGTATATGTATATGTATATGTATATGTATATGTGTGTATATATATATATGAATATATGTATATGTGTATATATATATATGTGTGTGTGTGTGTGTGTGTGCAAATTAACAAACAAAATGAGATAAAAAAATCAATGAATGGCCTTTATTAGGGTTTTTTAGAGGCACAAAATAATAATAAAAGAGGTATTAAGCACATGTTTTAATGTGTTTTAAGTGAAAAAGTTAGTTTTGACATTTTCTGCCTCGGATGCTCATTGATGCACGCTAGTGTGCTCTAGATGCACCCAAGAAGTGCATCATATGGCTTTGGATGCCCTGTGGAGCACATCCACAACCGTATAATGCACTTTCTAGGCGCATCCAGAGCGCACCAGCTTTCGCACCCACCTCCATAAGAACTTGCATCTGCATCCGAGACTCAGAGGAGTGAATTGATAACAAAGCTTTAAAATAATGTTTTGTATGTTGATCCATCTCTCAGATTTTGTGTTAGCTATATGTTTGGTTTTTCAATTTTCTCCTCAAAAATCATTTCTAGGTTCTCTAATTTGTAGAGTTGTGTGGGATTCCTATTTTAGGGTTTGAATTATTTTAATCCAAAAAAATGATGCTTTGTAAACTTCAGTTTTAGGGTTGTTAGTTTTTTCCACAAAATTTGTGGCTTCCTACAATCTATTTTGAGTTGTAGTGCTCATTTGCAAAAAAATGTTAGTGAATCGTGATATCTGGCAATTTGTTTTGGGGCATTCTACTCATCTGCAAAAGTTTGGAGGGTTTGTCGATTTTTCCTCAAAATCGTGGCAACTATTCTTGGTGTGTGTCTTTGGCTTCAGGGAGGGACATCTTTGTTATCCAACATCATGCTGGACATTTTCTAATGATTTTTGATTAGCAATTTTGCAAATTTTGGGAGGGTTAGTGGCAGACTCATCTCAATGAAAGAGTTAGTGGCAAGCTCTTATCTATTGTTGTAGATCATTTTGAAGAAGGGGGAAGCCTTCTTTGTTTTTTTTCTAGATGGATTTTGGCTACTCTTGTTCATTGACTTTCTATAGATCCAAGGAGGGTCTCAGCAGTAGCAGAATGTTCTATAGAATTTATGATGACAAGTCATGTACTATCTTCTATAGGGTAGTTGATAAAATCACCATTAAGGAAGTATTTAAAATACTTTTAGTCTCCTAGGCTCTTGCTCTTTTTAGCTCGTTATTCTAGAATCTTAGTTAATGGTCATTTAAGCTCTATTTTTTAATTGTCTTAATCTATTCTATTTTATTTTTAGATGTCATCTTTATTTTGATGAATTTTCTTTTTTGTTGATGCTTTTAATAGCATTTGTAAACTCTATTTATTTGGTGTATTGGTAATATAATTTTTTTTAGTTTTATAGAGTTTCACCTTAGCATTCTACAATGAGCACATTCGGCCTATTATTCAACACAAATGGGATAGCCTAAACACTCCCTTGTACATGGCTACTTATGCATTGTATTTGAAGTGGCACATGCCTAGGCCTAGTTGAGTTACACTGATTCAGGATGATGACATGAAGGGAAGGGTTCTTCAAGTGCATTGATAGGATATATGATGCTGAAACTATTGACCATATTCGCACTGAGTGTATGAAATTTGCTACTGTTAGGGGTTATAAGGTTGTGGAAAAGGAGGATATAAGAACTATGGCACAAGAGGACCCAATTTTGTGGTGGACTTGTCATGGACCAAAATCAATGACTACCACACTAGCCATTCATTTTCTATCTCAGGTTTTTAGTTCTTCAATTTCTAAGAGGAACTGTTCTACTTATAGCTTCATCCACTCTCCTAAGAGGAACAAACCTACCTCTAGGAGAGCAAAGAAGCTAGTGGTTGTACATAGTGCCTCCCATATCATTGACCCCAAGACATGTGTGTATGAGAAGAGCTTAGCAGCACAATGGGATGTAGGGCTAGAGGAGCCATCATAGATTGATGAGGATGAGGACGCAATAGTTTCAAATGTAGGGCTGGTTGGTGTTCCTTTGGCCAATCTCGACCTTGAATATCTAGTAGTTCCAGTGATGAGTAGCTTGCTAACCTCCTGAGGGATGATTAGAGGCCTCCTTCACTACATTTTGACATTTTGATTTTGTACTTGTTTTGATATCGTGATACTCATTGTAATCATCTTTATGATCAGATATTTTTGATATCATATAATATAAATCTTCCATTTTTGATTTGACAATTTAAAATTTTATTTAGTATTGAGTATTCTAATTTCTAATTTGTAGTTCGATATTGAAAACTTCAATCTTATTTGTTCAATGTTCAAGTATTTTCTATTTAGTATTTGACATTTGCAATTTTTCTATTTTACTTCTTAATAGTCTTATACATCTTTCCATAACTAGCATTTTAAGTAACATATGTATAGCATATACCATATACACCCCCCACCCCCACCCCCCATCCCCCCGCCATCCCCAAATTGAGGCCCTTTGTCCCCCCGTTCCCGACGATTGTGTAACAATGCTTTTCATACACCTCGTGTATAATTTTTTCTGAGTGCAAGGTTGCCTCAAATTGATAATTCTACTTCCACTTCCAAATTCATTATTTAGTTACAAATTGTCTCTCTGGTTGGCAATCTGCTTGTACATAGAAGATACACTTCCTTCAATCCATTTCAAGAAATTTGGTGCCAATTGCCTCACATCCGGCAATCTATTTACACATTCAAAGACTTCTTATAACTCCACTCTCAAGTCCTAGTGCCAAGCTACCTCCCTCTGGCGAATTTGCATGTACACTAAAAATATTCTATCCCTGATATCACTAATGCAGAGAGTTATAACCCCCTTTGAACCTGCCCCAATCAGCACTTGAAATACTCATACAATCTGAAGTATACAATATAAAAAATAGATGAAAATGGACAACAAACTGATTCAACAAACATCAAAAAGTCTTGTTAAAACCCAAAACAAATTTATATTACAAAATATTGAGCCTATTAGCTTCACAACATTTCCATCTGATTTGGTCTCTCGCAGACCTACATTCTCAATACAAATCTGGTTATTCATCTGCTCTCAGACCTACAACCTAGTGTATTTGCAGCTAGAGATGGCTTCCTAGAAACCCCTTCCTAATTCTCCTAAAGACTCCAAAAAGAAAACTCCCCCCTAAAATCAATACACCTCTCACATACCTGCACCCAACACTAGATCAAACTCCTCACTCTTACCCAATCACATTTTATATCTTGTGATTTATTCTTCCACTCATATTCTATGTAACTGCCTCCACTCCCTCTAATTTGATTCTCTGCATTCTATAAACTGCCAAGTCATTTCGATTTCACCAAGATGCTAGCAGAGTTTGTGGAATTGGCATTACACCTATTGTACAATAAATTTCCACACTCTATTTTAATGCTCCCACTCTAGCGCAGTCAGAGAAGATGCTCCTGCATCACATATCAATCATGATAGCATTTGGAAATTTAAATTAATATTGTGTGAATAAAAAATGGGACTGTCGCCCAATCTACAATGCTACATAATCTATAGTCATAGAAGAAGAACTGGGCAATAGGCCTCAATCCTTGTCTGATTAGGGTCTAACAGGGAGATGGCTGCATCAATCACTGGAGGAGCAGGGTGCTTAAACTTTGGCATACAAGTGAAATGTCATGAAGACAATATTATTTGAGGTGCTTTGTCCAGTTCTTTGAAGTGCAACAACAAACTGTGTGATCTGATTCAGCATATGAACTTTCCGAACAGACATTTTATGTTTATAAATGAAACTTGTATAAGACTAACGGTAAATGAATACCCGCAGAAAACCGTAAATAAAGGATTTACTGGAATATTTGATATAAGTTTATTTACAGTAGGGATTAAATATAGTCAATTATGCTCTGTCTCAGCTACATTACATTGGCTGGATATTTCCATTGATTAACCACAAAGAATAAAAAAGATGGGACACCACACCTAAGTCAATTAGCTGAAGCTTATTAAATAGATCTAATGGGACGTGACTTTGATGCAAAAAGGTAGGTCATCCGTGTTTCTTGTTAGAGGATTTTCAAATTATACCTATCCATTTTGAATCGAAGTTCATGTATAGGAGCCAGAGAAATTGATTTGCTTTGAAGATACATAGAGCCCTAATATACTTCTATAGCATTCTTAATGCCCTTTTTGGCATGCTAATTGACTCTTAGGGTGTAAGTGCTAGTTAATAGATTAGCTTCAACATTAGAAAAAATAAAAGAAATTGTCAATATCACGTATAAGGATATCCTGCCTCAAAAGGCCAGTAATTACTACAATTACGTAACAAGCACCCAAAAAGAACATTAGCTAGAAAATAAAAATCCATTGCTTTAAAATGTGTAACTGCTAAAGCAATTTTTTCAACTTTCATTTTCATATGTTCATTTTATGCAAATGCTGAGTGATCAGAAACTTTAAATTCAAACAATATTTTTTCAAGTTTCCTCTGAAGTGATTTGCATCCTTTTTAGAGTTCATGTTTTACACTCCAAAAATTTTGCACTGATTTCTGAACAAAGTTATATTTTCAACATGAAAACTAGTGTAAAATGTTTAGCTGAACTACTTTTTGTTGTAGAATGAAGGTTTAATGTACATGTAAAAAACATTCAAAGCTACAAAAGAATAACCCTGCAGAGAAGAGAACCTCAGGCTGCAAAACAAAAATGATGAAAAATCTTTTCCTGCAATTTGCATTATAGGTTAGTCCCTAAACAATAAGCATTATTGAAGGATCAGTTTTTCATCCAATCAAAATATAAACGATGATAATTTTTAGGGCTTATGAACGTTTAAGAGAACAAAAATGTATCATTCTAAATAAAACCTACAATCACTGAAACACTCTATAAAATAGAAAAATCATTTAACTTTTTTGTTTTGGAACTTCAATTTTAATTGAGACTCGATTCCGTTTGGTCATGCATGTGTCTACACCAAATTATTCCTGTCGAAAGACTGATTTTATGTTTTTGACAACTAATCTTCATTCTGACCCTTCATATCTAAGAATATATCAATATTATAGATATCTAAAACTAATTAGAAACCTATTTCCTGCCTGTTGCCTGGCATTAAGATGAGCTAACCTGGTTCCTTATTGTGCTAGCAACCAAGGTTCAAAACTCTACACAGTGGAGTCTCTCACAATTTGGAATCTCACAAACTATATCTCCTACAACAGCAGCAATGCCAACAACATGGTGCCCTGTCGTCAAAATAATTTTAACAAATTCCCATAAACCACACTTGCCAAGGTTGGAAAGTAGGATTTGCACGGGAGAAAAGATCTGAAAAGATAGAATTTAGAGAAACTATCAAAAGTCTGTTTCAGATTACATTATATAAATAAACGCATGTAAACTTTTAATTGTTGGACCGAGCAGAGAAATTAGGTGGGAAATGGATTTTTTAACAGATAGAGAAAATAACAAAATATCCCATCAGTTTTAGCCTGATTCAATGTATCTAGAAAATGAAAATCCAACACAATATGAGCAAATTCCTAGCTGGATTCGATAACTCTGATGTTATACTATATATCTAGGTTACTGAAGAAATTAGAAAGAAAATTCTAACACCGTGGACACCACGAGGGGAAAAATGATTGTGATTTTTTACTTCACCGTGCCTCCATCCAGTCTGCTAAATAGAAAATATGTGTTAAAGATTTTCATTACCTATAATTGCTTCTTTTATCAGCGCGACGCCACTCTATGTTTGATTTTTTTGGTTTGGTATAAAAAGAAAACTAAACTAATAAAGAAAGCTAAAATCATAAGCCGATTCAACATTCATTATTACACCAAAGGCGTTTCATATATGAAATGGAAGAGTTGAATTTAAAATTCAATGGTGCAGAATTCACTATAACCGGTGCAAGTCGATTGAAGCTTTTTTATCCATTGATTTTTTCTATTTCACTGGCTGTACGTTTTTCTTTTTCCTTTCTTGTTGGCGGCATGTTCGTTGAGTTTCTTTGACTGGCTGGCTGTATGTCAGGTACAATGAGAGTTGGCGTATATGTTACAGCTCAAGGTGTCTCATTTTAATGACTACGCCATGATTTGAATGCTCACTCCTCAATCCTCGGAACCCTCTAAACGGTTCTGCCATTGATGGGCATTGCATGGCACTGCCTTTCACTGCTCTCGATCACGTAAACCCTCCTCCACCCAAAATTGGGTGTATCTATCATTTGGATTCTATCACGCTTCGGCAATTATAGGATCAGGGAAACCAAACTGAAGGAAATCCCTATGTTGGCAAACCCATAACAAAGATGGAGGCAGTTTCTTCGTATATTTGGAAAGTTTTTGCTCGCGCGCAGGCTTTGAGTTGTTCACAAATGACCTGAATTGGGATCCCAATTGACGGGCATGTGCATTTGAATCTCCCCCATTCCTACTTTGGAAATGGGATAAAAATTCCATTCCCATTGTGTACGGTGTTTTCTAAAAGTTATCTTTTGTTGACGCACACCCTGCACAATAGGTCTGCAGAAATAAGCCACTATTTCCTCTTGCTCTGAGCCAATGAAATAAAAATTCCATTACAAAAAATGATGTCACTTCTCTCCTGAGATTCAAAATCTGAACGCCGGACAAATCGAAGCTTCTAATGATGATCACACCCATATAGTTTAATTTCTGCCATGGGATTATTCAATAGCTTATCGAATTGTCAGCACTAGTCGGTTCCGATCCAAAAGAGTAGCAACAAACGTGAATAAAGTGGTCACTCTTTGTAGCCAGACCAAATATGTTCTTTCATGGCAATTTAAGTGTTGAAATGCTAGATTGATTGCCTACTTCCCCTGCCACCATGTCTTGCAATCCCAAGAAGGGCTCCAGTATAATATAAAATCTAGATATCTGTGGAAGAAAACTTTAAAACTAAAGAAAAAAGATTTACCTCGATGAGAGTGCCTGTGATTTTGAGCTCTTCAAGGTCTGAAAATGTGCTGATGAGTACTCCAAATGGTGTATCTAATCATATTCGAAGGGAAAATTTCTTCAGGGATTTCCTGGCCGGAATCTATTCGAATGCTGAAATCTCCGATGCTTCCTTTCTTGCAGAAACGGGAAGGAATTAAGCTCAATTTTACACAGCATGAAACAATCTTTTATTTTAAGCTCAAGACAATCTGTTGTAAAATTTTTGATAGAAGTTGTGTGATGATGATAATCACTTTCATGAAATTAAGATCAAATTAGCAACAATTCTAAAGTAAATACAATGCAAATCTATTTAAAAATGAAACTAAGATCTATAGCATCTCATGGCTATCTAGAAAGAGGTGGTAAGTGAAGCTCTCAGCTAAATCTCTACTAGTGACACTTTTAAAATGAGAGTGTATGCTTCTACTATGCTTCTATGATGATGATTTTAGTTCAAATTGACAAAAGTATAATGCAAATGCTCTAAATGCTCTTAATTGCTCTTAGAATGCTCTTCAATTGCCTATAGTAACAATGCTTTGCAAATGAATTTTTAAGATATCAATTGCTCTCAAATTGCTTCATATTTATAGTAAATTTTCAAGGGTAGGGGGTGGAGTGAAGTAATCATGATTAACCGTTGGTTGAGTCAAATACTTTACTTTGTTCATAAATGAGGGGACAATTTAAATGTTTGTTTCAACGTTTTGGACAACAGGACAAGATTGAGTGGTTGAGATTGAAACTTTAAAATGAGTGATTGAGATTCATCATTTTTGAGTGATTTGTGTCTTTTTGTCCTCAATTTTCATTGGTTGCTCAATTTTGTTGACAAATGTTATGAATTATTAAATTTAATTAATTAATTTAATTTAGCCATATAAGGGTAATAGGTTCATTTTGATTTTTGATTTAAACAACTATACAACTAATTGATTAAAATCAATTATGTAGTGTTTTTCACCCCTTTAAACTTTGATTTAATTATTTAATCTCAATATTTGATTTTTCTTTTGCTTTAATTGATTTTGTCTAACTTTATTTAATCATGTCCATTTTAATTGATTTGATCCCTTTTTAATTGAATTAATGCATTTTGATGATTTTAAGCCATTTTATTGATTTTTGCAATTTAAAAGCACTTGTCCATTTTTGCATATCTACAAATGCCCCTTTTTTAATTGATGTACAAAGAACATTGATTCAAAAATTCTTTTGAGTCTTGATCGCTTTTAGGTCCTGATTACTGATTCACTGATTGCTGCCTCTAATATGCCACTAATATGATGATACAAATTTTTTTGATGCCCCACTAATTCCAATGATGTTTGATTTCAATTTCAATTTGATACCTTGATGCCCCCTCAGAAATTAAAACATATTGATTGCTTGATTTAAAAAATTTGATGATGTGGATTTAATACGTTTTCATTTTTGAAAAATCTTGATGATATTCCATTATTCAAGAATGTGCCACAGTTGATTTGATAGGTCAATATATAGGTTTAAGTCAATTTTAACCTCCAAAATTAGGTCAAAATAGCTTAAATAGGTTGAAAACCCTTGATTTACTATTCATTTTCACTTTTGTCTTTAGTGATTTTGCTCTGGTCCTATGGTGAATTTTGAGATGGTTGTCCCTATTTGAGAGCATCGATTCGAGAGGTGTCGATGATCACCTGACTATGGACCTCTAGTGAGTCATTTCAAACTCCCTCCTTGCATTTATTGCTCATTTATTAGCATTTATTGTAATTTTTGATTTCATCATTGCCTTGAATATTGCAATTCACACTTAGGAAAATTTCATTGTCGCCTAGACCTGTTTACTGTTACATCCGCGCTTTTCACACACATAGCCATGTAGTTAAATGTCACATAAGAAACCTTCATTCTCTCTTGAGAACAAAATGTTCACGTGTAGAGCTAGGGCATAAATGCCAATTTTCATATATTTTACCATGTAGGAAACCCTAGAAATTTACTGTCGCCTAGGCTACATTTTGTTATCGCCTAGCATGATTCAATGTTGCATGACATGAGAACTATCGCATAACACCCATAAAGTGTCGCATAACAACTTTTTGATACTGCTTAAGAGAAATGTCGCTTGGTATGATTAAAATCACGCTGTAGACTTTTGAAATTTTTTTACACTTGTAATTGATTGTGTCTGATGAATTTTTTTTGATGACTTCCAATGCTTGACTCAAATGATGAGATTAGGTCTGTTGCATTCAACAAAAACAATGGATTAATGATATCAGAATAGTGTTACCAATGAATGTGATTTGTCAATCCGATTAGGATAGGATACTAATAGGATAAATCAATCATTGTAAAAATCAATATGATTTGATACTGCTGCTTCATTCTCAGGACACAGAGACATGAACAAATGGTACTTGGTGTGATTGCTTGATACTTTTGATAGAATTGGTTGACTTGAGATAATTCCTTGATATGGTATACTGATATGATTCCTTTGTTTTGCTAATAGGCAAACTTCCCTAGTCTCTACATTCGGATAGTTGCTTCTTGGGTCATTGATTTGGGTCAGACACTTATAGATGCTGAGTTTTGTGGTGATCGAGTTGTGTAGATTGAGTTTCCTTCTTGAGCTTCCATGGTTCTAGTTGAACCATGGTTTGTTGACTGTAGTGGCAGAGTGATGGCACTCCAACCACAACACATTCTATTTACCATTTGGAGAGATGACTATCACGCTTGAGGATGTGTATAGATTGTTATGTATCCCATGCAGAGGAGAGGTAGTTTATTATGATTCTATATATGATTCCACTGTCTGTTGATGAGTGTTCGGGGATAACTCTATTGATGATGACATGATCATCTGGCCTCAATTTTCTTCATTTCCTACATTGCAAGTGGTACTTGGTGCATTGATCGGTGGTTTGCTTCTCGACCAACGAGGGTCGTGGCTTTTCTATCGGATGGGGTAGGATTTTGGAGTATTTTCTTGCTCATCCTTGACACTTCGACTGGGGTTCATGCATTCTTACACAACTCTATCATGATTTGCATGAGGTAGTCTATAGAGAAAGTGTGTCATTATCGGCTGGTGCAGTTATTCTTTAGTTGTGGATATGGGAGCATCTTCCCATTACTAGGCCTATTTCTGACAGCGTTCGGCCTCGTGGTTTTCCATATGCTTTTCTATATAGTGGTATGGTTGTTCAACATCATTTGGGTCATCTGGATTACTGGCATTGACAGGTTGATGATCTCGATTATGTTCTATGGAGACCATATAGGGGTTGTGAGCACTGAAGAGAGGATGATGATGAGTTACCTTACATGTTTTCCCCTTGCTGGATAATTGGTCATACTACTACTACTACTATTGAGCACTTCTTCTTTGGTAGGGTTTCTAGACAGTATGGCCAGATACAGGATATGCCTAAGGGTGTAGCACTATATGCTCTGGTACAAGCAGAGAGATCTATGTGGGGTCCTCTCATTGATTATTAGTTTGCAATGGATCAGATTGCTGGTATGGCTTACTGTAGGTGGGAGATGCTTCCTGGTATGGCTGATGTAGGTATGTCTCGTGAGTATACAGATTGGTGGGCTCATAACATGTTTACTCATTTCACTAATCCAGAAGAGCCTGTCCCGAGTCGGGGTGATGGTGGCAGTGGTGATGGAGGTGGTGGTGGTAGATGACAGAGATGGTGAGGACAAAGAGATCCTCTGATTGGTCGAGTATGGGTGAGAGGTGGTCATGCTAGGGATAGAGATTGAGCTAGAGTACATGATGTTGCAGTTGATGTACACCCTAGAGAAGATAGACAACATAGAGCTCACAGACAATAGAGACAACATAGATAGGCTCATGTTGATGTTGCTAGGTAGATTCTAGGTGGATTATATCCTTTGGTTCAGTTGCAGTGAGTTGCCTTGGCTCAGCAAGATGATGTTCCCGCATAGCAGGATCAAGTTTTGGTACAATAGGTGCCTACACAGGTTCCTTCACAGGATTAGGGACAGAGTTCGTAGGATGCTCCTACTATTGGTACTTTAAAATGGGATGTGTAGTCTATGAGGATGGATATATCCACTATTGTTGGGCATTTAGATCAGGTTGCTACCTTGATGCAATAGTTTATGTTTGCTATGGTTTAGAATAGAGCAGAGCGAGCACTTCTCAGGCTCCTCCTCCACAGGATGGTAGAGGTCCAAATGGATCTGGTCCTACATGATCTTGATTGATTGATGACAGATTCACTCATTGTTGATGTCCTTGTATCACATGTCATGTTATTTGATTGATCATAACATTTGATGTATCATTTTGTATGACATTATATCTTGATATATCGATTTGATGGATCATTGATGAACACTTTTTTGATGATATATGATGATATACTCCTTGGTTCTTCTTGATGAGTTGTTATGAGATTATCTTTTATGCAGCTATATGATGTTTTATGCATTTACTTTGATTTATGCTATGGATGCAGTTATCTTATCTTATGATATAAATAAATGAATGTAATGATGTATGGATTTATGACATGTTTTTCTCTATTTTTCAATGTATGGATGCAAAATGTTGTATGGAAATGCATATGTAAATGCCCCTATGTTTTTGAATTTTGTCAATGTATGTTATTTTATCCTTAACTACATGTATGCAAATGATGTATGAGTCTTTTTCTTTTTCTGGTATATGGATAATGATTAATGATTAATGCGATGCATGAATGCAAAAGATAATCTCATTTTCTTTGTTTTGATTTATCAAGATTAAGACATTTAATTGAACCCCTCATTTCCTTAATGTTTTGACTAACCAAGATTATTGATGTACCCCCTTGTCCTTGGAAAATTAACCACAAACAAATGCAGTTAATCTAACATGGTAATGCAATTAATCTAACATGATAATGCAATGCAATGCAACCTAAGTGTCACCAGCTTTTAGCAAAGAAGTGCCATGGAGATAAATTTTCATCATTGAGCATTTTGGGACCGAAAAATAAGTACAATCATCACTTACCACATCATGATGATATGAATACCACTTTTTTTCACTTTTGGTAACCTCTTTTTGAACTGAGTACAACCCTCACTAGTTGGATGACCAAATTATGGGAGTTTGAATACCGGTGTCAACGGATTCAATGTTGCAAGTGGCTTTTTGGTATTAAGATATGGAAGATCTAAATAGCCAAGGGATCCATTTGCATAAACAAGCAAAGGTCAATCCTTCCTCTTATGAGATAGTCCTCGATGGTTCTTTGATGACCATGTCATTAGACGAACTCTCGTAAGTTGATGAATCTTCCTCAAAATAATTATTCAAAGGTAAGAAAATATCATGTCTCTATCATGGCTAATCTAGTTGAAACATCATCGATTAGTTCAAAAGATGTGATAAAAGTCAATTTCATAAAGATTATCAAAAAGAAAGCTTCAAGTATTTTGCAATATTTCATGATTTTCAAAAAGTATTTCCAAGCATTCTGATCTTTAAGGTGTTTTGTCAATTTTTAATCCCGAATAATAAAGTCAATGAAGTCTCAAGGATCTTGTTGTAGGATCAAATACTTGGGTTTGAACAATGATATCAATCAAAGGTTCAATAACTTTCCACTTTTCTAAAACTTTGATAAATCTCTCTCTGTTGTGATTGATTATAGCACTTATTGAATCCATTTGGTACCAAATTTCCAATCCTTTCCTGTCCCCAAGTGATAAATGTGATCATGTTACAAACTTAGGGCTGATAGGCAATGCAACAATGTGACTAAAAGGCTTTATTATGACTATGTACAAATGACAGATGCAATGATAGTTTTACAAATGGGATGTTGGAAATGCAATATGGACATACGTGACTAGGAAAGATAGATTTAAGGGAACAAAAGGTGCTTGTTTACCAAATTTTCACTTTTTGGCTCTTTTTCTCTTTTTTTTCTACCAAGGAACCTATTGCTAGGTTTTCACCAAGGCACTTTTTTCTTTTTTTCTCTTTTTTTTGTATTTTTCTTTTTTTTAAATTTTTTTTATATTTTTCAAGATCTCTTTGACTATATACAATAAATATGATGCTCCTCATCTGATACTCTTTATATTCTTTTGTCTCCCTCATGTGTAGAACTCTTTATAGGTTCTTGTTCCAAATGAAGACACAATGATGAACAGACCAAGCCAATTAGCCTCCCATTTTCCTTTCTTTTCTCTGTCAGCTTGATTATTTGGGTTTTCTCTTAACACTATGTCTCCTACTTGAAAGATTCATGATTTGATATGTTTATTGTAGTTCCTTGAGATTCTATTTTGATACACTTTTAGGTGTTCATAAGCTTGTGTTTGGTGTTCTTCTAGCAACTCTAATTGTTGAAGTCTAGCGACTCTATAGTCTTCATCTGTGATCAACCCCTGCAATGACACTCGTAAAGATAGGATTTCAACCTCTAATGGTAGAACTGCTTCAGCCCCATAGACTAATGAAAATGGTGTGGCTCCTGTAGGTGTCTAAATGCTAGTTCTATAGGCCCATAATGCTAGATTAATTTTCACATGCCAATCTCTTCTTGATTTATTTACCGATCTCTTCAAGATTTTCAAAATGTTCTTATTCATAGCTTCGGCTTGTCCATTCCCTTGAGGGTAATAAATGGATGAAGAATGGTGAGTGATATGAAATGTCGCACAAATTTCATCCACATCCTTGTTTTTGAATTACTTTATATTATCTATTATTATGGCATAAGGAATACCATATCTGCAAATGATGCGGTTCAAGATGAACGTGGAAATTTGCTTACTCGTGGCCGTGATCAAAGGAACCGCTTTGACCCACTTAGTGAAATAATCCATTGTGGTTATGATGTATTTGTGACCATTTGAAGAAGGTGGGTATATGACGCCAATCAAGTCAAACCCCCATTGATAGAATGACCATGGTGTAACAAATGGGTGCAATTCTTGTGCTGGTACATGTATCATGTCACCATGATATTGACATTTGTTGCATATCCTGACAAAGTGACAAACATCTTTTTCTAAGGTCTTCCAGAAATACCCTAAGCGAAGGATCTTCTTGGCTAGGTTTAAACTGCTTGAGTGTGGCTTGCAAATTCCTTCATGAACCTCATGTAAATCTAACTTAGACTCTTCTTCCCCTAGACATCTAAGTAACATCTTGTCAAGACCCTTACGATACAATGTTTCTGAAAGGATTATGTAACAGGATGATTGGCATATAAAGTTTCATTTTTGGGCTTGGGATTGGTCTAAAGGTAGCACTTAGTCATTGAGATATGTATATATAGGGCCATACCAAGGTGAGTCATGTCCATGAATTAGGGCAACAATTTGGGTTTCGGGAAGGTCGAATGTTGGGTTCACCAACTTTTCCACCAAGAACTTGTACTTCTCATTTTGATCTAGTTTTTGTAACAAGGAAGCCAAGGTGGTCATTGCATCAGCTTCTCTATTTTCCTCTCTCAGAATCTACTCAAAAGTCATCAAGGAAAAGTACTTCTTCCATCCATCAATCATGGTCTTATATGGCATTAACTTTTCATCTTTAGTGTTGTATTCATTGTTGACTTGATTGATGATGAGTTGAGAATCTCCATATATTTGTAGCTCGGTGATGTTCCATTCTAAAGCCATTTTGATGCCTATGACTAGAGCCTCATATTCTGCTATATTGTTTGTACATGGAAATAAGAGCTTGTAGGACTTAGGAATGGTGTACTCTTGAGGAGTGACCAATAATATGCCGGCCCTGGAACCTCCTTATGTATACGAGCTATCAAAGTACAACTTTCATGTTTTAACCTCTATGTTGACAATGGAAGAGTCCAAAAATTCCACTTGAATAGGGGTATGTGCAAGATCATGAGGGGCCAAACTATGCCCTTAAGTGGCAATGAAAAATCAGCAAATCAGGGTTAGTCAACTTGACGTGAAAATTTCAACTAGCTATGAACCTAATATCAAAAACTTGTAAGAATACAATCTATAGAAAATTGAATGTAGTTTCTAAACTACTAGGCCTTTTTTGAGAAAAAGTTAGTATGATTGGTGACAAGTATAGATTTCAATGCAGCAGTCCAAAAATGTCAGGAAAAAAATAAGAAGTAGGTGTATGTCTGACCACCTTAATCATAATCAAATGATAATATTTTATTATAAGATTTTATATTTAAGTAGTAGACTCATGCCTAGATGTGACGCATATTTTTTTATAATTTTATTCGAAAAAAATAATTAATTATGAATTTTTTGCTACAACGTTTTCATAATTAAAAAAATCATGTGTCTGACCACCTTAACTCATTCAAAACTTTACAAAATTCAAATTTTATTTATTTTTACTTATAGTAGGTGAAGCATAGAATGTGATGCATTTTTTGGATTTCAAAAATGTTATACCATCTAAAAGTTATAGTCATTTTTCAATCAGTATATAAATCAGCACTTTAGAGGTAGCTCAATTAGAAAATAACTAATAATTACTTACCAAATTCAAAATTTGACAGCAATTATATCGATAGAAATTTGATAATCTCCTTAAGATACCCTTTTCATTTTATCGAATTCAGGTGAAAAAAAATTCGTTAGCTACATTGTCAAAGTTTTTAACTGACATTGCCACTTTTTGGCCCCTTATAATCTTGCACATACCCATAGTTTGTCTAGAAGTCATTGGGTTCTCGGCTAAGTGATCTGCTATCACTTGTCTTTTTATTACTTTTCTATCGACATACTCAATGTTGAATTCACTCAATATCATGATCCATTTTTTCATCCTACCCGTTAAGGTAGTTTTACTTATCAAATACTTTAGAGGATCAATTTTGGCAATTAGCTTTACCTTGTGCATCAACATATAATGTCTCAATTCTTGAGATGTAAAAACAACTGCTAGACAAGTGCTTTCTATGAATGTGTAGTTGAGTTCGTATTTGATCAATGTCCTACTCAAATAGTAGATTACCCTTTCCTTTCCTTGTTCACCTTCTTGTGCCAAAAGCACTCCTAGAGATCTTTCGGTAGCAGATATGTAGGGTAGCAATGATTTACCCTTGATTGGTGGCATTAGGATAGGTGGATTTATTAGATAAGTCTTCAATAATGTGAAGGCTTAATCACATTATTCATTCCACATGAAAATAGTATCTTTGTGTAGCAACCTTGTAAATGAATGACATTTTTCGGCCAATTGAGAAATGAACCTTCTTATGGATTTTATTTTTCCTTATAAAGATCTCATTTGGCTTATGTTTTTTGGTATCTTCATATCCATTATTGCTTGTACTTTTTCTGGATCCACTTCAATTCCTTTTGCTGAAACTATATAGCCTAACAATTTGCTAGATTGGACACCAAAGGCACATTTCTTTGGGTTTAGTCTCACCTTGAATTGTTCCAACCGAATGAATATCCTTTTCAAAATTTGTAGGTGTTCCTCTCTTTTGTGGGACTTGGCCAATATGTCATCCACATAATCCTCTAAAAAGGTGTGCATCATGTCGTGGAAGATAGTTGTCATTGCCCTTTGATATGTGGCTCCAGCATTTTTAAGGCCGAAGGGCATGGCATTCCAACAAAAAGTACCCTAGGGACATGTAAAGGTTGTCTTTTCTTGATCTGTAGGTGTATTTTTTATCTGATTATATTGACTGAAACCATCCATTAATGAGTACATGGAGTGACCTGCTGTCAAGTCAACTATTGCATCAATGCTCAGAAGTGGGAAGTCATCCTTAGGACATGGAAGATTCAAGTCTTGAAAATCCATGCATACTCAAATGGATTTGTCATGTTTTGTGATAGGTACAATGTTAGATATCCATTCAGCATAGGCTATTGCTCTTTTGAATCCTACCTTCAACAATTTTTCTAATTCTACCTTGACTAAGAGAGCTATATGTGGGTACATTTTTCTCAACTTTTTCTTGATGGGCTTAACCCCTAGTTTGACATTCAAATGATGCATTATAAAGTCAAGATCCAATCCAGGCATGTCGACATATGACCATGCAAAGTTCACTTGTTTTTCTCGAAAAAACTTGATGAAATCCTCTCTTTCTATAGGTGTAAGTGATGCGGCCATGTGTATAAATTTTGGATCCAATTCCATCCCAATGTTGACCTTTTATGTCGAATCTATGAGAATAGGTGGCCTTTCTTCCTCATGCTCTGGTAGGGTATCCAATCTCTCTTCCTTTGGTGCCACAGTTGGGTATTCACCATAGGAAACGTCTTTTATCTTCACTTTTTTTGGTTCTAGTGTTGCCACATAGTGGTTTTCAACACTAGAACTTTTCATTTTTAATTTTTTTAAATTTTTCTCTTCTGACTAAGAGATTGGAGCCCCGCTATTCTCATCATGTTTGGTTTGAATTCATTGGTGAAAGAGGATTCAGCCGCATTGAGGTATTGGTTTGTTGCTTGGTCATTTGGAAAGTAAAGCAAGTCACTTGGCTTGGTTTGGTCCCAATCAATAAGATGAAGATTTATCAAGGATAAGGTTTCATTAGACAAGTTTTCATTAATTGGGTTGGTGTTCTTTTTCCCAAAGGTTAGATTGACATTAGGATTGACAGGACTAATGTTGTATTCACTCAACACTCAAAATCTGACAAGGAAAAAGGCCAACTAACAAGGATCAAAGAGAGATCCTTCAACACTTTGAGCTCCACATCACTCAGGTGGGTATACCTCATCTGCACACACATAGAACTTGAATCACACTACAGGCCTATAGGTAATTGACTATGGAATGGTTCTCAAACCCTTGTAGGTATCCTGTACCTCAATGAAACCAAGATCTCATGCAATAGCCCTACTTGCATAGAATGAGTATGAAAACCAGAGACCTATCTTAACAACATGAAAGGGAAAGGGTGGAATTGAATGTAAATGATTTAAAGATGCGTTTGAAAGGTCCCCTGAGATACCCTAAGTCTCTCATAGACCAATGCCTTATCCAATGGGCCACAGGGTCAAATACCCTATTGCAATAGAAAGCTATGAAACAAGAAGACAATGAATTTAATGTGTTGATGACTAACGTCAATCAAACACCATGACCAAACCTCACTTCAACAATGCACCTGTATATCCAAGTATGTTACTACCCATCCAAAGGCTTTTAACCCTCCCCTTAGAAGAGACCTATAAATAGATAATACATTAATTAGCATCCACTAGAAGACAAGCATGACATATCTTTGACACCTCAGCTCATACATACATGAAAACTAATCCTAAACTAGTTATCTCTGTAAATACAACTCCACTTGCAAACACATAGAAAATGCAAATAGAAAAATCAAACACCCTTGATGTATGATTAATGAATTCAGAATTCAAATGGAGATAGCTTGGTAACAATAAGAATAAATTGAGTCCTCATACATAAGACAAATCAACTACAATATATATCATATTCTCTGAACCAACAAAGAAAGAAAGAACACCCTATATGCAGAGAGAAGGAGAGAATCTATAGGAAAAGGACCCTTCATGGAACCAATTCTCCCCAAAATTGTAGAAGGAACCCCCAAAACAACTAACACCACTCCCTTTATACCCCCTAGTCATCTCGGAATCCTAAAAGGATGCATCAAGCTTCAGATGACTAGGGTTAGGGTGCCAACAACTACAACCCTAAAATTACATTAGAATTTATTGTAGGGGTAGGAAACCAAGAAATCTCAGAGAAACAGATCCAGAAAGATCTACAATCATGAAAATATGTGAGATCAAGATAGAAAATCAAGAAATTTTCCATAAAAACCAGTCTGTCTGGCCACCTGTAGCACAAAACCATCCCTCATAGTATAACAAAACATACTGCAACAATTGATCATGGCAACCTAGACCACATTGCAACCATCGGCGCCACCAAACAAATCAAATCCGGCCTCAAAAACCATTAAAACTAGTCCTTTCTTTCACTGGAAATGTCTCAGGAAAATTCAAAATTGGAATTTGAAATAAAATGGTCATGACAGAAGACTTTTAAAACACAACCGTCAATATTGTATTTTCCCGGTAGATCGGGCAGCTCATAATAACTTTTTAAAAATGTCTGCGGGACCCCCTGACAAGTCAACCACCACCTCACCGCACCAATGACCAATCAAAAGTGAGCAACTCAGTGCCAAAAATTACCCAGGACCCACCGCAAAGCTTCCCCTTTAGTGAAGATCAATGGCTATCGCTACACCACTGACTTATCCATCGTGCAACTTACCCTTGCAGTGTAATGATAGCCAAGATATCACGCGACACATTAACCTCTTTACAAAATAGTGACCCCATTGAAAAATCCACCTCAACACACTTGGACCAATGAGAACACGCCCAATCCGCTACCTCTGACACCGGGACCACCTCCCTTTCTTCACAGTTATTCCAAATGGATGGCTATCGCATGATCACATGGCCTATGAATGTTCCATGTGATCACATGACAACCACAGGATCAAAAGGTCACAAAGATATTGGGCCCTCCGGGACAACAAGTCCAACTAATCATTGACACGACCAATAAAAAACCTCCAAATTAGCCCATCTGACAAAGAGGACCCACACCAAAGTCTTTTCTCCTATCCTCGCATTAGACGGTCATCGCTATACCATGATGGTAAAGCATGTGCATCTCAAACCAATGGTATAATGATGATCACATGATCAAACAACAACTTAACACCTTAGGAAAGTCCAAACCCACTGACACATCCCCATCACAACAACGTGGATGAATCAAGAGAGACCACATCAGAAAGACTGACACAGGCCCCACTGCCCCATGCCCTTCGCAAGCAACCTTGACAGCTTCACCTGTATACTGACACAACTAATAGGAAGGCTCCAATTATAACACCTATCAGCGGACCCACAATAGTCATCCCGTACACATAGAGGATCAGATGACTGGTGCATGATGTAAAGGGCTCAAAAGATTCTATGTGCTTATATGCCAACCATCGATCTGGAATCTTAGTCAATAACACAGAGCATGACCCCACCCTGCCATGTCATCATTTTTCTCAGCCAATCAAAAGCTACCATATCACGTACATCTAGTAGTGGACCCACCTTACTTTATCACTTCTAAAAAAGGTGAAATCAATGGCCGGTGCGTAATCTCAAACCTTTGACATATCTCATAAGAAATTATGCCTACCATTGATTTACTGCAAGTGTTAGGACCCACTGACAAGCCAAAAACTTATGTCCCACTGACAACTACCAACATATTAATACATGGACCAATAAGAGACCACCAACTGTGCTGACCTGTCATCGTGGACCCACTGAAACCATCCTTAGTTAGATTCAAAATCAATGAGTGTCGCATGACCTCATGGGGTAGGAATATTCTTTAAGATCATGCACCCACCGTTGATTGAAAGAACTACTATGTCAGGCCCCGCTAGGATAGATGGTGCTTCGTCGCTATACCGCCTGTCAGAAACTCTGACAACCTGCAGTCTTATGAAATGATGATAGCCACACAATTTTAAAGGGTGGAACTTAGGAAAAATTACTACGAGTGACTTAGGAAAAGTTAACGCCGACAGACTTAGGCTTAGGGAAATATTAAAGGGGACCCCGACATGAAACCTTACTCGCATGATTGCATAGCATGAAAACG
Organism: Chamaecyparis obtusa; assembly: GCA_027943335.1. Classification (NCBI taxonomy): domain Eukaryota; kingdom Viridiplantae; phylum Streptophyta; class Pinopsida; order Cupressales; family Cupressaceae; genus Chamaecyparis; species Chamaecyparis obtusa. The sequence continues at coordinate 213,216 of BSBK01009909.1, read as the reverse complement.
GCACATGCGATCATGTGACAAACTGCTTAAATAGAACAAGGGGTCACAACCTTTTAGCACATGGGTATTTTAGGACTTTATTGGCCTAAAAAAGTAACACAAAATTAGAACAGGGCTAGGGCACACTAGGGTTTTTCAAAGTAACGGCTAATTTTTTGAATATTTTGCCTAGGGTTTTAGCCAAAGACCAGAAAAGAAACTATAGAGGCCAGGGGAAGAACAGTGAGGGTGTGAAAATTTTAATAGGTGCTAACAGTTGCTCTAGTTGGGGATGCATGCCTCCTGCAGGCATGGCAAGAAATCAGATCTCTGGGAGAAGTAGACCACCTACTGAAAAAGGGCACATAAACCTCAAAAAACATAGGGAACACACCAGGGAAATAGGAAGGGAAAAAACTAGATAGAGTGTACATTTTTACAAAAATCCTGCAGCATCCAACCTGAGTTAGTCTTTGCCTCTATCAAAAATTTGGTTTTCATTTCTTCCTTCATGAGGCACACTAGATATTTTATTTTTAGTTGTTTCACCAAGCATGTCAATATTTCCAACCAGCTTGTCAGGCAGAAGAAAGTAACTATCTTCATAGTGCATGTCAAATTTTTTGGCACTCCCTTCATTTTGCTCACTATGAAGAAAAGACTCATCATACCTATGAACAGTACCATTAGATAAAAACCTATTCTTTTCTATTGATTCATGTATGCTATCAATTGGAAACACAAAAAACTCATACTCTGCCTGCTGAAAGGCTTCATTTATACCTTGATCTTGCATTTCCATGGGTGCAACTGGCTGGAACTTAGGTGAACAATCAAACTCATGTTCACAAATGTGATTATTACCAATTTCTACAACTATTCCACAACCTTTTGATAAACAGGATGCAACATCATCACTTAAAACTTTATCACAGATGGAAAAAGAAGAACATCCTGACCCAAATAAATCTGAAATCTCCATATGTTCCTCAAACAAAGGATTGACAACTTCATGCAATACACCTTGTTGAACATCATGAGAAAAAATGGGCTGATAATAATCAAACTCTTCATTATATAAAGCATTGGGGAACACTTTAAGTTCACTACCCATTTCAACCTCATGGAGACTTACATCATATGAAGAAAAGTCAAAACAACATGAAGATTCATAGTCATCATCACCTACCAAGCATGTAGTATCCATGATTATGTCCTTGTTATCCAAAAGAGACCTATCCGATAACACTATGTCCAAATCTTCATGTTCTACCTCACTGATATCATAATGAATTATTGTTTCTTTGTCTTCATACCTTGAGGATGAATCACCCTCAACATCTTCACTGTGCAAAGAATGTTCACTTCCATCATCACTTTCTTCTTCCCATGTTGCATCTGACTCATATGGAGACACCACAACCTCACTGTCTTCATCACTCCAATTATCAGCACTTAAGGAAATAATCCCAAGTGCATCATCAAGCCCAAGGCTGTCATCACTAAGTATCCAATCTCTGATACATATATAATACTCTTCCCACAATGCGTTTGACCAACTGGTTGACTCATGAAAACAAAGATCCAAGAATAAACCAATGAACCCAGATTCTGAAAAATCAACATCATCAGGAAGCTCATGATATATATCCCAAAATCTATCATAGAAAAAAGATATGGATAGATCCTTTCTACATCCTACTTTCAATCTCATTAATGACATGCAATCCCTAAGGATGCCCTGCTCAAGGAAAGCAAGCTCCTCCTCAAGCTTACCCATCAAACTTAATGCAATACTTCCATACAATTTTGCAAAGATGCAACTAAAAACTTGAAGTATGCAAACCTCTACTCACACCTTATCCTTTTCTTAGTGCTTAATCACTTAATAAGGAAACATCTGGACCTTGAAAAGTACCTGAGAGTTTTGTAGTAGAAGACTTTGTTGACTGGAAGGCAGGGTAGATCTAGAGCTCACCCTGAAGCTCCATTAGATTCTTTGCTGTGCAGAGTCGCCACCTCCTTGGAGAGGAAAATATGCTTGATCTTGTTTCTTCTTCTAATCAACACAAAACTCCACCAAGTAAGCACACACTATTTATTAGCAAATGCACTAATCAAATAGAGAAATCAAAGCTTCCACTCAACATGTAGTAAGAAGATTTAGCAAATGTTGTTTTTTATATCTGACTCTGTGATCATTTAACCAGACTCTAGGATGATCTAGCCAAGCAAGGAGGCTTGCTATCTTTTACTTTGTCCCCAGCAGAGTTGCCATCTTGTCGGTGTTCTTTTTCCCAAAGGTCAGATTGACATTAGGATTGACAGGGCTAATGTCGCATTCACTCAACACTCCAAATCTGACAAGGAAAAAGGCCAACTGACAAGAATCAAAGAGAGATCCTTCTACACTTTGAGCTCCACATCACTCAGGTGGGTATACCTCATTTGCACACACATACAACTTGAATCACACTACAGGCCTACAGGTAACTAACTATGGAATGGCTCTCAAACCCTTGTAGGTATCATGTACCTCAATGAAACCAAGATCTCATGCAATAGCCCTACTTGTATAGAATGAGTATCAAAACCAGAGACCTATCTTAACAACATGAAAGGAAAAGGGTGGAACTAAATGTAAATGATTTAAATATGGGTTTGAAAGGTCCCCTGAGATACCCTAAGTCTCTCATAGACCAGTGCCTTGTCCAATGGGCCACAAAGTCAAATACCCTATAGCAATAGAAAGCTATGAAACAAGAAGACAATGAATTCAATGTGTTGATGCCTAACATAATTTACACACCATGACCAAACCTCACTTCAACAACCCACCTGTGTATCCAAGTATGTTAGTACCCATCCAAAGGCTTTTAACCCTCCCCTTAGAAGAGACCTATAAACAGATAATACATTAACTAGGATCCACTGGAAGACAAGCATGACATATCTTTGACACCTCAACTCATACATACATGAAAAATAATCCTAAACCAATTATCTCTACGAAGACAACTCCACTTGCAAACACATAGGAAATGCAAACAAAAAAATCAAACACCCTTGATGTATGATTAATGAATTCAGAATTCGAATGAAGATAGCTTGGTAACAATAAGAATAAATTGAGTCCTCATACATAAGAAAAATCAACTACAATATATATCATATTCTCTGAACCAACAAAGGAAGAAAGAACACCCTATATGTAGAGAGAAGGAGAAAATCTACAGGAAAAGAACCCTTCATGAAACTAGTTCTCCCCAAAATTGCAGAAGAAGGAACCCCCAAAACAACTAACACCAGTCCCTTTATACCCCCTAGTCATCTTGGAATCCTAAAAGGATGCATCAAGCTTCAGATGACTAGGGTTAGGGTTCCAACAACTGCACCAACCCTAAAATTACATTAGAATTTATTGTAGCGGCAAGAAACCAAACAATCTCAAAGAAACAGATCCAAAAAGATCTATAATCATGAAAATCTATGAGATCAGGATAGAGAATCAAGAAATTTTCCATAAAAAATAGTTTGTCTAGCCACCTACAGCTCAAAACCATCCCTCATAGTACAACAAAACATCCTGCAACAATCGATCATGGCAACCTGGACCACATTGCAACCATCAGTGCCACTAAACAAATCAAATCCGGCCTCAAAAGCAATTAAAACCAGTCCTTTCTGTCGTTGGAAATATCTTAAGAAAATTCAAAATTTGAATTTGAAATAAAATGGTCATGACATAAGACTTTTAAAAGACAACCGTTGATATTGTATTTTCCCGGTAGATCGGGTGGCTCATAATAACTTTTAAAAAATGTCCATGGGACCCCCCGACAAGTCAACCACCACCTCACCACACCAATGACCAATCAAAAGTGAGCAACTCAGTGCCATGAAGTACACAAGACCCACCGCAAAGCTTCCCTTTAGTGAAGATCGACGACTATCACTACACCACTGACTTATCCATCGTGCAACTTACCCTTGTGGTGTAACAACAACCAAGAGATCATGTGGCACCTTAACCTCTTTACAAACTAGTGGCCCCACTAACAAATCCACCTTAGCACACCTAGACCAATGAGAACACGCCCAATCCGCTACGTCTAACACCGAGACCACCTCCCTTTCTTCACAGTTATTACAAATCGATGGCTCTCACATGATTGCATGGCCTATAAAGGTGCCATGCGATCACACGACAACCATAGGATCAAAAGGTCACAAAGATACTAGGCCCGCCAGGACAAAAAGTCCAACTAATCATTGGCATGACCAATAGAAAACCTCCAAATCAGCTTGGCTGACAAAGAGGACGCACACCAAAGTCTTTTCTCCTATCCTCGCATCGGATGGCTATCACTATACTGCGATGCTAAATCACGTGCATCTCAAACCAACAATATAATGATGATCACATGATCAAACAACAACTTAACACCTTAAGAAAGTCTGGACTCACTGACACAACCCTGTCACAACAACGTGGATGAATCAAGAGAGACCACATCAGAAAAGATTGACATAGGCCCCACTACCCCATGCCCTTCACAAGCAACCCTGATAGCTTCCACTTGTATACTGACACAACCAAGAGCAAGGCTCCAATTGTAACACCTGTTAGTGGACCCACAATAGTCATCCAACACACATGGAGGATCAGATGGCTGGCACATGATCTAAAGGGCTCAAAAGATTCTATGCACTTATACACCAACCGTCGATCTGGAATCTTAGTCAATAACATAGAGTGTGACCCCACCTTGCCATGTCATCATTTCTCTCAGCCAATCAAAAGTTTCCATATCACGTACACATAGCAGTGGATCCACCTTACTTTATCATTTCTGAAAAAGTTTAAATCAATGGCCGGTGTGTAATCTCAAACCTCTGACATATCTCATAATAACTAATGCCCACCGTTGATTTACTACAAGTGTCAAGACCCACTGACAAGCCAGAAACTCAGGTCCCACTGACAACTACCAACATATTAATACATGGACCAATAAGAGACCACCAACTGTGCTTACCTATCATCATGGACCCATTGACACCATCCTTGGTTAGATTCAAAATCAATGGGCATTGCATGACCTCATGGGGTAGGAATATTCTTTAAGATCATGCACCCACTGTTGATTGAAAGAACTGCTATGTTGGGCCCCGCTAGGATAGATGGTGCTTCATTGCTATACCGCCTATCAGAAACTCTTACAACATGCACATTTGTGAAACAACAATAGCTGCACAATTTTAAAGGGAAAAACTTAGGAAAAATTACAGCGGGTGACTTAGGAAAAATTAACACCGACAGACTTAGGCTTAGGGAAATATTAAAGGGGACCCCGACATGAAACCTTAGTCACATGATCGCATAGCATGAAAATGGCTCATGCGATCATGCGACAAACTACTTAAATAGAACAAGGGGTCACAACCTTTTAGCACATGGGTATTTTAGGACTTTAGTGGCCTGAAAAAGTAACACAAAATTAGAACAGGGCTAGGGCACACTAGGGTTTTTCAAAGTAACAACTAATTTTTTGAATATTTTGCCTAGGTTTTTAGCCAGAGACTAGAAAAGAGACTGCAGAGGCTAGGGGAAGAACAGTGAGGGCATGAAAATTTTAACAGGTGCTAATAGGGTTTATGGACATGACTTCATTTGAGGGTTCATACATTGTATCGTTTAGATGTGAGCTTCCTCGAGATGGTCCATGGAAGAAGGATTGAAATCCCCTTGACTTGAGTCCTCATCAACCTCTACAGGAAATAATGTGGGAAAAACCACAAGCAGATTAAAACTAATGTTTGAATCTCCCTCCTCTGAAGGCATCCAAAATGTATCTATCCATGGAAGATAAGTAGGTGCTTATCCTATGTTAAGACCTTGTATATTAGGCTCTTCATTGGCTTGAGTTTCTTGCCTTGGGATCTTTGCATAGGTATGTATTGTAACTATCTCCTTATCATGACATGATTTATTGGATAAGATATCCCATTCATAATCTAGGGAGTCATCACTATCTACATCAGATTCCAATGTATTTACTTGAGGATATGAGTCTTGCATTGGGATGGAGATTTCTCCTTTGTATTGGTAGCCTACTCTGGATCTTTCTTCTTTTTCCCTCCAAGTAGGTTCAATGGGTTCTAATAAACCTCTATTTCTTTGGCCTAAGGGTCCTCTTCCCTTGTATCCCATTTTCTGCATTATCTCAAATCTGTTCCCATACTACTTAGTTTGAATGTTGATATGCTGGATTCTTTCTATGGGAGTGCTTGAGGTATCCTCTACATCATGATAAATCTATTGAAGGACTTCATTCTCCTCCTTATCAAATGCTAATTTGTTAGTTTCCCTTACAAAATAGGAATTATACTTCTAAGGAAGATGCTCTTTTGATGGTTTACCATGTGATCTTGGAGATGTGGGCAAGTCAAATAGGGAAATGGAGTATTCCCCTACTCCTTTGGAACTTATTTTACATTGTTTGTCAAATGCATCCATCATCCCACTCATTTTTTTGTAGTTCTCCTTTTTAGCTTCATTCTTTTCTTCTTAGGTGGATTTGTAAAGTACTATCTCTGATTTAGGTGTTTGATCTAAACCTTCATTTGGAGTTGGACCCTCGTAGCTCACTTTTTCATTTCCCTTAGTTAATGTTGAAGACCTAGCTTGAGGAGGGTTTGAAGTAGCACTTAATGTTATTATGGGATCATCCATTTTGGTGTCTTCAATGGTGGCTCTTTAGATGATTCCTTTGTGGTTATGTGGAATAAATAGCTCATGAAGGGGTTTGAGTGCATTGCAATATTGAAATGGATTTGAGTCTCCTCCAATCGTAATTTCTTCACCCATGTATGGAAATTTGATGCATTGATGGTACATGGATGGGACTGCTTGCATCTCATGGATCCATGTTCTCCCCAATAAAATATTATAAGTTAGCTTCATGTCCAATACTTGGCAATTTGTGTCCTTTTTGACAGGTCCCACTTGAATGGGCAATACGATCATGCCTTTGGAGGCCCTTTCAACTTTGTCACAAGCCTTTATGGTGATTCTTTTTGTAGGGTCAATGCAAGACTTGGACAACCCTAGGGATTTGATAAGACTCAACATGTAGATGTTAAGGCCAACTCCTCCATCTATAAGAGCTCTTTTGACTCTATGGCATTCGATTAAGACCTCTATATGCAATGGTAGCTTTTGGGGATGAGTAATAGACATGTCATCTTGGTCAGAGAATGTCAAGCAATGAGGGGTGATGAGATGACCTACCATGTTTTGAAACTTCCTGACTTCTAAGTTAGTAGGAACATTCGTCTCTATTAGAGCTTTTTCTAAAATTTCCTTATGGTTGGGAGATAACTTCAATAGCTCCAAGATGGAGATTTGTGTTGGAGTTCTCTGTAATTGATCTACCAAGCTATAAGGTTTCGTTGCTGTAGAAGATTGCTTGATCACAATGTTGGACTGCGGAGTGCTAATAATTTTAGGATCAACCTATTAGAAAGTAAAGTCCACCAAGATAACTGAGAGGGGGGGGGGGGTGAATCAGTTATCTAATAATTATACCTTTTATCAACTTCAACAACATTTAACATGTAAGAAATATAGTTACCAACCATAGAAAGATATTCATACACAATGACACAATAACACAAGATATGTTGACTAGGGAACCTCTTAATCAAAGAGTAAACCCCGATGGGAATGACACCCAAAAAAGATGCACTAATATGAATATTCCTTGTGAAAGGATGGACTTTGTTAGGAGTCTTATGAAATACATTCAGTACATATAAATCCCTCTTAGGAGATTTTGAATCCCTGTTAAAAGATTCTAACCCTTTTAAGAGTTATGGAAGACAGAAGGACCCACTGCCCAAACAGCTTCAGGGTAAGATCACTGAACTCACTGTCTAAATAATCTTTGCATTATTCAACTGAATAATATGTTACCTATTCTCTGACTATGCCAAACTGCACTCACTGCTATACCAGATCTCAATCTCAGATCTCTGTACTTCGCATGTCTTCCTTCGTAATTTCACTCTCATACTTAGCTCTTTTCTTCACTTCATTCTTACCACATCACATCTCAACATTTATTCTACCTTACAATAAGGAAAAACATTCTTTCCTTTGTACCACACTCAAATAATTACAAATGAGTCAGCACACAATTACAAAATAAAATATTCCATACACTACACCAAAATTACATAAAATTGTCAGCTTCCAAATACAATAAATCTTCACTCATGTGACTTCAAAGTTTGTGCTATGAACCACATCACTAACAATGTGTCTCAAACTTCCCTTTAACTGTGCAAAACCATATTCCATCCCAATTAGGAGATATCATCTGATTTCCAAAAACCGCTACTCAGGAACACTGCCTAAATACTACTTCCACCAAAATGCTCATAACTTTCATGAATAAAATAATTAATGTCTACGCTCTTAACCATAGACATATAACATATCCAAGAGTATAACCTCAACATCACATATCTCTAACTACAATATCCCACATGCGCTAATCAAAACACTGTCTTCTTCTTTGCAAGTCTCCAGAAGATCACTGCATTGACATCAATGCCAATCATTGTCATAAATGCAACAACAACTGCTACAAAATGATTTCCAAGCATTCAACATTCATTCCTAACAATCTCCCCCATTGGCATTGATGGCAACATAGATGAAAAACATCCAATCTTCCAAAAATCCAATACTGTAACACTGCTTCTTCAAATCCTCTTCATCAATCAAATCTTGCTTCATTATCCTACTCAGTTCTCTCATATATAGTTTTTCATGCATACTTCTCCCCCATTGACATAAATGATAGAAATTTCATCACTATGTCAACAACAACTCAATGTCAAAAGACACTGTTTAGAAAAATACATTTACTAGAGTCCTCATGACTTAGCTCAGATACATATACTCCCCCATAGAGGAAGTACCAACATCCAATCCAGAAGAAAGACATGGTTGATATACCACTGGATGGATGCAACCAACTACATCATTACTCAAAAGTAGGCTGGGGCATAACCCCAAGCATACCTCTCAGATACTCAAATGTATCCTTAGGCAAAGGCTTAGTAAATATGTCTACTATCTATTCCTTTGTGCTTATGTACTCCAGTCTGACTTCTTTCTCAGCAAATTTCTCTCTTACAACATGATATTTGATCTCTATATGATTTTTCTTAGAATGTAATACAAGAGTCTTAAATATACTAACTATGCTGGTGTTGTCACAATGTATGACAACACGCTCAACAAACTTAATTCCAATATCCTTCAGCATTTGCTTCATCCAAATTATCTCATTGCAATTGTTTGTTGCTACTACATACTTTGCTTCTACTATGCTCTGTGAAATATAATTCTTCTTCTTTCTTAGCCAAGAAACTAATCTTCCTCCAAGAAAAAAGGCTCCACCATTGGTGCTTTTCTTGTCATCAACACTACCTCCCCAATTAGCACCTGTATATGCACATAGGGTAAAATCATCAAATTTTTCATACCACAATCCATAGTCCATTGTGCCTCTTAAATATCTCAGTATCCTCTTTATTGCTACATAATGTGACTCTCTAGGTTTAGCTTGAAATCTTGCTACCATTCCAATTGAATGTTGTATATCTGGTCTAGTGTGTGTTAAGTACTACAATCCTCTAATCATGGATCTATATTTCTTCTGCTCAACTGTCAATGTTTCATCTTTCCTAGATAGTTTGTTTCCTATAAACATAGGTGTTCCAACTGGTTTACAGTTCTCCATTCCAAATCTTTTCATTAAATCATTCAAGTACTTTGTCTAACATACAAAGATACCATCATTATTCTGTGTTATCTGTAATCCCAAAAAGTATTTCATCTCACCAATCATACTCATTTCAAATTCAGTCTTCATTTCATCAACAAATTTGTCACTAGCTTTATCTTCTCCTCCAAAGATAATGTCATCAACAAAAATAACTATAACCAACAAACCATTTTCAATTTCTTTTGTGTATAAATTGCTATCAGTTGTTCCTTTAGTAAATCCCAATTTCAACAAATACTTATCCAGTCTAGTATACCAAGTTCTAGGTGCTTGCTTTAGTCCATATAATGCTTTCTTCAGTTTACATACCATATCTCCTTCTTGAGTCAAAGGAAAACCTTCAGGCTGCTCAATGTAGACTTCTTCTTCCAATTCACCATTCAGAAATGTGAACTTCACATCCATCTGATACACTTTAAATTTCTTAAAAGATGCATAAGCAAAAAACATTCTTACTGCTTCAAGTCTTGCTACTGGTGCAAAAGTTTCTTCATAGTCAATTCCTTCTTGCTGTGAGTATCCCTTACATACCAATCTTGCTTTGTTTCTTACCACTTCTCCTTGTTCATTCATCTTGTTTTTAAATACCCATTTAGTTCCAATCACATTCTTGTCTTTAGGTCTAGGGACCAATTCCCATGTCTTGTTCTTTTCAATCTGATCTAGTTCTTCTTTCATAGCATTAATCCAATGTTCATCTTCACAAACTTCACTAGTAGATTTAGGCTCAATTTGAGAAATCAAACATAAATGTACCTTATTATGAGTAAAAAATCCTTTGTCCAAGCTTCCAATAACTTGTTCAATAGGATGATGTCTTGATAGATACCTGTTTGGTGTCATAGTCACAGATCTTGTTTCAACTGTAGATTCTTCTCTAGATTCCTCTCTGGTTTCTTCTGTAGGACTCTCATTCAATAATTCACTGTTAGTCTCATAGAATAATTCAGTAGATTTAGTGTTAGGTTGAGGATGAGCTTCTTCATCAGATTCATAAGCAAGCATTGTTTCCTGAATTTTAAACTTCTCATCAACTTTAACATTTGTGCTCTCAACAATAGTTTTAGTTCTCTTATTGTAACATCTATATGCTTTTCTTTTCAAAGAATATCCAAGAAAAATTCCCTCATCACTTCTAGGATCAAACTTTCCAATATCATCATCTCTCTTTATATAACATTTTCTTCCAAAAATTCTAAAATACTTAACTAAGGGTGCATGTCCAAACCATAATTCATAAGGTGTCTTGTTTGTGTCTGCTCTGATTTGTACTCTGTTCATTGTATATACTATTTTATTCACTGCTTCTCTCCAGAATTTCTTCACCAAATCATTCTCAAATAACATAGCTCTTGTTGCTTTAGTCACTAATCTATTTCTTCTTTCTGTAATACCATTTTGTTTAGGTGTTCTACGGGCTGAAAATTGTCTCTTAATACCATTCACTTCACAAAAAGTGTTAAACTCTCTAGAAGTAAATTCACCACCTCTATCAGATCTCAAACATTTAATCTTCATTCCAGATTCATTCTCAACCTTATTCTTAATGATCTTAAACTTATCAAATGCTTTAGATTTTTCTTTTATAAATGCAATCCACATCATTCTTGTAAAATCATCAACAAGAATCATAAAATACCTTTCTCCATAGAATCCTCTAGTCCTAGTAGGACTGCTCAAGTCTGTATGAACAATGTCCAACTTCTCTGCCGATGTGACTTCTTACTAGAAAATGAACTTCTCTTTTGCTTAGCTATCACACATTCTTTGCAAATCATGTTAGTAGGCTTCATAATTTTAGGCAAATCCCTTACTAAAAGTGTAGTACTTACTTTCACAATGTTATCACAGTTTATTTGACAAAACCTTCTATGCCATAACCAACTGTCATCAATCTTAGTAATCAAACATGTCATCTCAGTAGGATTCAACTGAAATACATTACCTCTGGTTCTAGATCCAGTTCCAATCAGATTTCCATCTTTATCCTTTGTCACACAAGTTTTCTCAGTAAACCAAACTTGATATCCCTTATCAACTAACTGTCCAACACTCAAAAGATTATGTTTCAATCCATCAACAAAGTAAACATCATCATTATTAGTCTTTCCATCAAGAGTAATAGATCCTATACCTTTAATCAAATAAGGTGCATTGTTACCAACTCTAATAACTCCTCCATCATAATTGTTAAACTTTATGAACTTTTTCATATCTCCAGTCATATGATGTGAACAACCACTTTCTATAATCCAATCAGCTTTCTTTTCAACTTGGGAAACTAATGCTTTTTCTTCCTTAACATTAGTTTCAGACATTTCTTCTTTAATTGCTATAAATCCTATTTCATCATTATTCTTAGTATCACTTTCACTTAAAGTTCTTTCAATACTAGCTTCAAGATCTTCATCATTAGCATAATAACATTCCTTAGATCTTCTAGGCTTGAAATTATTTCTATATTTCTTAACTCTCTTAGGATATTTAGATGCAAAATGACCATATTCTTGACAAGTCCAACATTTAAAAATTTTCTTACCATCTAGTTCTCTTTTCACAAGCAAGGCATTATGTTTAATCTTCTTGTCTTCTTCATTTCGAGATCTAATGTTGGCATAATCTCCACTCACACTAGTACTTCTTGACAAATTAGGGTGAACACTAAGAGCACTGAATGTTGTCTCCATTCTAGGTAAGTCTCCTGATACCCTCAGGTTCATTTTTGCTGCTTCCAATCTTCCAAGAAGAGTCTCTCTTGTAAAGTTCATAGTACAAGGTATAACTTGTTCAATCATTTGCGTTGTTTTCTTAAATACAGGAGTTAATGTCCCCAAAATTTTCCATATCACTTCAATCTCTATCTTTGATCCTCTACAAGATTTTATCCTCGCAACAATTTCTAACATTCTACCAATATAGCTTCTAATAGATTCATCTTCCATCATTCTAATATCCTCAAATGCACATATCCAATTATGTAATCTAGCTCTCTTTGCATGTTCATCACCTTCAAAAGTAGATTGTAAAGCTTTCCAAATTTCATGAGATTTTTTAAAACATTTTACCTGACTGTATTCATTCTCAGGAAGTGCTGTCAAAAGTTCTTCTCTTGCAAGTATGTTACACATGAATAGATCTACCTCATCTTTTGAACTTGATTAAGGATTATCTTCTTCAATGATAGTCCTATCATTCTTTGTAATCAACCAATAACTTGGTCCTAAACACAGTAGATGTGTCTTCATCTTTTCTTTCTAGCTATCAAAATTCAGTCCATCAAACTTAGGACTTTATTTCCTGAAATTCACCATGGATCTCCTTAAGCTACTAAACTTTCCTTTCAAGGACCTACTGCACTGATACCAATTGTTAGAAAGTAAAGTCCACCAAGATAACTGAGAGGGGGGGGGGGGGGGGTGAATCAGTAATTTGATAATTATAACTTTTATCAACTTCAAGAATATTTAACCATGTAAGAAATATAGTTACCAACCATAGAAAGATATTCATACATAATGACACAATAACACAAGATATGTTGACTAGGGAACCTCTTGATCAAAGAGTAAACCCTGGTGGGAATGATGCCCACAAAAGATGCACTAATTTGAATATTCCTTGTGAAAGGATGGAATCTGTTAGGAGTCTTATGAAATACATTCAGTACATATAAATCCCTGTTAGGAGATTTTGAATCCCTGTTAAAAGATTCTAACCCTGTTAAGAGTTATGGAAGACAGAAGGACCCACTGCCCAAATAGCTTCAGGGTAAGATCACTGAACTCACTGTCCAACTAATCTTTGTATTATTCAACTGAATAATATGTTACCTCTTCTCTGACTATGCCAAACTACACTCACTACTATACCAGATCTCAATCTCAGATCTATGTACTTTGCATGTCTTCCTTCACAATTTCGCTCTCATACTTAGCTCTTTTCTTCACTTCATGATCGCCACATCACATCTCAACATTTCTGCTACCTTAAAATAAGGAAAAACATTCCTTCCTTTATGCCACACTTAGATAATTACAAATGAGTTGGCACACAATTACAAAATAAAATATTCCACACGCTACACCAAAATTACATAAAACTATCAGCTTCCGAATACAATAAATCTTCACTCATGTGACTTCAAAGTTTGCGCTATGAACCACATCACTAAAAATGTGTCTCAAACTTCCCTTTAACTGCACAAAACTAGATTCCATCTTGATTAGGAGATATCATTCGATTTCCAAAAATCACTACTTAGGAACACTGCCTAAATACTGCTTCCACCAAAATGCTCATAACTTTCATGAATAAAATAATTACTATCTGCACTCTTCACCATAGACATATAACATATCCAAGATTATAACCTCAACATCACATATATCCAACTACAATATCCCACGTGGGCTAATCAAAACACTATCTACTTCTCTGTAAGTCTCCAGAAGATCACTGCGTTGACATCAATGACAATCATAGTCATGAATGCAACAACAACTGCTATAAAATGACTACCAAGCATTCAACATTCATTCCTAACACAACCCCTTGTAGGGTAATCCTTGAATTTTTCCCCCTAGTAATAACATTGGATGTCTCTTTTGGGGGTTGTTCTTTGATCACAATAACATTCACAATGTTATCATAAGGTGGTGCAAAGTTAATGTTATTGCTGGTTTGTTTCTTGCCATTGGATGACTCCCCTTTGTCATGTTTATAGAAGGGCTGTTTGAAAGCTGTATGGTCTTCATTTCTTTGAGGTCCATCAATGGTGATCATGCCACTATCGATTAAGTCTTGCAGTACATTCTTTAGCTGTAAGCATTCATGTGTCGTGTGCCCCCAAATCCTATGGTACTCACAATGGTTATTTTCACTCCACCAGCTAGGCTTGTTGTGTGGCTCATAAGGTTGAATGCTAGGTAGATTAATTATGTTGTTAGCTATGAGCATCTTTAGTGCCTTTTTGAGTGGTTCACCCAAGGGTGTGAAGTTCCTTTGAGGAGTTAGCACCAAGAATTTATCAAATTTATTACTCCTTTGATTATTTCCTTGGTTGCCAATGGAGTCACCTTCAAGTTTCTAGAGTCAATGAACCCATCATTGACTATTCCCTTATTGTTTTTTTTATACTGATTATTGCTATTGAACCAATTCTTATTTTGATTGGTGCCATTGTTGGAGTTATTGTTGTTAGAGTTATTCTTGTTATCTTTACACAATTTCAGTTCTCCACTCTTAACCAACACTTCTTCTATTGTTACTCCATTCTCTATGAGGTCTTGGAATGTCTTGGGACATTGCATTCTTAATCAGTAGTTCATCTTGTTGCTCAAACTATTAATGAATATATCCATTTTTTCCTTTTCAAGCACACTCCTAGGATACCTAGAAAATACTGTCCTCCATCTTCGCAAGAAAGTGAGGAATGCTTCTCCATTATTTTGTTTAGTATTACATAACATTATCATCATGACCTCATGCCTGATGTTGTATGAGTAATGGGCCACAAATTTTGAAGCTAATTCTTCAAAGGTTTTTATGCTAGAGGGTAACTTAGAAAGCCACTCCATAGCCATGCCTCCTAAGCTTCTTGGGAATAGTATCATTAAATAGGTGGTGTCATGCATGAACTCTAAGCTCAATGCACAAAACTCCCATAAGTGATCTTGTGGATCTGATGTTCTGTCATACTTGTCATATTTGGGAAACACTACATTGATCGGGAATGGTGCCATTACTATACTTTTATCAAACAGGAACAGACACAATGCTTTGATAGAAAAGGGTTTGGGATCCCTGCTTTGCTTGATTGTATCCAGTTGCATTTGAAATATTTTGAACTGTTTGTTCATGATGTCAAGGGAACTTTCTTCAACTTCAGGTGGTCTAAGTTGATTCACATGATAATCTCATGGAAGCTTAAGACCTGTTCGGGCTAGGTCCATGAAATACTTCACTTTATCTCTCACCATTGCTTTTTCCATGAGTCTTAAGAAATAGGGGCATTGAATGGCTTCATCAACCTTGTCATCAGTGGCATCATTGGTGGTTGGTTTGGTATTAGTTCTTTGGTGAGTGGTATCAATTCCTTGAGTGTTTTGATCCACCCCTCCACTATTGGTATTGCCTTGACTATTCGTGTCAATGCCCCCATTATTTGCATCACCTTGGTTGTTCAGATCAATGCCACTATTATTTTTATTACCCAAACTACCATAGTACATGTCATGTTGTCTTCTACTTCTTGTTCGGGTGATTTTTGGGGTACTCTTGGAGTGGTAGAATTGTCACCTGGATAAGGGAGCTCTTGACTCAAATAAGTCCCATCTACTTGTAAGGTTTTCTTGATGTAGTAGGATCTAGTAAAAGCAGGCATGAACCTTGGAGAGTAAGAATCAATATTTCTTGTGGTCAAATCTTTTGTAAAATTTAAAAAAATTGTGTAGAATAAGATTTTTGACTAGGCTGAAGGTTGGAGCAATAAGAACATGGAAAAGGGTATTCAAATATATGATCAAAATTTTCTAACCCCTTCTGTAAATACTCTATGTTTGCCCTTTTAGATTTCTGTGCGTCACTGACCTGAGTGTAGGCATGACTGAATTTCTCATATGTGTGAACTGGTATATTGTTAGGTGCCACACTACAGGTATGCAGGCGACACTTTGCTACTGATAAGAGATTTTCTAGTTTTAGTAGGCATGTTTCAATATTTTCTGAGCATGACTTCACTGTTGCTACACGTTTTCATATAAGTCACAAATGTGACTGAGCCTCTGATAGGCAAGATTTTTTTGTGCACATGCGGCACTTCTTTGACCAAGTTGTAATATTTTGAATTTTTTAAACATTTAAGATTAGGTCCTTTGAAATTTTCTTGTTTGAAAATAAAAAACAATCTCAACACACACATCAATTTTTCATCATGTCCCTAAAACAAACTAGTGTGTATATTCTCGACCATTTCCATAGGTATAACACAAGAAAGAAATCCAAGTAGCCTACCTAAAGTCTCTAAAAGGTGGTCTTGCTACTTTATCAAGGATTTATTGTGGATTATGTTCAAATAGATCTTAAACTTTCATCCCCCAAGTATGTTAAGGGGTTTTCCACATGCACCAAGGTACGATTTTGCATAATCTGTGAAGACTACTAGAGGAAATTTGAAAGATTTAAAATTCATTTGTCACACACCCCATTAAGGATGCATGCATTTTGTTTTAGAGTGGGTTGGATTCCTGCAGCAAAAGTGAGCATATCCCACTTTGGGCTGTACCTCTCACCGGCCTCGTTAAGGCACAACTTAGGAGGCAAGCCCACTAATTCTCTAGCATGTTCATTCAAAGATGGGAAAATGGAATTAAGGTCAAGCTTTTGGGAATTTGGTTCACCAAAAAGGTGAAAATCTATCCCTAACTTTCCCTTTAGTTCCCAAACACAATAGATAATTCTGTTCAATTTCTTTCACCCACTAACTATAGGGATTCGAGTATTTCTACTCACTTCCACAAACAAGGGGCTTTTGATTTATGTGTTTGATTCCTTAATCCTTCTTAATTACTAGATTCTCAAAGTGCACCAATGCAAAAAGCTAAGGGAAAATATTGATTAGTTTAGGCTTACCTTTTCCTTTGTAGCTAACCAAAGTTAGGGGCATTTTTGATTGATTTCATTGTTTTTTTTCTTTCCTTGGAAAATAGCTCCCTCCCAATGTGCTTATCCACTAGTAAGTTAGTCAACACTAACAAAAACTATGAGGGGAAACCAAAATCAAAATTGATAAAGCAAAGAATTATGTATGAATTTTATGCACCTTATTTGCAAATTTCCAAAGAAAACTTGAACTAAGGACTAAAAATCCAATTTAAAGAGACAAATTTCATTTTATAAGCTTCAAAAATTGCAAGATAGTTCTGGAATACTTGATTGTCCTCCTCTTGTGTAGTCTCAAGAATAACCTTGATGTGTGCAATGTTTTCCTTCTTAATCCACTTTGCTAACGCCTTTCCTTCTTGATTAAATCTACTTTCTGGCTTCTGGACTTTCCTGTGATTGCTCATTTACTGTCAAATCATGTAAATAGAGAGTTAGACAAATGATTTAATCAATTTAATAGTAAATAAAAGCAACAGATAGCAGGTGACATTATCCAGCTAATAGGCGTGAACAAATTGTTAGGAGGCGTAACTTTACTGATAGCAAGCGACACTTTGCAGTGACATGGGCAACACTGAAAATTACACAGGCATGAACAATTTATCGCAAAGTGTGAACAAAATTTAAAATTATAGAAAGCGATTTATGCTAAGTGACACTTTAATAATAGTAAGCATGACTACTATTTAAAATTGTGAAGCAAAGTGTAAAGACATGCGATAACAAATTTCAGTAAAGCGATACTTCTTGAGTCACAGGTGTGACTTTAAGCACAAAAGGCTAAATGCTTTAATCTCATAGGCGCGAGCTTCTGATTCATAGGTGACAGTAGAGAACTCAAGACTGTATAGAAGTTGTATGCCAAGTGTGAATCTTTAGCTAACAGGCGTGATGATAGAGATCTTTAGCGGCAGTAAAATGATTGCAGGCATGATTAAATCTCCCGTAAGGGTGACTTCACCTATTTCTTACAAAATATTCATAGAAAATAGACACAACAAGCATGCAAATTATGATGAAAATGATAAAATGAGGCCTAGGGCCCTATTGGTGTTTGAAAATGCTTATGCCAATTAGGGCTGCCAATATGCCTTGAGACTAGTATTAGGAATGGTTAGTTCCAAGTATGAGAGCTTTGCAAGACAACTGAACCAACTATAGGGATAAAAATATCCTCTTCTACTTCTAGCTCTATAAAACCAAGGCGGGTGCACCTGATCCAATTTATTTTAACTCTGCCCCTTATAGATTATTGGATCTTACAATAGATAATAGTGAGAAAGTACTAAATAACAACTTATTATTCATTGACTCTCCACCACTGGGTAGGACAATACATATAAAGTAAAATAAAAGTAAAAGACTGGTATTAATTCAATGTTTTTTTTTGGAATGTAAATAATCCTGCCAAACTTGCATCACCACAAGAGATACTAATTTCTGATCAGTGTCTCATCCATTGGGCAATATGTCTAAGACAGATATAGAATACAAGAACACAGATTCCAAGCCATAAACATAATAAACCAGATTCATACACTATTTACAAACATCCTTCTTGACTGAACCAAATGAATTTATGTTTCACTCAGAGACTTTTAACCTGATCCTAGATCAAGGTTGAGAGATGAAACATATACACAAGTAAACCCTGTGCAAAGAGTCAAAAAACTCAAAACCCAACAAACAAAACTGAAGGAGAGATCTGAAAACTAAAAACTGGATTGAGTATGAGGACTCAAGTTCCTGTATTACAAACCATTTCAGAATACAACACCTAGACAATATGGAAAAGATTTTGAAGGTTTTTCTCCTTTACTGATACTACCAACAAAATATATAGCAATTTGGACTGAGGATACACACTTAGCTTTTTAGCTTCCTGTGTTAAGAATTTCCATCTAGCCCCTCTAAATGATTACAAAAATCCTTTTATAGAGATAAGGATACAACAAAATATCAATTAGGGCACTTTTAGGGAAACACTATCAACCCTAAAACTCATCAAAATATCTCAAACAAATCTAAAAATAGATTACAATCTAGAAACTTCCTTTAAAAAAATATCTGCAACTCTATACAAATTAGACCTCGAATTACACAGTCTATTACTGCTCTCACCTACTTTGTTAGACCTGAAAATAAATGCCACCATTGTGTCCCTCATTCTGAGCCGATTCTGAAAATATATAATACTGATATATTTGGTCAAAAAACAAGCCTCCAAGAAGCATTTTCGTGAGCAGACTGTTATCATTTAAATTTTTTATTTTTTCAGTATCGTTGACTTTATAATTTTGAATTTCAACTTTATGCAGGTCCCAAATTTTGAAGTGGGCCCCACACCACTTGGCATCACCTGATTTGTCTAATCTAACACCTCATCTCCATGTCACACCTCTGCCACATGTCACTCACCGGTTGGTCGACCCTGTTGACCATGCACCTATTTGATAGCTCACTGGATGACACATGGCACCCTGTCGCTATACCACCATCTTAATTTCAATGCATCTCTACATCTCTGAAATAATGATGTCCATAGGATTGGCATGAATCCCAAGGCAGCTGTCCAAGCATTCAAGTTCTACTTCGTCACCACTTTGTGCCAAGTGTCACACTTTTATTTCTTTGTGGATCCACCAGTCATTTGACTACATCTCAAGAGCTACGTGATCATCATGACATTTGTCACGCTCTCGCTAAAGTGCCATGCTAATATCCTTGTAACTTTCTCTAGGTGCTTTGGCAATAACCGCTAGATTTGGCACACATCCCAATGTGTGAACAGCATGCATATTCATATATTTCATCAAAATTTATGTAGCACTCAAGACCAGCTAACATGCGCACCCCAAGGCACGCCCAAAAGGGTGAGGTGACCACACATGGCCTTCCCTCTGCCTTGCTTTACTTTCTATCTTAGTGGTATTTCTTTTAAATGCATAATACACATGTAACGGGCCAAATATGGGATATATCCCCACAACACACAATGTAATGTTCCCGGCTGGTGTGCACAAAGGAAAAAAACATGGTTGTATCTCCCACACCCTGTACACAAGCTATGCCCCACTTCACTTTCTTTGAACCTATGGGCACATACAACACAGTCTCCATCTCCATGTGCACAACATCACTTTCACTTGGTGCCTGAGACATAGCTCTGCAACATCCTCCTGTTATTGCTGTTGAAGTGTGAACTATCATAGACTAAGAAGCTCCACGGACAAATAGGAGTTGGACCAAATCTATTTTATTGGCCGATAGTTTGTATCACCGAGCTAAAAACAACACTATTGGAATTGAACCCGGGTTAGTTGCCAAAATACGGTTCTGTGACTTTGTTTCAATCTCTTCAAGCAACTTTTGTACAAATGAAAATGCCTCCTCCAATGTCAATGCAGGGCAGGGAAACCCCCCAGGAAGTCTCCCCTCTGGTCCCTACGTGCAGCATCATGAATCTTTGCATATATACCAACACTTTTCTTTTGCGGCAAGGGCGATTTTCGTAGCCTCTAAGCTAGCCTGTACATGTGCTTTGGGAAATCATGCCTCCTTGTGGAACTTGCTACCCTACGCATTTAAACATATGCAAATTGTTTGATTCAAAATTGGAGCCCCTCTATTCGATTAGCCTCACCCCTTCATGCGCTAAGCATTCACAATGCCCCATTGGGCCTGCCACTCCCCTTTTCCTCCTCATTTCCACTAAATGCTCAACTTTGAAGGCATAATAAAGCTCTAGCGGGTGTTGGATTTCTAGAACTGGCAGTGGCAAATCAAAGACTATAGTAACTATTTCCAAAGCAATGCGCTCTCTATTTCAAAAGATGAACATGCAATGCTGAAATTGCAATAACCATCTCAAGTTCACTATCTTTTGTCTCCTCAGCATACTGTTATTCAGACTTCAAAGCATCCATTGCCCCTTGAAAATCACCTTCAATTTGGATATTTACGTAAGCAATGGCCTCCCAAGGAGTGTATACAAAACTCTCCTTGGTTGTGACTTCAGCAGTTTAACAAATGGTGCGAACAACACTTGTCTTATTTGAATAGATATGGCACCCCTTTTAAATGCACACTCCCTTATTTAATTACTTTGTAGCCCTCCAACATACACACAACTCCAACACAAAAGTCTGCAACCTTTTATCAAATAGAGGGCACGTGCATATCCAGAACTCACAATAAATGGCACACACATTTCTTCATTTTACTATTGCTATATATCCCTTCTAATGTTTTTTCTTCTTGAGTCCATTAGTGCTGAATCCCAGTCTAGCAGGCTTGTCCTCCACTAAATTCAAATCAATAATCTTACTTTAATGGTCTTATCTCCATGCAAATATTATTGAAGTTGGTCTCACAATAATTAATTGGATTTTCTTAGAAATGATATTCTACAGAACAATTTTGTGTTTAATACATTTCAATAACTGTCAAAACCAAACTCGAGTACAGGCCAAGAGAAAGTTGTTAATAGTTTATGGAAACCATCCTCTGAAGTTTGTGAAAATCATGTCAACAATTACTCTTGGAGCTGACTCAATTGTCCTCTAATTCATTTTGATATTTCCAAACCTTCTTTTTAATCTCATCAATTGCTAGCGGCTTTATATAATGAAGTCGGCAAAGTTTTTGCTCTAAAACTATGAGGCAGGCTAGAACCCAAGTGGGTCTGGCCTAAAATTTTTTTGAACTCAAACAACCGGCCTTGAAAATGATCTAAAACAAGTGGTAGTTGCAATTGGATCCGATCCGGATAACTAGATACTCAAAAAAGCTTCAATTTGAATTACTTCGCCAGTCGCCAAATCTTAATAAAATGCCTCTAGTCGCCTTTTAAAAACATTGAGCAAAATTAAACACTTGAAGCTGAAAGTTGGCGAGTACAAACCTTGTACTATAGACAACAACCCTATCAAACGGCGTCACCTAGAAATGAACAAATTGAGAAATTTTAAAATTTGAAAAACACCATTCAGAATTGCCGGCAAGCAAAAATTGAAAATCACTGTCAACTGTCTCGAAAGGAGCTGAATGAAAAATATCAAATGGCAAGTTGAGGGCAAGCCACTGAATGTGGAAGAAATTTCATCAACAAAGATCGCAACAAAAGAATCTACAACTATAGATGATCATTTGGCAAAAAGCTATGAATTTAAGAAAATGGCTACTTTAGAGAATTATGCTATCCGCACTTTTTATCATCGTTGAACACATTTTGTCTGACCTGGCAATCACATCAAATGTAAACCTCTAAATATGAAACCTTGGATGAAGATTCCTCTTCAAACATAGTAAACAAGTCTCTGATCAGATTGATTAAACGATCGGCTAATTATCAATTATTAATCCTCAAAGTTGTGCCCTTGAAACATCCTAAACTAAAAACCATCAAATTTATAGAAATTGGGTTTGGAATTGATCGAGAAAAGTCATCAATCGAATTCATCATAAGCTGAAACTTATCAAGGTGAATCTCCTTCATGTCTACATCAACCTTCAATTATGCTTGACCTTGATCCAAGCGGAAATGACAAGATCCCAATGTGAGCCACTGACAAAACTGAACTATGCCCTGCTGAAGAAAATTAACAATCTGCAATTTGAATGGCTTGGGAAAACATGTCAAATGGGCACATGGGGAGCTAAAAATTGGCAAGATGACTTATTCCCATGCCTACAACATGATGCAATAACCGGCACATCTTGATCAATCACATGGAACTTAATGCACTCATCCGAACAGGGCCTCCGACTAAACTGTGCAACTGATCCTTACTAAAATGTTAGAAACTACAAACGGAATTGGGTTGGCAAACTGGGCAAATGGATTTGTCATGGCCTAAAAATTGAAACAAAAGAAGTAATTGGCCACTGGAATATATGGCAAAAGAAAATTTATCAATTGGGTTACAGGGTCAAAGTTATAACCAGTCAAATAGGTCCTTCCAAAAATTTGAAAAATTACACAAGTGCATGACAACAACAAATTGCCAACTTTGAGAGGTTTGAAACCTAATCAAATAGATTGGAAATGACTTGAAAATTGGAACATAGGCTCTTTGATATGCATATTAAACATGCTTAAAGTGGCAGGTCATGAAACATTTCTGGGCACAAGATATTCAAGGGCAAACAGGGCCTGCTAAAGTGATTTGACACTAAGGCAAAAATGCAGATTTAGGTGAACACCTCAAAATGGCTACCTCCTAAACACTTCAGATTCAAATTTCAGGAGCTGGAACCCACTGCATATGTCAAACGAAAGGTGTTGAACCCGTTCCCCAAGCTATATCTCATAAAATTCATCAGGTCCATCTCTGTATGCTCTTGAACTAGATCATTTCAAACTGCTCTTTTGAAACACTGAACTTTGCTTAGGAAAATTTTATGAACATGGCTGAAAAAACCACATGGATTTTTCATAGTACTAACAGTGGCTCTGATTGGGGACACATGCCCCTTGTAGGCATGTAGAGAATTCGGGATCTTTGGTACAGCAGACCACTCAAAAATGAAAACCGACTACTTTCTCTTTCTCAAAAATTGGGAACCTTGCTGAAAGAAACTATACATTATGTACATTATTTGCAATGGCTCCAAGCCTAAAAAATGAAACCATTGTTTACCTTTGTCATATATATGATTCTAATCCATATATGAGACAAGCAATCTGAAAAACTTTTGACAAACATGGTGCCAACATATATGAAAATTTTTGAGCTGAAAGGTAATTTTATTTTTGTTATTGCCCATACTATTCCAATCACCATTATCCTTATTCTCATGTTCTAAGAAATATGGAATGTCTTTTACATCTTCTTGAGGACTGGAAACATAACATTCATCTAATAATGCATCAAAAGATAAACAGTAATGATCCAAATGCATTACTAGGGACTCATCTGGCTGAAAATGCAATGGATCTTCAAACCTATCTTTGTGAGATACCTCGATTACTGAATAACCTGGCTTGTCAACAATATCTCCATGGATCAAATCATGAACTAGGTACAAATTTCTTTCACAAATATTGTGACAAAGGGACAATTGATCCATAACATCATTTTTATCAATACACTTGTTGTCCTTATCATTGTCACAATCATCATCATTATGACATTCATCAAAAGAAAGGTAATAAATTGAAGAAGAAGCTTGCTCATTACTTTGTGAAGAAGAAACAATGTTAGCTGCAAGATTGGTTTGCAGACCAAGGGGAGAAATCTCATGAAAACTAACATCCTTCTCACAACTTTTGTTAATATCTTGCACACATAAATCTGAAAGATCACACAATGTTTCCTCTAAAACTTGTAGGGCTGAGAGATCACATTTAGATTTATCGCCTTCCTCCATAGTATCTTGATTTATACAATGATCCCTGACACTAAGCTCATCAAAATCTGAATTCATAACATCATATGAATCCTCATACTCATCATAAATGACATTCTTATACTCCTTGCATTCATATGCATTATAATCTTGCAAAATGTTTAATATTTGAAAATCAGTTTCTAAGAGATTAGAGATTTCCTCACTGCTTAATGGATATTGGATCTCATTTTCATTTTCTTTGGTTTCTTGATTGATGCTGAAAACTTCTTTCTAATTTGGAGAGGGGGCTGCAAACTCCTGGTTCCCATTATCTTGTGCAAAGACATCACTACAACAACTTTGATCCACATCATATTTATCTTTTTGATGTTTGAACAAATGTTTCTTGCATTGAGACAACAAGACTGTTCTCTTATGCTGATAAAAGGAGAGGTCCACAAATTTATCAGCAACACTATCAACTATGAACTCTTCTTCATCATCTTCATATCCACTAAATTCACTATCAGCATCATAGTCAAAATCATTATCACAAAAAGAAACAACATTATTATTTCTATTTGCATAGGGCTGCTCACAAGGGAACCCCTCTGTCATATCCCCGCAATCTGATTTTGGATCCGCAATCAGTCCATGATTTTCACAAGAACTTATGCCCCGATCATTCTCACCAAAGGATTCACACTTATATAAATCCTTTGCAACATTTTCAGTATCAAAACAAAAATCAATAGGGCATAACACTTGCTGACTGAATAGATTTGTATACTTATTATGTTCAGCTGTCAATAAATCAAAGATCTCATCACTGTTGAGAGAAGGAGAACTTGACTCATCTGTATGTAGTGCATCTTTATGACCAGAAGTACTTCCATCATTCATATCAGAATCCTCATCATTTTCATTATTAGAAGAACACATCTCCTTACTCGATATAGAATCATGACTGATTTCAATTTTAGAATCATGAGAAATACTGTCCTAATTTTTTAGCACTGGTTCAGACAAGTTCGGAGACAACTCGTCTTTGACATCTTCATCAAAGTCTTCACTTAAGTATCTTTCATTTTCAAATTCAGACATCTCTGAACAAGTAGAAGACCTTGCATACAATGATTCAGATTCTTTACCATTAATACAATCTGAATGTTCTTCTAACATAAGTTTATCATTCTGAGAAACATTCTCATCCTTGAACATAGGATGCTTTGGGACACTATTTTTATTCTTTCTTTGTGGATGATCATTTAACAACTTCTCCCATTCATCATCATCAGCAAATTCTTCTAAGAACAACCACTTGAAATCAATCAATGAAGATATGTATTTTGGGGGCAAACTTACATACCAATCAGCTGCAACCCCTTTGAGGGATCTCCCAAAAAACATCATGCTGACATCTTCATCATATACTTGATATTTTACAACAAATTTGAAGAATGCTAGGATATGCTCTAATGCTGAATTTGACTAATGATCAAAGACTGGGATTAAATTAATGAGCTCACTTGGAAAAGATTTAGGGATCCTGGAAGATGAGAACTTAAAGCTCTATCCAACTTGATAAAACACAACCTTATAGGCTGGATCATTTCTGGGTTATCCATTTGATTTGAAACAAGATGGGAAGTGTTCATCTTGTTCTGTCTTTAAAAGAGGTATACGAAAACATTCAAACCTCTACGAAAGTAAATTTAAAGTTTCGTGACAAGATATTAAACATGAAAACATGAAACTATCGATGTTATTCTTCCCTTCTTATTAGTGCTGATACACTTGATAGGGAACAAAATACCTTACAACTGATCTTATGGCGAAATACATAAAGATCAAAAATACTTGGAAGCATTGAAGTTGAAACTCAACTTTGTTGAATGGAAAACCTTTGAATCTGAATTTTGCTTTGTTGAAAACTTTTGTAGAGACGCTACCTCTTTGAAGAGGACAAACACTTTAATTGTTGAACACTCTTTCTGTATTTCTTTCCACCAACACAACAAACTTCAACAGGGTATAGAAACTATTTATCAGGACTGAAAATATATCTTTTTATTCTGAACTTCGCACTGATCAAACACAGGATCTCAGAGTCACCACTCACAACTTGGTGAGATGATTTGAAAGCTTTTTTAAACTGACTCTTTGCACTTCAATGGAAACAACTGGATATGATAAACAAGCCGGCCAGGAGTCAAAGCTCTACTCATACCTGCGTTATTTATAGTTGATTTATAACATTAGAGATGTCAACTGATTGAAATAGGTAGGTCAGGAGTCCAACTCAACTTGGAACCTGTAGTATTTTCCACAAATTTATAATACTAGAGATCTCAACTAGATTTAGCATGACTTTGCATCTCAGTCCCCAACAGAGTCACCATTTTGTTGGTGACTCGGATGGGCTGAATCAATCTGGGTAATGAAATATTCAAAGTTTGTAATGTAAATAGAGATTCTGAACTAATTTATTTCTTTATCATGTTCTCCTCCCCAGTGGAGTCGCCATTTTGTTGATGTTTGAAAATGCTTATGCCAACTAGGGCTGCCAAAATGCATTGAGACTAGTATTAGGAATGGTTAGTTCCAAGTATGAGAGCTCTACAAGACAACTGGACCAACTACAGGGATAAAAATACCGTCTTCTGCTTTTGGCTCTATAAAACCAAGGTGGGTGCACTTGATCCAATTTATTTTAACTCTACCCCTTACTGATTATTGGATCTTACAACAGATAACAGTGAGAAAGTACTAAATAACAACCTATTATTCATTGAATTTCCATCACTGGGTAGGACAATACATATAAAGTAAAATAAAAGTAAAAGACTGGTATTAATTCAATGTTTTCTTTTAGGAATGTAAACAATCCTGCCAAACTTGCATCACCACAGGAGATACTAATTTCTGATCAGTGCCTCATCCATTGGGCAATATGTCTGAGACAGATACAGAATACAAGAACACAGATTCCAAGCCATAAACACAATAAACCAGATTCATACACTATTTACAAACATCCTTCTTGACTGAACCAAATGAATTTATGTTTCACTCAGAGACTTTTAACCTAATCCTAGATCAAGGCTGAGAGATGAAACATATACACAAGTAAACCCTGTGCAAAGAGTCAAAAATCTCAAAACCCAACAAACACAACTGAAGTTGAGATCTGAAAACTAAAAACTGCATTGAGTATGAGGACTCAAGTTCCTATATTACAAACCATTTCAGAATACAACACCTAGACAATATGCAAAAGATTTTGAAGGTTTTTCTCCTTTACTGATACAACCAGCAAAATATATTACAATCTGGACTGAGGATACACACTTAGCTTTTCAGCTTCATATGTCAAGAATTTCCAGCCAGCCCCTCTAAATGATTACAAAAATCCTTTTATAGAGATAAGGATACAACAAAATATCAATTAGGGCACTTTTAGGGGAACACTATCAACCCTAAAATTCATCAAAATATCTCAAACAAATCTAAAAATAGACTACAATCTAGAAACTTTCTTTACAAAAATATTTGCGACTTTATCCAAATTGGACGTCAGATTACATAGTCTGTTACTACTCTCAGCTACTTTGTCAAACCTGAAAATGAATGCCACCATTGCGTTCCTCATTCTGAGCTAATTCTAAAAATATATAATACTAATATATTTGGTCCAAAAACAAGCCTCTAGAAAGCATTTTCATGAGCAAACTATTATCATTTAAAGTTTTGATTCTTCAGTATGGTTGACTTTATAATTTCAAATTTCAACTTTATGCAGGCCCCAAATTTTGAGGTGGGCCCCACACCACTTGGCATCACCTAATTTTTCTGACCGAACACCTCATCTCCATGTCACACCTCTGCCACATGTCACTCACCGGTTGGTCGACCCTGCTGACCGTGCTCCTATTTGATAGCTCATTGGATGACACATGGCACCCTATCGCTATACCAACATCTTAATTTCCATGCATCTCTACATCTCCAGAATAACGATGTCTACAAGATTGGCATGAATCCCAAGGTAGCCGTCCAAGCGTTCAAGTTCTACTTCATCACTGCTTCATGCTAATTGTCACACTTTTATTTTTTCATAGATCCACCAGGCGTTTGACTACATCTCAAGAGCTACGTCATCATCATGACACTTGTCACGCTCCTGTGAAAGCGCCATGCTAATCTCCATGTAACTTTATTCAGGCACTTTGGCAATAACCGCTACATCTAGCGCACATCCTGATGTGTAAACAGCATGCATATTCATATATTTCATCAAAATTTATGTAGCGCTGATGCCCAGGTGGTGCACGTGCCACAAGGTGGGCCCACAAGGGTGAGGGGACCACACATGGCCTTCCCTCTTCCTTGCTTTACTTTCTATATTAGTGGTATTTCTTTTAAATGCATAATACACATGTAACGGGCCAAATGTGGGATATATCCCCGCAACACACAATGTAATGTTGCCGGTTGGTGTTCGCAAAGGAAAAAAACATGGTTGTATCTCCCACACCTTGTACACAAGCTACTCCCCACTTCACTTTCTCTAAACCTGTGGGCACATACAACATAGTCTCCATCTCCATGTACACAACATCACTCTCACTTGATGCGTGAGACATAGCTCTGCAACATCCTCCTGTTATCTCTATTGAAGTGTGAACTATTGTAGATTGAGAAGCTCCACGGACAAATAGGAGTTGGACCAAATCTATTTTATTGGCTGATAGTTTGTATCACTGAGCTAAAAACAACACTATTGGAATTGAACTAGGGTTAGTTGCCAAAATACGGTTTTGTGACTTTGTTTCAATCTCTTCAAGCAACTTTTGTACAAATGGAAATGCCTCCTCCAATGTCAATGCAGGGCAGGGAAACCACCCGGGAAGTGTCCCCACTAGTCCCTACGTGTAGCATCATGAATCTTTGCATATATACCATCACTTTTCTTTTGTTGCAAGGGAGATTTTCATAGCCTCTAAGCTAGCCTATACATGTGCTTTGGGAAATCACGCCTCCTTGTGGAGCCTGCTGCCCTATGCATTTAAACATATGCAAATTGTTTGATTCAAAATTGGAGCCCCTCTATCTGGTTTGCCTCACCCCTTTATGCGCTAAGCATTCACATTGCCCCATTGGGCCTGCAACTCCCCTTTTCCTCCTCATTTCCACTAAATGCTCAAATTTGAAGGCATAATAAAGCTCTAGCGGGTGTTGGATTTCTAGAATTGGCAGTGGCAAATGAAATACTACAGTAACTATTTCCAAAGCAGTGTGCTCTCCATTTCAAAAGATGAACATGCAATGCTGAAATTGCAATAACTATCTCAAGTTCACTATCTTTTGTTTCCTCAGCATACTATTATTCAGACTTCAAAGCATCCATTGCCCCTTGAAAATCACCTTCAATTTGGATATCTACGCAAGCAATGGCCTCCCAAGGAGTGTATACATAGCTCTCATTGTTTGTGACTTCAACACTTTAACAAATGGTGCAAACATCACTTGTCTTATTTGAATAGATATGGCACCCCTTTTAAATGCACACTCCCTTATTTAATTACTTTGTAGCCCTCCTGTGTACACATAGCTCCAACAAAAAAGTCTGCAACCTTTTATCAAATAGAGGGCACATGCACAGCCAACACTCACAATAAATGGCACACAGATTTCTTCATTTTACTATTGCTGTATATCCCTTCTAATGTTTTTTCTTCTTGAGTCCATTAGTGTTGAATCCAAGTCTAGCAAGCTTGTCCTCCACTAAATTCAAATCAATACTCTTACTTTAATGGTCTTATCTCCATGCAAATATTATTGAAGTTGGTCTCACAATAATTAATTGGATTTGCTTAGAAATGATATTCTATAGAACAATTTTGTGTTTAATACATTTCAATAACTATCAAAACCAAACTCGAGTATAGGCCAAGAGAAAGTGGTCAATAGTTTATGGAAACCATCCTCTGAAGTTTGTGAAAATCATGTCAACAATTACTCTTGGAGCTGACTCGATTGTCCTCTAATTCATTTTGATATTTCCAAACTTTCTTTTTTATCTCATCAATTGCTAGCGGCTTTATATAATGAAGTCGGCAAAGTTTTTGCTTTAAAACTATGAGGCAGGCTGGGCCCCAAGCGGGTTTGGCCTAAAAATTTTTTGAACTCAAACAACCGGACTTGAAAACGATCTAAAACAACTAGCAGTTGCAACCGGATCCAATTCGGATAACTGGATACTCAAAAAAGCTTCAATTTGAATTACTTCACTAGTCACCAAATCTTAATAAAATGCCTCTAGTCGCCTTTTAAAAATACTGAGCAAAATTAAACACTGGAAGCTAAAAGTTGGCAAGTACAAACCTTGTACTATAGACAACAACCTTGTCAGATGGCATCGCCTAGAAATGAACGAGGTGAGAAATTTTAAAATTTAAAAAACACCATTTAGAATTGCTAACAAGCAAAAACTGAAAATCATTGCCGACTGCCTCAGAAGGAGCTAAATGAAAAATATCAAATGGTGAGTTGAGGGCAAGCCACTGAATCTGGAAGAAATTTCATCAACAAAGATCGTAACAAAACAATCTGCAACTGGAGATGATCATTTGGCAAAAAGCTATGAATTTAAGAAAATGGCTACTTTAGAGAATTATGCTATCCACACTTTTTATCATCGTTGAACACATTTTGTCTGACCTGGCAATGACATCAAATGGAAACCTCTGAATATGA
Organism: Chamaecyparis obtusa; assembly: GCA_027943335.1. Lineage (NCBI taxonomy): Eukaryota > Viridiplantae > Streptophyta > Pinopsida > Cupressales > Cupressaceae > Chamaecyparis > Chamaecyparis obtusa. The sequence goes on along the minus strand of BSBK01009909.1, from coordinate 181,621 downwards.
AACCCTGGATGAAGATTCCTCTTGAAACACAGTAAAAAAGTCTCTAATCAGATTGATTAAATGATCGACCAATTATCAATTATTAATCCTCAAAGTTGTGCCCTTGAAACATCCTGAACTGAAAACCATCAAATTTATAGAAATTGGGTTTGGAATCGATCGAGAAAAGTCATCAATCGAATTCTTCATAAGCTGAAACTTATCAAGGTGAATCTCCTTCATGTCTACATTATGGATCAACCTTCAATTATGCTTGAGCTCAATCTGAGCGGGAATGATAGTATCCCAAACTGAGCCACTCACAAAACTGAACTATGCCCTACTGAAGAAAATTAACAATCTGCAATTTGAATGGCTCGGGAAAACATGTCAAATGGGCACATGGGGAGCTAAAAATCAGCAAGATGACTTATTCCCATGCCTACAACATGATGCAATAACTGGGACATCTTGATCAATCACATGGAACTTAATGCACTCATCCGAACAGGGCCTCTGACTAAACTGTGCAACTGATCCTTATTAAAATGTTAGAAACTGCAAACAGAATCAGGTTGGCAAACTGGGCAAATAGATTTGTTATGGCCTAAAAATTGAAACAGAAGAAGTAATTGACCACTGGAATATATGGCAAAAGGAAATTTATCAATTGGGTCATAGGGTCAAAAGTTATAACCAGTCAAACAGGTCCTTCCAGAAATCTAAAAAATTACGCAAGTGCATGACAACAACAAATTAACAACTTTGAGAGGTTCGAAACCTAATCAAACGGATTCAAAATGACTTGCAAATTGGAACATAGGCTCTTTGATATGCATTTTAAACATGATCAAAGTGGTAGGTCATGAAACATTTCTGGGCACAAGATATTCAAGGGAAAACAGGGCCTGCTAAAGTGATTTGACACTCAGGCAAAAATGCAGATTTAGGTGAACACCTCAAAATGGCTACCTCCTAAACACTTCAGATTCAAATTTCAGGAGCTGAAACCCACTGCATATGTCAAACAAAAGGTGTTGAACCCGTTCCCCAAGCTGTATCTCATGAAATTCATCAGGTCCATCTCCGTATGCTCTTGAACTAGATCATTTCAAACCGCTCTTTTGAAAAACTGAACTTTGCTTAGGAAAATTTTATGAACATGGCTGAAAAAACCACATGGATTTTTCATAGTACTAATAGGCCCCATGGTGGGTGGCATTTGTGTGATGATGATAATCACCTTCATGAAATTAAGATCAAATTAGTAACAATTTTAAAGTAATACAATGCAAATCTATTTAAAAATGAAACTAAGATCTATAGCATCTCATGGCTCTCTAGAAAGAGGTGGTAAGTGAAGCTCTCAGCTCAATCTCCACTAGTGACACTTCTAAGATGAGAATGTATGTTGTTCTATGCTTCTACAATGCTTCTATGATGACGATTCTAGCTCAAATTGACAAAAGTATAATGCAAATGCTCTAAATGCTCTTAATTGCTCTTAGAATGCTCTTCAATTGCCTATAGTAACAATGCTTTGCAAATGAATTTCTAAGATATCAATTGCTCTCAAAATGCTTCATATTTATAGTGAATTCCCAAGGGTAGGGGGTGGAGTGAAGTAATCATGATTAACCCTTGGTTGAGTCAAATACTTTGCTTTGTTCATAAATGGGGGGACAATTTAAATTTTTGCCTCAAAGCTTTGGACAAAAGGACAAGATTGAGTGGTTGAGATTGAAACTTTAAATTGAGTGATTGAGATTCATCATTTTTGAGTGATTTGTGTCTTTTTGTCCTCAATTTTCATTGGTTGCTCAGCTTTGTTGAAAGATATTAAGAATTATTAAATTCAATTAATTAATTAAATTTAGCCATGTAAGGGTAATAGGTTCATTTTGATTTTTATTTAAACAATTATACAACTAATTGATTAAAATCAATTATGTAGTTTTTTTCACCCCTTTAAGCTTTGCTTTAATTATTTAACCTCATTATTTGATTTTTCCTTTGCTTTAATTGATTTTGTCCAACTTTATTTAATTATGTCCATTTTAATTGATTTGATCCCTTTTTGATTGAATTAATGCATTTTGATGATTTTAAGCCATTTTATTGATTTTTGCAATTTAAAAGCACTTGTCCATTTTTGTGTGTCTACAAAAGTTGATCCTAAGTTCAAGTAACTGAGATTGGGTGCACAGATTTGCAAATTAAACAAGCCCGCACAACACTTGATCACCAAGATCTCAAGAAGTGGGCACACTGCAATCAACTAATGTAGTTTGCATCAGTGAAATCACCAACCTCCAAAAGAAAACAAGACTTCAAAGAGAGAAAACCCCTAAAATGATGAAATTTTATGTTTGTCATGGCTTTACGTTAGTTTCCCTCTAATTGAGGTTTGGTAGAGGAGATTCAACCATGGTTAGAAGGGTTGACATGGACGAAAAGCCCAAAATTGTTTTATAGGATTTAATGGTTGAAATTAAGTTTTTGTTTCTTTTTTTTAATAATTTTTTTTTGGTTTTGTGATGAATAGTGCCTTCTCTATTAATTGAATTTAAGTTTATTAGTTTTTTGTTAAGTTTATTTACTAGTTGAAATGATTTTTTTTTTAATGGAGTTTTTTAATTTACTTGCTAGAATTTGTAGTATATATTGGTTTTGGTTATAAAAACTTATATAAGATTATATATAAATTTTTTATCATCAAAGTTTATATATAAATTTGTAAATAATAATATTTAACTAATTATTTGTATTTTTCTATAATTTATAGATTTAATATTTGTTAATTTATTGAATACATTATAATATGTACATTTTCTCCATTTTTTCTTTGTTGTGGGAATTTGGTTGTTCTTGACATTTTAAAATTTTTAATATGAAATGTTAATAAACATAGAAAGTTATGGAACATGGATCTTCTTTAATTATTACAAATGTTAGCCAATACTTGCATACACAAAATTTATAAATGTTACTTCTTAAACAATTAGAAAAAATGACAAAAAAAACCTACATTTAGAAATCTACACAAGCAATCACATGAATTCAAAATTCATATTTTAATGTCCACTTCCACATATGTTCGACGTACCCATTGCACACCAAGTTGAAATTGCCAGTGTTTATTTAAATGAATGAATGAAAAAAAAGAAGTCTGTAGGATTTGAGAATGAGATATTAAAAGTCTTAAATAATTTGTAAATATTGTGGTGATTATTATATCTTAAGGTGGCCCTATTGTATCTTTGATTTTTTTGTTTGGTACCAAAAAGAAAACTAAAATCATAAGTTGATTCAACATTCACTCTATTTATTTAAATGAATGAATGAAAGATTTTACTTTGGAGTCTATAGGATTCGAGAATAGTACACACTTATAAGAATGAGATATTAAAAGTCTTAAATAATATATAACCTCTTTTCTAGATTTACCTTTTAACAGTGAATATTGATTAATAGGTTTGCTATTTTTTAGAGCTTTGTTTCTTCAAATAAAGTGCTTAAACTATCCATTTTTAAAATATTCTCAGAACTAGTACTAATTTCACTGTATAGTGACCACTTCATGAAAAATGTGGCTCTATCTCTACCACTCTCCTTTTGCAAAATAGGCATATACTCTTTTCCCATTCTTCTTTTTCAGGTACAATCATATATTTTATCCAGCTTATCTTTCATGATCTAGATGCTTCAAGTCTTGTCCGATTTTCTTGAAGGTCATGTCTCTATAAGAGTCAAGAAAATGCTCTAGCCATACCTCCAAGCAAATTTGTATCATCTTTTAACTCCTCTTAGCTTTACCTTTAATAGTTTTAATTTTCTCCCCATATACCTCTTTTAATCTTTGGCTAATATTTTTTTATGGTTTTGTCATGACTCTAGAAGAGTCAAACAAAATCTATAGCAATACCTCCAACCAAATGTATACCATCTTTTAATTCCTTTTAGGTTTATCTTTAATATCTAAAGGCAACACCACTCAATCTTTTCTTTTGTATTGATGAATATTTGAACTCAACACCATCTATGCACTAATGTAGACCACATCCACAACAGTCAGCTTCTCCAACCCTTAATATTTTCTTCAATCATGGTATTCTCATAAGCTTCTTCAAATGCTTGTTGCGGGCTAATTCAAACACCTTACTTCATTGCCACATGTTGTCATCACACACTCCCATCCCAACTCCACCAAAAGAGCTCTAAGAACAACTGTTGTCATGACACATGTCTCAGTAGAGTTATGACATTTCAAAACAAAATAGAGGTCAACTTTCTCACACACTCATCACCACCGGCCATTCACTATTAAGGAAATCTTGAGGGATTCCTTCCTAATTAGGAAAATGTCGACATGCAAATGAAAAAGGGATAAAAGGAAAGAAACCTTAACCCTAAAAATGGTTAAAAGAAGCAATCGACACTTAATTATTGTAGATGCTAACAAGGAAAGTTTGCACAAGCTGCCTTTTTCAGAGTCATGTTGAATTATGAGTGGTGATCTTTTTTTGTGACCTCTAGAGGAGAAGTATATATAAACCCCACTTGCTTGCCTTATAAATATATCCATATATTTTCAGATCTACATACATGGATCAATCCATCACTTGTGGACTTTTGCATTATTGAGGAATCTTTCATGGCCTTCACACTATGGTTTACCATTTTATGGTGTAATTTGTAGCATATGTATCATGTGCCTTGATTTCTATCCTTTTTATGTTTTCTCTTAATAAAGCATGGAGAGTATGTCTATGTCTCCTTTCTTCTTTTGTTAATTAAAGTGTTCTATGTTAATTTCACTTACATCAAGTCCAGTTTACTTATGTTGTTATATTTTTCTTCCACTTATCCTAAAGAGAAATGAACCTTGCATCTATTTGTCTATTTAAGTCTTCTCTAAAGTTTGCATCAATTTGTCAAACTATATCACTTAAAAAGTTGTCTCCTCTGATTGGAAAACTAGCTAGGTGTGGGTTCTCACATTTAAGCTTTTTAGGAGGTATTTCTCTTTGGGATATTGAGATACTTCAAAGTGTCTCTTGTTTGGATTTCACTTAAGGATAGATTCCCTATATTTTGTTCATTTCTTGAAAAGATTCATACCTACAAGGGCTCATACACCTTCATTTGGACCCCTGCTCTCACATTGTGTCCATCCTCAAAGGTGGCACCCCTAGAATGAAAATTTGCAAAGTTTTGTTGAGGTTATGCTATGGATTTGCAAACTGTTGAAAATCATTTGGTGCATCACCTTTGTAATGTAAATTTTACTTTCAGAATGTTCCTTCCCCATTTCCCCTTTTAAGGAACAAAGGGCCAACTTGTCAAACCTTGGAGGTCACTTCACATAACACACCAAGTCCCACAATTTCTAAGCTTCCTAATTGCCCTTAGTTAGGCCCTAAACCTATTAAGGATCAACACCTACAACATAGACTTGCCACTAAACCAAGTTCCCTTATTTCTCACCACTCTATCTTTGATTATCTATTTGGCACCAAAAAGAATACTTGACTTCTCACAAACTCATAAGATGCCTCAACACTTTTTTTGATGTTTATTGGTAAATCATATATATCATCCACATTATCCTTCATGGTCTAGGAACTTCAAGGCCCATCAAATTTTCTTAAAGTTCATGTCTCTAGAGGAGTCAAACAAAACCTCTTTCCATGCCTTGAACTAGAATTGTATCATCTATTAATATCTCTTAGTTTTATCCTTCATAGTTTTAATGTTTTCCCTTTTCTTAATGGCCATTGCATCTAATCTTTCACAAATATATTTTTCAGGTTTAAAAAAAAATGAAAATCTTTATTTTGTGTTTGTTTGGCTAGTTTTGAATGTTCGATTTGGGAGTTTTATTTTTTATTTTTTCTTTTAAACAACATTCACAATGGAAAATGAATCAATGTTGATTGATATATGTATGGAAATGGAGAACAAAATGAATGTAAAAAGTGAACACTTTTTCTCTTTTTCTAAATTAAAAAAAAATTGAATTTGGACAGATTATTCAAAATATATACACTCCAAATTTGAAGATTTAACAAGAACTAGGATGTCACATCCCTACTAACCTTATACTCGATTTGTGGTAGTTTCTTGTCATCTTAATACAAGTTGGATGAATGTAATGCCTAATATCAAGATTGTGGTTGTAATTTTATTTTGATGTTTGTTTGGACATAATGATCATGTTGTCTACTTAACAATTTAATTGTAAATATTGTAATTTTCAAGTAATTGAAATTAGCACTAACTTAATGGTTTTGAAGTTATTAGTTACAATATGGTCGTACTTAAATATTTTATTTGTTGGACTAATCAAGTACTAACATGTGTGATGGAGTGTGTGGATACTAGATGGTTTTGTAGTTATTGTGGTGCAATAAAAAGCATCCTGACCTATTTACATAATAAATCCCAAACCTCATAACCTAGTTGCAAAATTAGGAGATCTAGTCATCTCAAACACATTGTTGATTGGGAAATTTTCCTACCTTTATAGTATACCCTTGACTAATTGTAGGGTACTTCATTCTAATTAAATAATTAATTTAACTCTCATCCCTCCTCGTAAATGTGTACAATAATAATCTCTTTATAAATAATAATTAAATAAAAAATAAACTGAAAAATTAAGCATCAAAATAATATGGAATACAAGAAAGAGAAATAAAACTTAATCAACATTTTTTTTGAATAAATACAACTTAATGTAAATTTACCCAGTCAATTTAAAGGGTTCTTAGTGTATGTTGAGAAAATTTTACATTTTGGATCAAAATAATTCTAAGATAGTAATTTGGTATTAATGACTATATTACCAACCTTAATCTTGTCTTAATGGTTTTTGATAAGACCCCATCAAAATTTTATCTATCCACATGTTGATAGTCATTTTGAAGGTATGATGACATCTAAAAGAACCTTTGAAATAATTAACAATAAATATATAATATCATTTAACACCTTTATTTAGTATTCTTTGTAAATGAAAATGACTAGATAATTTCTTTTTTAAGGTGGTAAAGGAGGTTCTCCTTACATCTATGATGTCAATTACACATAATAATTCAAGTAAAATTTATTGAGGTTTCAATGTTGAAATGAATGTAATTATAAAATTTGATCTTTTAAAGCATATCTTCTTAAGACCGATCTCTTCATATGCTTAGCAAAATAGGCTTATGTTAATTGAATTTGACCTTAAATTTATCTTTAAAAATAAATTAAGGGCCAAGATTTAACAAATCATTCATCTTATGCTCCTTCACCTTTTACTTTTCCTAATCAATACTCATTTCTCAATGACCTCCTCCTTCCTTTATATGTGAACAATAATGGGCACTTGTTCTTTGATGAATCAAGATGTTGAACTAGCTCTGGTGTCGATGTTATATTGTTACCTCCTTTAGGAAAGCAAATTCCTATATCCTATTGTCTCATTTTTTATGCACTAATATTATTTATAAGTATGAAGCCCTTATCATTGAATTGAAAGTGGTTTTATCTCTTAAAATTCAATACTTTTGTATCTTGGTGTGATGAAAGGAAATGATAGGGAGTAGGAATTAACTAGCTTCTATGAGTGAACTAGGAAACTTAGGCCTATATTTCTAATCAACACAATACGAAGGAGAACAACCCACTAAGCTCAAGATGACTCAAGAATTGAATGGGTGTAAGGGTTCTCCTTCACTATGTGGATTGTAGGATGTATAAATGGAATGAAGAAATCCAAGATCTAGACATTAATCCATATCTTCGATGCTTGATTTCTCCTTGGATACTTGATTGTCTTGAATGCTTGCACCTTGATAGGTTTTGATTGATAAATTCATGAGATGTATACGAGAGATCCAAAATGATGGAGGTAGAATTTATTTTATACCTCTCCAAGCCATTTCAGGGCTCTAGAGTCAAAGTAGGTCAACTTTGAATTTATAATCCCATTTAAAATCACAATACCAAACTCCAATTCAAATTTGGGCATGTGTTAGTGTGACAAGAGAAACTTCTAATGATAGGGTCATAAAATTTATGACCTTATCTACCTAGGTCATTGATCTAAATTCAACATGGATTTCATTAAACAATACAAGGTAAGAAGAAACCTACAAGTATTGTAAAAATTATGGAGAATAACATATATTTTAAAACAAGAGTTGTGCATCTCAAAAGTTGCCAATAGATTCATTCAAAAGAGTTTTTAAACACAAGGCTAGAATCCCAACATTTTTATGAAATATAAAAATTTGAAAAAGTGTCTCTAGAAAATAAAAACCATAAAAAAATTACAAATATCTTGACAGCTACCAAATTGGGTAGCCCAACTTGCTACAACCATAACTTTCTACTCATGATTCAAAATTTAAATTTGCTTTATTTGTTGGAAAGGTATTGAAGAGAAATAGTTTTAGTTCCTTAGAACCATTCCTTTGGAAATCATTCTAAGGAATAAACAACACTTATGACATCCAATTCCACTCTAAAGACCCTAAAAAATGTGATTTACAACAACATAGAAAATACTAAAAATTATTTTCAGATTTTCTTGTTTTTCTCACTCTTGTCAACTCCAAATTATTCTAGACCTTCCCCAACATGGCCTAGATCATTATTGAATTATTATTGATGAATTTTTTCATGTTCTAGATCTTCTCCTAATGGCTCTTGATCACTCTCGATACAAGTTGAATCATACTCATATACTAGATTAGTCATTCTTGTCGAGGTAATAATTGCTCAAGTTTTAATCAAGGGTCAATTTTAAGATAAATAGTCCAAAAATATGTGCCAAATTGGGATGTGAAAAGGGAGGATGTGTAAGATAGTCCACATATGGTAATTGGGCCTAAGTACACAAAAGACAATGTTTGAATGAATAATTAAAGGTTGCACACCTATAATTAAGGGCCCTCATTAATTGAATGACTGAAATGCATGGAAGAATGAAAACACAATAAAATGGGTGTGTTATAAGCATAAATTATATACCTTAGAAAGATTCTTAATATTTAAGATTCTACATTTAGCCCCTACTTTAGTGGGAGTATGAGTCTACATGCATACTCATAGTAAAATAGATTTAAAAGATAGGTAAATATCTCATCAAGATAAAAGAGACGAGGAAAACACCAAGTCCCCAAGTGAAATAGAGCCTTATCAATATTAAACCAAGATAAAAGTATAATCCATAAAAGAGGAAGAGCACATGACCAAACAAGCCTAGTAAGGTAAACTTACTAAGGATCATGTAAAGGAGTAGATAGGTGAAAAAGATGGAATTGATAGTCTAGAAAATTGCATTATGCTAGTCAACCAATCTATTGTTGGAAACAATTGTCTGAAGGAAATTGCTACTCAATTATGTATTGTCTTTGATGTCACACTATGTCATAGTCCGCAGCAATCTGCTTCTACCGAGCTCAGTCGGTCTGCCAGACAGGGAAATTAGTGCTTACCGAGTCCACTTGGTCATCGAAGAAAAGTTTAGTGTCTACCAAGTTCACTCGGTCATCGAAGAAAAGTTAGTGTTTACCGAGTTCAGTCGGTCATCGAAGAAAAGTTTAGTGTTTACCGAGTTCACTCGGTTGCCGAAGAAAGTTTAGTGTTTACCGAGTTCAGTCGGTCATCGAGGAAAGTTAGTATTTACCGAGTTCGTCGGTTATCAAAGGTAAAGGATTGTTGGTGTTTACCGAGTTCCCTCGGTCTCCGAAAAAAAATTATAAAAAGATATGGTCACCGAGCACTGTCGGCCCTTGAAGGATTTTTGCAAATAGAATTTACTTAATTCAGCCGACTGTTATACTAAATAGTGTCAATTTGACTAATCCAAAATCATATAAATAAAAGGTCAAATGTGAAAAGTACATAATAACACAGCAGAAAATTTACAGAAGAAAAGAAGGAAAGGTATATGCGAATTTGTGAAGGATGTTCAGATATCCTTGAGGAGCAGCAGAGATTTATTCGATCAAAGAGGATCAGACTTATGCAGAAAAGAGATCTGTAATCAGCAAGACAGTTGCATTATTATACAGGTTATTTTTTTCATTGTTACCTTCTTATCATTGTAACAGTGAATTCTAAATCTCTTAACCGAGTTGGTTTAACAGCCATAATATAAATCCTCTAACAAGGTGACAATTCCATTGAATTGTTTTCAAGACCTCTTACCAGGCCACTCCTAGCAGGGTGTTTTTTAAATCCTCTAACAAGGTCACACCTAACAGTGTGTTTTGTAACCTTTTACCGGGTTGGCTTCTAACCGGGCATCACTTCAGAAAAGTGAAAATCAGTATCTAGATACATTGGTGGTTTTTCCCATATTGGGTTTCCACGTTAAATCTTGTGTCTCTTGTGTTCTTAATTGCTTCCTCAATCATTTACATGCACTGATGAATATCTAAAGATAATATTGCTAATACTTTCTGCATCTTCAAAGTTACTGCAATCTATTTATCGAGTGCTAAAACAGACAACATTGTTAAGATATCTTAAAGGATCTGCAAAGAATTAATTAGGAAGTGTTTTTATGGTTGACTGATTCACCCCCCCCCCTCTCAGTCACTTCATCCATATTCCATCAATTGGTATCAGAGCATTTGGTGCTTGCAGGAAGGGTTTCAAAGACCTAAGCTAAAGATCAGGATGTCTTACAAGAGGGAAATTCCAAAGCTTAACAGAGATAACTTTTCAGCATGGCAAGGTCTCATGCGACTTCATCTGGCTTCCATTGGTGATTCAGGATGCAAATACATTGATGAAGAGTATACAATTCCTAATGGCGCATTAACTGTTGAAGACATTGCAGATAAAAAGACTCACAACACCATGATGATAGACATTGCATCTGCTCTCAGCTATGAAGAATTTGATGATATTAAAGACTGCACTACTGCATATGAAATGTGGGTGGCACTGAAGAAAATATATGGTGGTGATGCAAATGTGAAGAGAGCCAAAGCAGAAATTCTAAGAGGACAGTTTGACAAGATGAATATGAAGGAAGATGAAAACATTGCAAAATATGTTGAAAGAATCAAAGCAAGTGTAAGTGCAATTAGAGCTTCTGGAGGAACAATCTCAGATGAGACTGTTATAAGTAAGGTACTCAGAACACTACTCCCTATCTATGCAATAAGAGTATCAGCTATTCAAGAAAGAAGATGTGAAGCAAACCACAGTATAACCTTGGATGCTCTAGTTGGAAGATTGACAGCTTTTGAATTAGACAACTATGACAACTATGTTCCTAGTTCCAAAAATATTGAATCAGCATTTGAGGCCAAGGTTTCACTAAAGAAGAACAAGAAAATTAAAGAAGTTCAGACAGACAGTGAAGAAGAATCAGAAGAAAGTTCTGATAGTGATCTTGAAATTGTAGAAGCATTACTTGCAAAGAAGTACTCTAGAGGGAAAGGTAAGTATAAAGGTAAAACTCCTTTAATCTATTTTTCATGTGAAGAAATTGGACATATTGCAGCTAGATGCCCAAACAAGCAAGTCAAAGAAGAAAAGAGAAGTCACAAGTACTATGGCAAAAATAATTTCAAATCATACAAGGATAAAGGTAAGAAATCGTGTTTTATGGCTAAAGATTCTGATGATAGTGAAGAAGAAATTGTCTTTATTGCTATAAAAGATGAATCTGATGATGATAAAGATAAGATGGCACTTATTTCTCATATAAGCAAAGATGACATATGGATAATAGACAGTGGATGTTCACACCACATGACTGGTGACAAAACAAAATTTGAATATCTAGAAGACTGTGACAATGGTAATGTAAGATTTGGAAACAATGAACCTTGTTGTATAAAAGGAAAAGGAAGAATCTCATTAACCAAAGAACTCATATGTGATAATGCTTATTGGGTTGAAGGACTAAAACATAATCTTCTAAGTGTAGCACAGCTAATCAACACTGGTTTCAAGGTTGAATTCATGAATGGTCAAGCAAGACTGCTGGATGGAAAAGGAAAACTCATTGGATCAGGCAAACAAACAAAAGGTAACTTATTTTATCTTGATCTCAATGAATATTCATGCTTTATTGCTCAAATAGAAGAAAGTTGGCTATGGCACAAAAGGTTATGTCATGTGAATTTTGATAACATGATAAAAGTAAGCAAATTCAAGAAGGTTAGAGGCATTCCTACTTTGAAGAAACCTGACACTGGTCTATGTAAGAATTGTCAGATTGGCAAAATGAGTAAAACTAGTTTTAAGAGTAAGAACTATCAGTCTAAAGAAATTTTGGAAATTGTGCATACTGATTTATGTGGACCTATTGGAATACAAAGCTATACTGGAGATAAATTCTTTATTCTTTTCGTTGATGATTATTCTAGAATGATGACTGTTATGTATTTAAGAGAAAAATCAGAGGCATTTGAAAAGTTCAAATGGTACTTAGCAAGAGTAGAAAAAGAAACAGGGAAAAGATTGAAATGCTTAAGATCAAACAGAGGTGGTGAATTCATCTCCCATGATTTTAACAACTTCTGCATTGAAAGAGGAATCAAAAGGCAGGTATCAGCTCCTAGAACTCCTGAGCAGAATGGAATAGCAGAAAGAAGAAACAGATCTATTATGGATTGTGCAAGGACTCTAATGATAGAAAAGAACATCGCTATAAAGTACTGGAAGGAAGCTATCAGCACTGCAGTTCATACCTTGAACCGAGTACAACTAAAGAAAGACACATTCAAAACTCCTTATGAATTATGGTATGGCTATAAACCTAATGTAAGTTACATGAAAATATTTGGCAGCAAGTGTTATATCTTAAAAGAATCCAGAAGAAATAAATTTGATGTGAAAAGTGATGAAGGAATATTCCTAGGATATTCTAGCAAAAGCAAGGCATACAAATGTTTGAAGTTATCTACTCACAAAGTCATAGAAAGTATACATGTGAAATTTGATGAGTTTGCAGAAAAGACTGAGGAAGAAAGCAAAAGGGAACCTGAGAACTACAGAAGATTCGTTTACATTGAACCTGAAACATTGACAGACACAACTATCAATAAGGAAGCTATATCTACCGAGCCGAGCACAGTTACCGAGTCACAGGAAGAAGTTCAAACCGAGTCACAGGAAGAAGTTCAAACCGAGTCACAGGAAGAAATTCAGACCGAGTCTCAGCCTGAAGCTACCGAGCAAATATCTACCAAGCCCGAGCAACCTGAAGAAGAGATCCTAGAAGACAACAGCATGAATCATTCAAAAGGTAAGGAACCTATACTAGCCAAATATGTCAGAAGACATCATACACCAGATCAAATCATTGGAAACAAATCAGATGGTACTATGACAAGAAGCAAGCTAAAAGGTACATGTCTACTTACTAATTTTGAACCTAGAAATATCAAAGATGCATTGGAGAATGAAAGTTGGATTAAAGCAATGAATGAAGAATTAGAACAAATACAAAAGAACAAAACTTGGACTCTTGTACCTAGACCTAAAGATAAGAATGTAATTGGAACAAAATGTGTATTCAGAAATAAACTGAATGAAGATGGTCAAGTATCTAGAAATAAAGCTAGACTGGTATGTAAAGGTTATTCTCAAGAAGAAGGTATAGATTATGGAGAAACTTTTGCTCCTGTTGCAAGATTAGAAGGTGTAAGAACTCTACTTGCTTATGCAGCACACAAAGGATTTAAGGTATATCAGATGGATATAAAATCTGCATTTCTCAATGGAATTCTTGATGAAGAAGTCTACATTGAACAACCTGAAGGTTTTGTTGATCCAGACAAAAGGGACATGGTCTGCAGGTTACACAAAGCATTGTATGGTTTAAAACAAGCTCCTAGAGCATGGTATGAAAGACTCCATAACTATTTGATCCAGATTAATTTCAAAAGAGCTAATGATAACAGCAATCTGTATATTAAAGAAGGACCGGATGACAAAATTGTATTGGCAGAAATATTTGTGGATGATACTATATTTACAGGGAATGAGGATCAGTGCAAAGAATTTTCAGAGCAAATGAACATAGAATTTGAAATGTCTATGTTTGGTTTAATAAAATTCTTTGTTGGTCTTCAAATTCAGCAAAGCAAGAATGGTATATACATTACTCAATCCAAATACATTAAGGAGATACTTAAGAAGTTTGGAATGGAAGATTCAAAACTAGTTGGTACACCCATGTGTACTGGACTGAAACTTACCAAAAATGATGATTCAAAAGAAGTTGATCAGACCCTATACCGATCTATGATTGGAAAATTGTAGTATGTGGTACATACAAGACCTGATATTGCCTTAGCAGTCGGTATAGTAGCTAGATTCTCAGCAAAACCTAAGGAAAATCACATGATGGCAATCAAAAGAATCTTAAGATACTTAAGAGGAACTGAAGAGTATGGTTTGTGGTATAAATTTGGAGGCAATCTAGACTTGAAAGTGTTTACTGATGCTGATTGGGAAGGAAACATTGATGACAGAAAAAGCACAAGTGGTGGAGCATTTTTTCTTGGAAAAAGACTAGTATCCTGGACTAGTAAAAAGCAGAATTGTACATCTCAATCCACAGATGAAGCAGAATATGTTGTTGCTGCAGTAAACTGTTCAAATATTGTTTGGTTTAAACAGCTATTAGAAGGTATGAAGGTTGAAATCAAAGAACCAGTTGTTATATTTTGTGACAATACCAGTGCAATAAACATTTCTAAAAATCCAGTGATGCATTCCAAAACCAAGCACATTGCTATTAAATATCACTTTGTCAGAGAATTGGTGCAGGACAAGGAAATCAGATTAGAATATATTCATACAAAAGAACAGATTGCAGACATTTTTACCAAACCATTACCTAAGGATGCATTTGTGTATCTAAGAGGTAAGTTAGGGGTCATTCCCCTATCCGAGGCTCACTAAATACAGTTTTAGTGATGCATCAACCAGAACATGATTGAAAATCAACCTGTTGATGCAGCATATTAAAGGAATCATTGCATATGAATCAGTACCTGAGGTACATTAATTTTCACCGGTAATATGTGAATTGTCTTTGGCATGTGTTGTCAAAGAGGGAGTGTTTGCTATGTCTTTTCTATTACTTCAAGAAATTTTAAAATAGTCAGAAGGAAGAATTTTTAGGATACAGGAAGTTTGCTGACAGAGGGAGATTTGAATCCAAACCGAGCTAACTCTTTCAAATTTCTTATGCTATGACATATTGTGTTGCCATCAATGCCAAAGAGGGAGATTGTTGGAAACAATTGTCTGAAGGAAATTGCTACTCAATTATGTATTGTCTTTGATGTCACACTATGTCATAGTCCGCAGCAATCTACTTCTACCGAGCTCAGTCGGTTTGCCAGACAGGGATATTAGTGCTGACCGAGTCCACTCGGTCATCGAAGAAAAGTTTAGTGTCTACCGAGTTCACTCGGTCATCGAATAAAAGTTAGTGTTTACCAAGTTCATTCGGTCATCGAAGAAAAGTTTAGTGTTTACCGAGTTCACTCGGTTGCCGAAGAAAGTTTAGTGTTTACCGAGTTCAGTCGGTCATCGAGGAAAGTTAGTATTTACCGATTTCGTCGGTTATCAAAGGTAAAGGATTGTTGGTGTTTACCGAGTTCCCTCGGTCTCCGAAAAAAAATTATAAAAAGATATGGTCACCGAGCACTGTCGGCCCTTGAAGGATTTTTGCAAATAGAATTTACTTAATTCAGCCGACTGTTATACTAAATAGTGTTGATTTGACTAATCCAAAATCATATAAATAAAAGGTCAAATGTGAAAAGTACATAATAACACAACAGAAAATTTACAGAAGAAAAGAAGGAAAGGTATATGCGAATTTGTGAAGGATGTTCAGATATCCTTGAGGAGCAGCAGAGATTTATTCGATCAGAGAGGATCAGAATTATGCAGAACAGAGATCTGTAATCAGCAAGACAGTTGTATTATTATACAGGTTATTTTTTTCATTGTTACCTTCTTATCATTGTAACAGTGAATTCTAAATCTCTTAACCGAGTTGGTTTAACAGCCATAATATAAATCCTCTAACAAGGTGACAATTCCATTGAATTGTTTTCAAGACCTCTTACCAGGCCACTCCTAATAAGGGTGTTTTTTAAATCCTCTAACAAGGTCACACCTAACAGTGTGTTTTGTAACCTTTTACCGGGTTGGCTTCTAACCGGGCATCACTTCAGAAAAGTGAAAATCAGTATTTAGATACATTGGTGGTTTTTCCCATATTGGGTTTCCACGTTAAATCTTGTGTCTCTTGTGTTCTTAATTGCTTCCTCAATCATTTACATGCACTGATGAATATCTAAAGATAATATTGCTAATACTTTCTGCATCTTCAAAGTTACTGCAATCTATTTACCAAGTGCTAAAACAGACAACATTGTTAAGATATCTTAAAGGATCTGCAAAGAATTAATTAGGAAGTGTTTTTATGGTTGACTGATTCACCCCCCCCCTCTCAGTCACTTCATCCATATTCCATCATCTATATGGGAATTTTTAAAATAATGCACATGGGTATGAGAGGACAATCCCAATGAACACATTGTCTACTTAATAAATCTACTAAATGAGATTACTAAGAAAAGGAAAGGTTTTCCAAGTAATCTACAAAATATTTATCAATATGGTGTGTGAATAATGTGTTAAAAAGAGTAGAGGGTATCCCCCCACATTGAAGTGATTGCATATGAATTAATGAGAGTAATAGATTTAATGTAGGATACACTTGAAAGACAAGCATGTGTACACTATGAATTACCCTTAGACAAGGATGAGCCAAGGGAAATGTGTTACCAAAGGAGGATAATGTTTGATATTGGTTGGAGTTTTTTCTAATCACATTGTTAACATTCATGTTTTTTCATTGATGTCAACATATATTCAGTTATGGAGACCAGGAATTGCTAGACATTATAGATAGACAAATTGTAGAAAGTGGTACGGATGTCATACGATTCATTAGCTCTTGAAGGCATAGAGATATGTTCCAAGATGTATCTAAATCTTATTCCTATGACTGAAGCTATTTATATGATCATTGGATAGAGATATGATTGTTTTAGTAAAGGCTGGTTGTAGGAACAAAGATTGAGAGTTTTCACAGACCTAGTTGCAATGTTTGGAACATAACTATTGTGCGATGATGAGTTTTGGTATGTGCACTTGGGAAACATTAGAAGACATCATGAAGAAGATACATTGTGATCACAACTTTTTCATGTGATTTCTAACATCATCTATGGTGTGTTTTCTAGCATGGAAGTATTTGGGAGTTGAACAGGAAGAGTAACGTGTAGATGATTGATTTATGATTGAATTACTAATGGAGCCAACTTTGGGTGAATTATAATTATTGCAACATGATCAAGGATGAATTATGTGTCGTCACCTTAGATAATGTAATTTTTTGTTACGTAATGAGGTCCTATAATGGCTGACATCTAGATGAATTATTATTTGTAACTTGTATATAAGGGAAGGTTTCTTCCTTGAGATGGTGTGTGGATTGTGACGGTAATATGTGAGCTGGAAGGCTATGATATCTAATTCTAACAAAGCAAAAGGTTGTGCATCTGAGCACAAGGATTAGATTGTCCTAACATGCAATTAAGGTATGATAAAGTATATTTTATAAAGGATCAAAGGTGGATTTAACCTTCTAATTGTATTTTCACATGTGGCCAATTGTAATACCCCTAACAGGGCTAATCCTTTAACATGGACCTACCTATTACAATATTAATCAGCTTCTAACAAGGCTAGAACTCCTAATAGGTTTTTAGTCATATAGAACACAAATATTTGTGGGTGTCATCCCCACTCAGGTTTTCCCCTTAATGGGGTTTTCCTCAAAACAAATCTTGGTGTCACTTGTGTTCAATGATGTGATCTGGTTTTGTATTCTATTTTGCATAAGATTATATTTGGTGTTGAGTTTGATAAAACTATTAACAATTGATTCACCTCCCCTCTCAGTTTCTTGAGACATGATTATCCTAAAAATTGGTATTCGGTCTATTGGTCCTTAGAGAGAAAGCTTGACCACTTGAGGAAAAGATCTAGGATGTCTTACTTCAAGAAAGAAAGTCCCAAGTTTGATGCAAAAAATTTTGATGCATCAAAGTAAAAGATGAATACTCATTTGTTCTGTTTGGGCTTGGATAATTGTATGGTAACCAAGAAAGATGCAACACTCAGGAATGAAGATGAGTTGGAAGACCCTAACACAACTGATGAGGAAAAGAAGATGTTTCAATACAACATGATAGCCAAAGAAGAATTGATAAGTGAATTATCTGATGGTCAATTCTCTGAGATCATAGATTTGTACAAGGCACATGATATATGGGAAAGATTTTTAGCACTATATGGAGATACATACACTAAAGAAGACAAACTTCAAAATTGGATAGCAAGGTTGGAGACACTTCAGATGAAAGAAGATGAAACAATAAGGATGTTTGTTCAAAGGGTTACAAAATGTGTAACAAAAATAAAAAATAATAGAGGAACCTACAATAAGGATGAGGTCATTGCAAAGATTATGAGATCTTTGACACAAACTAAAAAACTAAAGTGCATGCCATAGAGGAGATCATACCATTGACCAAAGGTTTCTCAAAGGAAATGTTAGTATCCAAACTAACTACATTTGAGACCATTGAGCTTAAGGATGCCTTACCTAAGGTGGTGAAAACTTTCAAGGCAACAAAGAAAAAAAATAGAGATGCAAGAACAAGTTTTGCAGGTGTTAGCGAATCAAGTAAGTACAATGAAGAGTTAGGAGATTATGTTGATGAATGGGAAGAGATTCAAAAACTAGAAAACAAGGTGGATGAGAAGGTCTTAGTCTTGATCACAAGAAGAGAAAGAAAGGGGAAAGGTAAGTTTGAAGGAAAGTTACCTATAAAATGCTTTACTTGTAGTAAGGTTGGTCATTTCGCTTCTAGATGTCCAGCTAGAGTTCCTAAGCATAAGCCTAAATATGGGAAATACATCAAGGATAAAGAATGTTATAATGCTAATGATAGTGCATCTGATGATGATGACGATCAGATAAATGAGTTACTTGGATTTTTTGCAATTAAAGAAGATAAACCTATCAGAGAAGAAAAAGCATTAGTGTCTCATGTTAACAAAATTTTTGATTGGATCATATACAGTGGTTGTTCACAACACATGACAAGAGATAAGAATATATTTGTAAAGTTTAATATGTATAATGGTGGAGTTTTTAGACTAGGTGACAATACTCCTAGAGGCATTGTTGGGATTGGATCCATTATTTTGGATGGTAAGACTAATACTAATGATGTATGCATTGTTAATGGTTTAACACACAATTTTTTGAGTGTTGGTCATTTTGTGAAAAAGGGTTATCAATTGGAATTAAAGTATGGAAAGTTCTCAATCAAAAGTGCTCAAGGAGACTTAATTGCTATTAGAATTCAGACAGGAGGTAATGTATTGATCTCAAGTGCAGTAAGTTGTTTTGTTTCAAAGGTTTATGATAGTTGGTTATGGCATAGGAGATTTTTTCATGTCAACTTTGATAACATTGTAAGGGCAAGTAATACTAATGCCATGATAGACCTACCTAGAATTGTGAACCCTGCTAACACTACATGTAGAGGATTTGTGATGGGAAAGCAAATAAGGAGAAATTTTTAGAGAAGAGCATTTTCAAAAAGGAAAAAGTTGGATCTTGTTCATACAGATCTTTGTGAACCTACTCAGACTAGGTCTTAATTTGGAGATAGGTACTTTATACTTTTCATTGACGATTACTCTAAAATGATGTAGTCTTTGTTAATATGATTTAGAAAAACATAGAGGGGGGTGAATTAGTTGTTCTCAAGTCCAGATGTATAAAAAAACTTCAAAAACTTTTCTTTAAATTAGATCTAACAACCAAAACCAACTCGGTCATCACTGATTCTATAATAGAAACATATAACATTGCAGTCTACTACCCAGCTGTATCTAACTTGTAAAACATAGAAATGTTTAAACCAAAACATTCACACAAGCGTTGACACTAGGATTTATAGTGGAAACCCAATCTAGGAAAAATCACTTTGTAACATGCTACCATTATTTTCACTCTTCTGAAGTGAGCTTGGTTAAAAGCCAACCTTGTCAAAGGTTACAATACACACTGTTAGGTGTGACCCGGTTAAAGGATTTCAATCACTCTATTAGAAGTGAGCCTTGTTATAGGACTTACATACATTCCATTAGAATGCAACCTTGCTCAAAGGATTTAAACATATGACTATTAGGTCAACCTCTGTTAAAGGGATTTTGACTGTTACAATGGTTAGAAAGTAGCAGTAGTATTGATCTGAAAAACATACAACTCACTTTGCAAATATTAGGTCCAATTCCATACACAAATGTTGGTTTATTGACTTTGAAACTTTTCCATTTCCATCTTTGATCTACTTGAAACTTTTCTTCAAGAAATCACCACACTTCTCCTTCAGCCTTTTCTGCTTATATAGTCAGTAACATCTACTGATCTTCTAACATCCTCATTTCACCCATGCACACACATACCTAATGCTTAGGTTCCTTTAATACTTCCTCAATTAGGTTAACTCATCTTTTTCCACTCAATCTCCTTCGTAGATCTTAGGGTTAGGTCAAATTCATTGAATCTACCTGATTTATGTTCTTTGGCTCCTTTTCTAGAAACATCTCAAATCTCTGAAAGATTTACAATAAAATGTTTTTTAGTGCATTCAATGCTTTCAAACAATCAATAAATAAAGTCAGCACATTTTACATAATCCAAGAATTCAACAATGTCGGCTCAAAATCTGAATTCTCTTCAAATATAAAAATATTGATGCTTGGTCAATACTGTGATCAACTACTTGGTCTTCATGTAGAAAGCTCGGTCATTACTAAAAGTGTTTCCTCGGCTTATACTATCTTTCTTGGCAATTAACTGATGTTCAATTAACACTAGAATTTTGCTCAGCATATACTGACTCAGTCGACACTAACATTACTCAGCTTGAACATGATTTCTCCTTTTTTGCTCGGTCAAG
Source organism: Chamaecyparis obtusa (assembly GCA_027943335.1). Taxonomy (NCBI): domain Eukaryota; kingdom Viridiplantae; phylum Streptophyta; class Pinopsida; order Cupressales; family Cupressaceae; genus Chamaecyparis; species Chamaecyparis obtusa. Next base: position 160,547 of record BSBK01009909.1, on the reverse strand, counting down.
CCTATCAATTTAGTCTTCAATCTTACCAAGATAAAAAATACAATGTCTCATCATTGTACAACATAGTCAAGTACACTTTGTAGTATCAAGATAACTCAACCTTTCCTTAGGTGCTATTGTTACTATCCTTTCTTTCCCTTCTTCACAAAAATACAATAGATATAGTACTTTCCTAAGTAGCAATAGTCTTACCAGTTAAGGTTTGACATCAATGACAACACAACAATTGCTTCAATTGTAGTTTCCAACAATCTCCCTCTTTGGCATTGATGGAAACACCGTATGATATCACCTGAATAACACATGGATTACCAACAAATCCAAGAACTTATCTGTTCATTAGAAAACAAAATTTTTAATATGCTTAGCTTCATTCTGATTCAGAATCTATTAGCCTCACTTCTATGACCATCAGAAATATCTAGATCTCCCTTTATCTTGATCCTTCATCTCAGTTCATCATCTCCTTACTTTTCTTTTCAGTGTCATGTGTTATTATACCATCTTAGTTCATGTCCCTCTTTGACAAAAATTCCAAAGTAATAACTAAAACATACATCCATTAGATGTAGATATTATCTATGCAGCTCAGTGTTTCTCCCTCTGTCATCTTGCTTATGACTGATTCCTTGTCTTTGCTCTTCTTCACAACTCTAGGCTAGTCCTAAAGTGTGACAATCTTCTGCATCAATTTGTCAAATATTCTGCTATAGCATATTTGATACAGTGCGCCTAGCTTAACTAGGAAGCCTCAGCTAGGGGAAGGACCCCTAATTGACTTCTCAAATACTCATGTGCTTCTTTAGGTAAAGCTTTAGTGAATATGTCTGCTAATTATTCCTTTGTATTCACATATTCCATTCAGACTTCTTTATCTTGTACCAATTCTCTCAAGTAGTGATACTTGATTGCTATGTGCTTGGTCTTAGTATGCATCATTGGATTCTTAGAAATGTTGATAGCACTTGTGTTGTTACAGAAAATAACAATAGATTCATTGATTTCTTCTTTCATGCCTACCAACAATTGTTTTATCCATACCAAATTTGAATAGTTTACTGCGCTAGCAACATACTCCACTTCAACAGTAGATTGGGAAATGAATTTTTTTTTCTTTCTTGTCCAAGAGACTAATATCTATCCAAGAAAGAAAGCTCCACCACTAGTACTCTTTTTGTCATCTACATTTCCTGCCCAATCAACATCTGTAAATACTCTCTGTTCAAATATTTCATCCTTCTTGTAATATAGCCCATAGTCAGCAGTCCCTTTCAAGTATCTCATAATTCTTTTCACAGCCATCATGTGTGTTTCCTTAGGATTGGCAGAGAATCTTGCCACAATCCCAACAACTAGTGCAATATCTGGTCTACTATGTACAACATACTACAATTTTCTAATCATGGATCTGTACAAAGTCTGGTTCACTTCTGCAGCATCATCATTCTTAGATAAATTTTGTCCAGTAAGCATAGGAGTACTCACTGGTCTAGAATCTTCCATCCCAAAAGTTTTAAGTATTTCATTAACATACTTAGACTATGTAATGAAAATTCCTTTCTTCATCTGATATACTTGTAAACCAACAAAGAATTTGATCTCACCAAACATGCTCATTTCAAATTCAGTTTGCATTTCATTTGAAAATCTTTTACACAAAGCATATTGTCCACCAAAAATAATATCATCCACAAAAGTTTTTGCCAATAGGATACCTTTACCTTCTCCATCTTTCATGTACAGATTGCTTGTGTCATCTGTTCTTGAAAATCCAATCTATATCAAGTAGTAATGCAATCTCTCATACCATGCTTTGGGATCTTATTTTAATCCATACAATGCTTTGTTCAGTTTGCATACCATATGTCTTCTATTTGGATCAATAGAACCTTTTAGCTGTTCTATGTAAACTTCTTCTTCTAGTATACCATTTAAGAATGCAGACTTGACATCCATTTAATATACCTTGAAATCTTTATAAGTAGCATATGCAAGCAGAGTTCTTACTCCTTCCAATCTAGCTATAGGGGCAAATGTCTCCACATAATCTATTCCTTCTTGTGTGTAGCCTTTGCATACCAGGCTAGCTTTGTTCCTAGTTATTTCACCTTTTTCATTCAACTTATTTTGGAACACCCACTTTGTTCCTATAACATTTTTGTTTTTAGGTCTTGGCACCAAAGTCCAAGTATCATTTTTCTCTATCTGGTCTATTTCTTCATTCATTTCTTATATCCAACCTTCATTTTCTAATGCCTGTCTAGTTGACTTAGGTTCAAATTCACACAGTAAACATATTGGATCCTTTGCCTTACTTCTAGTCAGAATTCCAGTATGTTTGTCTCCAATTATCTGTTCAGGCTTGTGATGTCTTCTTACATATTTTGCCAAAATAGGTTCAACTCTTCTCTCTTCTATTTCATTAGGTTCCTCAACAAGATTGTCAGATTTAGCTTCTGAATGCTCGACAACCTCTTCCTGATACTCAGTTGCATTATTTTGTCACTTGGCATGTCCTTGTTCTGTTTTGGCACTATTTTCCTGATGCTCAACAACATCTTCTTGTTGCTTGGCATTGCTTACCCGAGACTCGACATCAAGTGCAAGTCTGTTACTTGCCTCTTCTTCTTCTTCAATATATACAAAAGATCTATAATCTTCTAGTTCTCTTTTGCTATCAACTTCATTTCTTTCTACATACTCATCAACTTTGACATTCACACTTTCCACAATTTTGTTAGTGTTAGAGTTCAAACACTTATAAGCTTTACTTTTTGTGGAATACCCTAAGAATATGCCTTCATCACTTTTAGCATCAAAATTTCCATTCCTATTGTCTTTTAATATGTAGCACTTGATTCCAAAGATTCTAAAGTATTTAACACTCGGTGCATGCCCATGCCATAATTCATAGCGTGTTAGATTTGTTCCTTTCTTGATCTTTACCCAGTTAAGAGTATAGACATCTATACTTATAGCTTCTTTCTAGTATTTCTATGCCACATTCTTTTCAATCAACAATGTCCTCACACAATCTAAGATAGATCTGTTTCTTCTATCTACTATACCATTCTGTGGAGGTGTTCTAGGTGCAGACATCTATCTTTTGATCTCTTTTTCATTGCAAAATAGATTGAATTCATTTGATGTAAATTCTCCACCTCAGTTAGATCTAAGACATTTCAAGTTCCTACCTGTCTCCTTCTCAACCTAAACCAAATACCACTTAAAGAATTGAAAAGCATTAGATTTTTCTTTTAGAAACATTACATGCATCATCTTGGTATGATCATCAAGAAATAGGATAAAATATCTAGCGCCATAGTAACTTTTTACACCCATAGGTCTACAAAGGTCAGTATGAACCAAATCTAAAATGTTTTCACAAGTAAAGGATTTTCTCTTAAAACTTGAATTTTTCATTTTTCCTAACTGACATTCCTTGCACGTCACATTCTTAGGTTTCTTAAATCTAGGTAGACCTCTTACTTTCTTTTTCTTACTTATTTCTACTAGATTATCAAAGTTAACATGACATAGCCTCTTGTGCCATAACCAAATGTCATCAAGTTGTGCAACCATACATGCTTCTTCAGATAGGTCAAGATAGAACAAATTACCTCTAGTCTATTCTCCACTTCTGATCAATTCACCAGTAGCATCAAATATTTTAGCTGTCTTGTGATGAAATTCCACTCGGTAACCAGTCCTATTGAGCTTTGCAACACTTAGTAGATTATAATTTAGACCTTCAACCCAATATGCATTTTCACAAGAGATCTTATCAGTTATTTTAATAAAACCTTTTCCTCTAACAGGACATGGTGCATCATTACCAAATTTTACACTTTTACCTTTGTAATGATGTAAGGTCTCAAACTTATTCTCATTACCAGTCATGTGATGTGAATAACCACTATCAATAATCCATTTTTCATTCTTGTTCACATAGGAGATCAATGCAATTTTCTCATCTTCATCAGATTCATATTTCATTGCAACATAGACTACCTCAATTTCAAAATCGTCACTATGAGTGTCAATTTCTTCTTCAGCAATGTAACAAGATTTCTTACCTTTTCCTTTGTAGTCTTTGTGCCTTTGGTAGCTTTTGTCATCTCTTCTATCTTTGTGTTTGCTTTTTCTTTCTTCATCTTTGTCATTCCTATCAAGACATCTAGCAGCTATATGACCAAATTTATTATATGCAAAACATATCATAGGGATTTTACCTTTATATTTTCCTTTTTCCTTCTCAGTCTTCTAGCCATAAGAGCTTCTAGATCTTCAAGTTCTTCATCAGAAGTGTCACTATCACTTTCACTTTCATTTTCACTTTCACTTTCACTGATGCATCTTTCTTTTTCTTTCTTTGGCTTGTTTAGAACTAATTGTGACTTAAAAGAAGATTCAACATTACCAATACTACCAACATTGAAGTTATCATAGTTAGAGAGTTCAAAAGCAATCAGCTCGCCAACCAAACTTTCCAAAGTAAGCACATTTGAAAAGTTACATCTAGATCCCTGAATAGGTGAGATCTTATTAGCATATATAGGATGCATAGTTCTTAGTACTTTTCCAATTATAGTTTCATCATCAATAGTCCCACTTGCTCCTCTAATAGCATTCACAACTTATTTTATTCTACCACAATATTGTGCAATGTTCTCACCTTCTTGCATTCTCATTTCATCAAACTTACCTCTGAGACTCTCGACCTTAGCTTTCAGTACATTTATGTCACCACCATAGATCTTTGCAAGAGTGTCCCACATCTCCTTAGCACTTGTGCAATCCTTAATGTCCTCAAATTATAGATAGCTTTGGGCAGATGCAATTTCCAACATTGCCTGATTATGTTCTTGCTTAGCTCTCATTTCTTTGATAGTCAAAGGTGCGACAGGTGAGACATAGTCATTCTCAATGTAGTACTTTGTAGAATCACCAATATCAGCCAAATGCAGCTTCATCAAGCTTTTCCATGTAGGGAAGTTTTCCTTATTTAGCTTCCTTACCTCCTTCTTATACATCCTGATCATTTTCTTCAAGTCCCTTTAAACTTGATTTCTGTAAACACCAATAATAAGCAACCTGGCTCTAATACCAATTGTTAATATGATTTAGAACAATAGAGAGGGGGGGTTGAATCATTTGTTCTCACGTCTAGATGTATAAATCAAACTTCAAAAACTTTTCTTTAAATCTGATCTAACAACCAAAACCAACTCGATCATTACCAATTCTATAATAGAAACATATAACATTACAGTCCACTACCCAACTGTATCTAACATGTAAAACATAGAAATGTTTAAACCAAAACATTCACACAAGCATTGACACTAGGATTTATAGTGGAAACCCAGTCTAGGAAAAACCACTTTGTAACATGCTACTATTATTTTCACTCTTCTGAAGTGAGCTCAGTTAAAAGCCAACCCTATCAAAGGTTACAATACACACTGTTAGGTGTGACCTAGTTAAAGGATTTCAATCACTCTATTAGAAGTGAGCCTTGTTATAGGACTTACATACATTCCATTAGAATGCAACCTTGTTCAAAGGATTTAAACATATGGTTGTTAGGTCAACCTCTATTAAAAGGATTTTGACTATTACAATAGTTAGAAAGTAGTAGCAGTATTGATCTGAAAAACATACAACTCACTTTGAAAATATCAGATCCAATTCTGTACACAAATGTTGGTTTGCTGACTTTGACACTTTGCCATTTCCATTTTTGATCTGCTCAGAACTTTTCTTCAAGCAATCACATCACTTCTCCTTTAGCCTTTTCTGCTTATGTAGTCAGTAACATCTACTGATCTTCCAACATCCTCCTTTCACCCATGCACACACATACCTAATGCTTAGGTTCCCTTAATACTTCCTCAATTAGGTTAGCTCATCTTTTGCCACTTAATCTCCTTCGTAGATCTGAGGGTTAGGTCAGATTCATTGAATCTACCCACTTTATGTTCTTCGGTTCCTTTTCTAGAAACATCTCAAATCTCTTAAAGATTTACAATAAAATGTTTTTCAGTGCATTCAATGCTTTCAAACAATCAATAAATAAAGTTAACACATTTTACATAATCCAAGAATTCAACAATGTTGGCTCCAAATCTAAATTCTCTTCAAACATAAAAATACTAATGCTCGGTCAATACTATGATCAACTACTCGGTCTTCATGTAGAAAGCTCAGTCATTACTAAAAATATTTTCTTGGCTTATACTGTCTTTCTCGATAATTAATTAATGTTTGGTTGACACTAGAATTTTTTTCAACATATATTGACTCGGTTGACACTAACATTACTTGGCTTGAACATGATTTCTCCATTTTTGGTCGGTCAAGCCTACTAGTTTAGTCTTCAATCTTACTAAGATAAATAATACATTATCTCATCATTGTACAACATAGTCAAGTACACTTTGTAGTATCCAGATAACTCAACCTTTCCTTAGGTGCTATTGTTACCATCCTTTCTTTCCATTTTTCACAACAATACAATAGATACAATACTTTCCTAAGTAGCAATAGTCTTACCAGTTAAGGTTTGACATCAATGACAATACAACAATTTCTTCAATTGCGGTTTCCAACAGTCTTGTGCGTGAAGGGTATTTGAGACAACCCATGTAGTGTAGAGTCTCTCCTCATGGAGGAGAGGGATAAGGCATGGGGTATGGGGTCCATGTTTCCATTTTTATGCTACTTGTTTTGGGGGCCATAAGGGGAGATTTTATTGTGTGAAAAGAGAAGTGATATGTGCTAATTATGAGCCTTGTTAAGGCATTGTATGTATATTATTTTTAGCAATCTCTTCTTGGGTACTTGGTCCACCTTCACCCTGGTCATGGGTTTTAGAGACCCATTGTGTAAGCCATGGTTGGGAGTCTTGTTGTGTTCATTTTTATTGTTTGAAAATGTTGGTTTATGTGTATTTGTAACCCATCTACCCTTGGTTCCATAAGCTCAGGGGTGGTCTCTTAGAGGCACAGGTTGGGAGGTGAGCTCCCATGGTCAAATTATAAAGATTCTTGTATTTGTAGGTGTTTTCTTTGGATGAAGGAAAGTAAATATACTTGAGAAGAAATGAATTAAATGTAAAAAAATTTCATTGTAAAGTTCCATTTCTAAAGTTGTAGTTCTTTTACAAGAAAGGAAGGAAAATTTGTATATGTAGACTATATAGTATAATTTAACTATCAAAAAAGATATGTATTGTAGTATGTTAAAAAAAAATATTTATGAAATCTTAGATTTATGTTTTGTTATTTCAAAATTTAAACTTGTGAGACAATGAAAATCTATGAAAATAGGTCTTTGTATGTAAATGAAGAAAGATGGATATTTAAAACAAAATATGTATTGTAAGTTTGTGACAAAAAAAACCATTCTAGAGGTTTTCGACTGAAACTCTACCCTATGTAAGGGTGGGCTCAGTCACTGCAACCCATCCCCTGAGAGGGGAGGGTTCGATAGTTCTCGAGGGGGGGGGGGGGGGGGGGGGTCACCACAGTCGTGGATGCCACCAAAAACTGTGGCCTTGACCACAACCATGGGTGGTGCTACCATCATGGAAAGCCATAGTTGCAGATGGGGGGGGGAGAGCTACAACTCCTCCCCTCATGTTACATTGCATTATTTTTTTTCAAAATAAATTCCCCCCCCCCAACAAAAAAAAGAAGAAAAGAGACCATTTATATTTACTTAAACAAAAAAAACATATAAATCAAATCAAAAGAAAAGAAACATATACCTCTTGTTGAAAATGAATCTCCTTGCCTTCAAATCTTTGATTAACCTGAAACAAAAAGAACGGGATGAAGAAGAAAGGGGTATAGAGAAAATGGAAGAAACATAGAAGTGTGAAACCCTCCTCAAACACTAATTTTGGGTTAGGGTTAGGGTTGTGGAAGGGAAAGAGTAGAAATATGAAATGAGACTCATTTCTCTTTTCTTTTTATGGAAACCTATTAGGGTTGGAAAAAATGATATTTTATTAATGTATTGCAATTCAAATTTTAGTGGGAAATTATTTCCCTATATTCTTTTGTTTAGAAATATTAATCCTTTTTTATTCTTTTGTGGCGTTTATTCTTGATTTATTTTTGGACGAGTAAACCTATTTAATTAGCTATTGGGTATTTTTTAAATTTATTTTATAGGGTCATTTAATTTTAAAATTTGTGGAAAGATTAGTATAAAAAATTTAATTTTTCATCATTTTATTTATTTAGAAATATTAAAACTTGGGGAATTAAGATGTATAATTTATTTACAACTTTGAGGGATTATTTAATTAGAAATGAATAATTAAGTAAAGGGAAACCTTACAAATTTTAATGAGGCCTTTTTAAAATTTGAAAACTTTAAGCATGGCATTAATTCAAATGATGTTAAAAAATTTAATAATTTAAATTAAATCTCCTAATTTTGGTAATTTAATGAGTTATTTAGTAAAATTATAATTTAATATTTAACCCATTGAATTAGCATAATGGAAGGGGTTATAGTAAAACCTAATTAACTAAAAAATTTATAGATGGATATTTTAGTACAATTTAATTAATCTACTTTAAATTATTATACCTAGGTAAGGGGACTAAAGTCTAATAATTCTTCTATTAAAGTTATGAGTTAGTAATTTAAATTAAAACATTAATTGGATATTATTAAATAAGTTTTTTTGGGATTAAATAAAATAACTTAACCTTTAGCAGATCTTGACTGACCCTAGTTGTTGTGGTTGATCGAGGGATTTGGCAAGACGGTCTCACTTGCCATGATTCATCTCTATCCTTCTAATAACTTATTCTAGTTTTACCATGGGATTTTAATTATCCCAACATTCTCTTTTTCTTCGGGATGAAACTTTAAAACACTTCTAGTCACTCCTTTTACAAAATTAGTTAATTAATTTGTTTAAAGATAATAATTATTGGTGTGTTTTTCTCATGGATTTTGGGCATTGCACACTAGTAACCTTTTCCACATTAGCTCCTTTGGATCTCAATTCCTTAGTTTCATCATCAGAATTTGTTTCCTCCTCATCATCATCATCGACAACTTGATACTTGAACTCTTTGTCTTCACTCTCTTGTTGAATATTTTAGATTGTGATTTGTGCTTTAGATTCAGTTTATATGATGTAGAAGTAGACTTTTGTGTGGTCTTCTTTGTAGTAGTAGGCTTCTCCATAGGTGTGCTGGATGAATTTTGCACTAATCTTTTTGTCTATCTTTTCACAACTTGGGTAGTGCTTGGGGTAGAAGTATCAACATCAATCTAGGCTCATCTCCTCTTCCTTCTTCTTCTGCTTTCTTCCCTCAATTTATCAACAATAATCCTAAACTCTTCAGCTATGTGCTCAAATTTTCTACTAGTTTTCCTTTCTCAAGTTGGTCTATTAACCTCCAAGTGCAACTTGAGATTCTTCTCTTTATAAGTGTCCAACCTTTCCTCATTAGGATCTAGAAGTTTCTTTATCGAATATTTAATATAAAATTCAAGGAGAGTAGGATAAACCTCATATTCCATTGAAATAACCCATGAAGTTATGGGCTCCACTGTTTCCATCAAGTAGTCATCAATTTCCACCATGAAATATATGCTATCCTTATACTTATCAAATATATCCTTTTGAATTCTATATGTACAATTATTATTGAAAACCTCTGAAATATCCTCATAGAGTACTTCTTGTTAATTGACTATCAAGCATTCAATATAAATCTCTAATTTGAATAGATGTAGGCTTATCCCTTTTCGATTGAATATTTTTTAATTTTGGGAAATAAGTTAATGAAGTAAAATAAAATACATGCCACCAATGAACAATACTTGAAAAATTTCTTTTTATCCTTCTTAATATTTTCCAGGTTCTCCTAAACATGAGATCTCAATGATTTGCAACTATCATAATCAACATTGTCCTTCACCATCTTGTAGGAAACATAGATGATAGTACTTGAAATGGAGTTCTCTCTATTAGAATAAAAATATTTGTAACCAAAACCATTGATGAAAAATTTACATCTGGCTATATGATGTTGTTAACAATCATAGATCACCATCCCATTGAGAACTAGTCAATTTAGTGACCAAATATTTCTTTATGGACTTCAGGGTGGGTACCTCACCGGTAGCACTAAAACTAGTAACTGCTTCCAAAACCTCCTTGGTGATCTTGTATGGTTTATCAAGCCAAAATAATTGATCATGCATTCTACTAAGTAGATACAATAACTAGTTAGGTTCATCAAATATATGAAAATTCATCTACTGCGAGAAATCATTTTCTTCCAAAACCCTATATTCATACTTTAATTTTATTTCCACAAATGTTTTGTTCAACTAAGTTCATTAATTTCATTATCACCTAATTCTTCCCTATTGTAGTTGTATGTAAGCCCTAATATCTTGAACATGTATAACTTTGTAAGGAAATGATGAAAATGCATCATTTAGATCATCCTCTAAAGACTTATATGGCTGTTTCTTAAATTTTGGTCTAGGGCGCTTAGTAACATCAATGAGTTGTGGCTTGTTCATGATTTCAAACTCCAATTATTAAACTACCCAATGAAAAATACCTCTTTTAATGAAATTAGGGTTTATTTATTTAATCTCAACAAATAGCTTCTCAATCTCCTTTAGATCACCTTCAACCACTCTCTAATTGCTTCCACTAACTTGTAAGGTCAATAATGATGCATGGACATTTTGTTTTTAAACCTTCACATACTTATAAGTTAGATTCAATTAATGCTCTGGAACATCTTAGATGATGTTTAGTTAATAAAATGAGATTCAAAAATTCTCATGAACCATCAAAGCTTATTAGACTCCTTTGATTAAGACTCCTAGGCCTCTATATTAACTAATTTCAACTTCTCCATGCCTTGCAGATTCAGACATAAAAATTTACAATGGATTTGATAAGATTTTTCTTTTAATCTACCCCTAGGCTGAAGGTTTGCATTGAATTCCCTAAAAAATTATCAACATCAGATGCAGATGTAAATCTTTCAGATGCATTCTCAGTATTCTTCCTTACCCACTTATACTTCATTTGATTATGTATCTCTTCAACATTCACTTTTGCATTGCTTTTATCATTTATCATATTATTTATGTTCATACTTATTGAACCTCTGTTGTTCCCATTATTGTTCCTATAGTACCATGTAATATGAGTAGATCTATTGCATTTGCAGAAAACAACATACCTTTATCCAATTTTGTCAGTCATTTCATTTCTTCTTATTCCACATTCCTTGGCAATATGTCCAAATCCATTGGATGCACAACACTTAATGTTTCTATTGATATTGAAAGAATTTCTCACAACATTTATACACTCATTTTCTTTATGACCTTATTTGGTACACTTAAAATAGTAAGCAAAAATATATCCATCACTCTGATTAATCCTATTTTAAAATGCATGGCTTTATGACCAAATTTTTTTATAGATAAATCACTTTCCACAATTATTTTAACCATTAGGGTTTCTTGCACAAGTTCTCTATCCCTTATCCTTTTGGTTTTCAAATCTAGGTTCATCTTGACCAAATTTGGAACTTTCTCCTTTTCAAATTCTAGACCATGCTTGTCATTTTTACTCCTCTATCTTTCCAGTAATGGATCTGGTTTTGTAGTGCTAATCATGAATTTTGATTTGTATTCATTAGCAATAAAAAGTTCTTGTCTTAGTTCTTCTTCAACATCTTTAGCCTCCTATAATGTATAAAATGGTGAGAAATGATAAGAGTTAGATATCTCACCAAATCTTAAATACATTGGAATACAAAACCCTCAGTAAAGTGAATCTGATTATCAGAACCAAAAGAGTTAGAGTTCTAGTCTATGATCTACACAATATTTTTTTTTTGGATTCCTTATGAAACATATGATATGTAAAGCTAATGTGTAATTGTGATAAATGATTAAACCAAATTAAATCTAATCTACAATAGTATGTGCAAGAGGTTCAAAATTGAAAGAATAGACCAAGTTTGAAGAACGATGAGGAAAATAAACCTTCGGATATGATTTTGACTATCATAGAGATATCAAAATCAGGTAAAACTCTAGATCTAGGCTTATGAAACCTACAACTATTGTCTGTTAAACTATTAGATCCAAAGGATAAGCCTAAAAGAGGAGACTTTGGCCTAGACAAGGCCAAAAATGACAACCTTGTCCTTTTAAATTGCCAAGGTTCTATAACTATGCCTAGGACTTCTCAATGCAAATTCAGAACTCTACAACCTTCTCCTACACATAGGGAAAAAGGGGAAAAGGGTTTTGGAAAGGGGTTTTCCTTGGTCAAACCCTTTTATAGGAATCAACCTTGAAATTGAATTCAAGTTTCAAAAGGAAAGATAAAATGAAAGATAGGCCTCAAACATAAATCACATTATACTTGAATGATGAAATCCCACTTTGGAGATGATTACAAATGTTGATGCAATAACTTGGAATCTAAAAAACCCTATTAGGAAATTGTGACAACCAAACCTTGCATGATAGATGTTGTAGTTTTCCACAATATTGGATTGATGAAAATTGAAAAGAAGAAGACTAGATAGAGGAATGTATATCTCCTTACTTGATGTCAAACTCCTTTTCTTGGCCCCCAATAAGGAAATAATCTACATCTATGGAAGGAAATTCCTTGAATGCATGATGGAAAAGAATAATTGAATGCTTGAAGACTCTTGATTGCTTCCTTACACTTGAATTCTTGCTAAATAATGGATGTCTTCACTAATAGAATCTTTCTTGCACTTGAATCCCTTGAATGAAGAATAGATTTCTTGTATAGTTGGTTACAACAATAAATAGATCATGGATGTGAAAATGAGAGGAGAGGTCTCCTTTTATACACTTTTTAGGGCTCAGATCTCACATGCTGATCTTAATTAGACACTTACGAGAAAAAAAAAACCCGCATCAGGCTCGTGGCCTAACAATTAACAAGGCTCTAATAAAAGGCTAACCTAGGAGGCCTTATCCAAGATACTCCTTTGAAATTTTGTCCAAGACCTTTGAGAATGTGCTAGAAAGGAGAGGTGAAAGCTATAGTTCACTAGGAAATCATAATTTAATATTTAACCCATCAAATTAGCGTAATGGAAGGGATTTTAGTTAAACCTAATTAACTAAAAAATTTATAGATGGATATTTTAGTGGAATTTATGTAATCTACTTTAAATTATTATACCTAGGTAAGGGGACTAAAGTCTAATAATTCTTCTATTAGTGTTATGAGTTAGTAATTTAAATTAAAACATTAATTGGATATTATTAAAGAAGTTTTGTTGGGATTAAATAAAATAACTTAACCTTTAGCAGATCTTGATTGACCCCAATTGCTGGGGTTGATCCAGAGATTTTGGCAAGACGGTCTCACTTGCCATGATTCACCTCTATCCTTCTGATAATTTATTCTAGTTTGACCATGGGATTTTAATCATGCCAACATTGTCTTTTTCTTCAAGATCAAACTTTCAAACACTTCTAGTCATTCCTTTTAAAAAATTAGTTAATTAATTTGTTTAAAAATAATAATTATTGGTGTGTTTTTCTCATGGATTTTTGTCATGACACACTAGTAACCTTTTCCACATTAGCTCCTTTGGATCTCAATTCCTTAGTTTCATCATTAGAATTTGTTTCCTCATCATCATCATCATTGACACCTTGATATTTTAACTCTTTGTCTTCACTCTCTTGTTGGATAATTTGGATTGTGATTTGTGCTTTAGATTCAATTTATATGATGTAGAAGTAGACTTTTGTGTGGTCTTCTTTGTAGTGGTAGGCTTCTCCATAGGTGTACTCGATGAATTTTGCACTGATCTTTTTGTCTATCTTTTCATAACATGGGTAGTGCTTGGGGTAGAAGTATCAACATCAATCTAGGCTCATCTCGTACTTCCTCCTCCTTCTCCTTTCTTACCTCAATTTATCAACAATAATCCTAAACTCTTCAACTATCTGCTCAACTTTTCTACTAGTTTTCCTTTCTCAAGTTGGTCTATTAACCTCCAAGTGCAACTTGAGACTCTTCTCTTTATATGTGTCAAACCTTTCCTCTTTAGGATCTAGAAGTTTCTTTATGAGATATTTAATATAAAATTCAAGGAGAGTAGGATAAACCTCATATTCCATCGACATAACCGACCAAGTTATGCACTCCACTGTTTCCATCAAGTAGTCATTAATTTCCACCATGAAATATATGTTGTCCTTATACTTATCATATATATCCTTTTGAATTGTATATGTACAATTATTATTGAAAACCTTTGAAATATCCCCATAGAGTACTTCTTGTTAACTGACTATCAAGCATGCAATATAAATCTCTAATTTGAATAGCTGTAGGGTTATCCATTTTCTATTGAATATTTTTTAATTTTGGGAAATAAATTCATGAAGTAAAATAAAATACATGCCAGGAATGAACAATACTTGACAAATTTCTTTTTATCCTTCTTAATATTTTGTAGGTTCTCCTAAAGATGAGATCTCAATGATTCACAAATTTTATAATCAACATTCTCCTTCACCATCTTGTAGGAAACATAGATGATAGTACTTGAAATGGAGTTCTCTCTACTAGAATATAAATCTTTGTAACCCAAAACCATTGATGAAAACATTACATCTGGCTATATGATGTTGTTAAGAATCATAGATCACCCTCCCACTGAGAACTAGTCAATTTAGTGACCAAATATTTCTTTATGGACTTCAAGGAAAGTACCTCACCGGTAGCACTAGAACTAGTAACTACTTCCAAAACATCCTTGGTGATCTTGTAGGGTTTATCAAGCCAAAATAATTGATCATGCATTCTACTAAGTACATACCATAACTAGTTAGGGTCATCAAATATATGAAAATTCATGTACTGTGAGAAATTATTTTCTTCCAAAATCCTATATTCATACTTTAATTTTATTTCCACAAAATTTTTGTTAAAATAAGTTCATTAATTTCATTATCACCTAATTCTTCCCTATTGTAGTTGTATGTAAGCCCTAATATCTTGAACATGTATAACTTTGTAAGGAAATGATGAAAATGCATCATTTAGATCATCCTCTAAAGACTTATATGGTTGTTTCTTAAATTTAGGTCTAGGGCACTTAGTAACATCAATAAGTTGTAGCTTGATTGTGATTTCAAACTCTAATGATTAAACTACCCAATGAAAAATACCTCTTTCAATGGAATTAGGGTTTATTTATTTAATCTCAATAAATAGCTTCTCAATCTCCTTTAGATCACCTTCAACCACTATCTGATTGCTTCCACTAACTTGTAAGGTGAATAATGATGTGTGGAAATTTTGTTTTTAAAGCTTCACATACTTATAAGTTAGATTCAATTAATTCTCTGGGACATCTTAGATGATGTTCATTTAATAAGACGAGATTCAAAAATTCTGATGAACGATCAAAGCTTATTAGGGTCATTTCATTAAGACTCCTAGGAATCTATATTAACTAATTTCGACTTCTCCATGCCTTGCAGATTCAGACATCAACATTTAAAATGGATTTCAAAAGATTTTTCTTTTAATCTACCCCTAGGCTGAAGGTTTTCATTAATTCCCCGAGGAATTATCAACATCAAATCCAGATGTAAACCCTTCAGATGCATTCTCAGTATTCTTCCTTACCCATGTCTACTTCATTTGATTACATGTCTCATCAACATTCGCTTTTGCATTGCTTTTGTCATTTATCATATTATTTATTTTCATACGTATTGAACCTTTGTTGTTCCCATTATTTTTCCTATAGTACCATGTAATATGACTAGATTTTTTGCATTTGTAGCAAACAACATATCTTTGTTCAATTTTCTCAGCCATTTCATTCCTTCTTATTCCACTTGGCAATATGTCAAAATCTATTGGATGCATAACACTTAATGTTTCTATTGATATTGAAAGAATTTCTCACAACATTTATACACTCATTTTCTTTATGACCTTATTTGCTGCACTTAAAACATTAATCAGAAAAAGATCCATCATTTTGATTTATCCTATTTTAAAATGCATGGCTTTATGACCAAATTTTTTTTATAGATAAATCACTTTCCACAATTATTTTAACCATTAGGGTTTCTTGCACAAGTTCTCTATGCCTTATCTTTTTGGTTTTCAAATCTAGGCTCACCTTGACCAGATTTTGAAATTGCTCATTTTCAAATCCTAGACCATGCTTGTCATTTTTACTCCTTTGGATTTCTAGTAATGAATCTAGTTTTGTAGTGCTAATCATGATTTTTTTTTGTATTCATTAGCAATAACAAGTTCTTGTCTTAGTTCTTCTTCAACATCTTTAGTCTCCTATAATGTATAAAATGGTGAGAAATGATAAGAGTTAGATATCTCACCAAATCTTACATACATTGGAATACAAAACCCTTAGTAAAGTGAATATGATTATCATAACCAAAAGAGTTAGAGTTCTAGTTTATGATCTATAGAATGTAGTTTTCTTGGATTCCTCATGAAACATACAAAATGTAAAGCTAGTGTGTAAATGTGATAAATGATTAAACCAAAGTACATCTAATCGATGAAAGTATGTGCAAGAGGTTCAAAATTGAAAAAATGGACCAAGTTTGAAGAAAGATGAGGCAAATAGACCTCCAGATATTATTTTGACTATCACAGAGATATCAAAATCAGGTAAAAATCTAGATCTAGGCTTATGACACCTATAACTATTGTCTATTAAAATATTAGATCCAAAGGATAAGCCTAAAAGAGGAGACTTTTTCCTAGACAAGGCCAAAAATGACAACCTTATCCTTTTAAATCCCTAAGGTTCTAGAACTATGCCTAGGACTTCTCAATGCAAATTTAGAACTCTGCAACCTTCTCCTACACATAGGAAAAAAGGGGAAAAGGGTTTTTCAAAGTGGTTTTCCTTGGTCAAACCCTTGTATAGGAATCAACCTTGAAATTGAATTCAAGTTTCATAAGGAAAGATGAAATGAAAGATAGGCCTGAAACATAAATCACCTTATACCTTAATGATGAAATCCCACTTTGGAGATGATCACAAGCATTGATGCAATAACTTGGAATCTACAAAAACCTAATAGGGAATCATGAAACCAAAACCTTGCATGATAGATGTTGTAGTTTTCCACAATATTGGATTGATGAAGAATGAAAAGATGAAGACTAGATAGAGGAATGTAGATCTCCTTACTTGATATCAAACTCCTTTTCTTGGCCCCCAATGGGGAAATAATCTAGATCTATGGAAGGTAATACCTTGAATGCATGATGGAAAACAAGAATTGAATGCTTGAAGACTCTTGATTGCTTCCTTACACTTGAATTCTTGCTAAATAATGGATGCCTTCACTAAAAAAATCTTTCTTGGACTTGAATCCCTTGAATGAAGAATAGATATCTTGTATATTTTATTACAACAATAAATAGATCATAGATGTGAAAATGAGAGGGAGAGGTCTCCTTTTATACACTTTTTAGGGCTCAGATCTCACATGCTAACCTTAATTAGACACCTACAAGAAAGAAAAACCCCACGTCAGGCTCAAAGCCTAACAATTAACAAGGCTCTAATAAAAGGCTAACCTAGGTGGCCTTGTCCAGGCTACTCCTTTGAAATTTTGTCCAAGACTTTTGAGAGTGTGCCAGAAGGGAGAGGCGAAAGCTATAGTTCTCTAGGAAATCATAATTTAATATTTAACCCAGTGAATTAGCGTAATGGAAGGGTTTTTAGTAAAACATAATTAACTAAAAAATTTATAGATGGATATTTTAGTGCAATTTAATTAATCTACTTTAAATTATTATACCTAGGTAAGGGGACTAAAGTCTAATAATTCTTCTATTAATGTTATGAGTTAGTAATTGGAATTAAAACATTAATTGGATATTATTAAATAAGTTTTGTTGGGATTAAATAAAATAACTTAACCTTTAGCAGATCTTGACTGACCCTAGTTGGGGTTGATCGAGGGATTTTTGCAAGATAGTCTCACTTGCCATGATTCACCTCTATCCTTCTGATAACTTATTCAAGTTTTACCATGGGATTTTAATTATCCCAACATTGTCTTTTTCTTCAAGATCAAACTTTCAAACACTTCTAGTCATTCCTTTTACAAAATTAGTTAATTAATTTGTTTAAAAATAATAATTATTTGTTTGTTTTTCTCATGGATTTTTGTCATGACACACTAGTAACCTTTTCCACATTAGCTCCTTTGGATCTCAATTCCTTAGTTTCATCATCAGAATTTGTTTCCTCATCATCATCATCAACACCTTGATACTTGAAATCTTTGTCTTCACTCTCTTGTTGGATAATTTAGATTGTGATTTGTGATTTAGATTCAATTTATATAATGTAGAAGTAGACTTTTGTGTGGTCTTCTTTGTAGTAATAGGCTTCTCAATAGGTGTGCTAGATGAATTTTCCACTGATCTTTTTGTCTATCTTTTCATAACTTGGGTAGTGCTTGGGGTAGAAGTATCAACATCAATCTAGGCTCATCTCTTACTTCCTTCTCCTCCTCCTTTCTTCCCTCAATTTAACAACAAGAATCCTACACTCTTCAGCTATGTGCTCAAATTTTCTACTAGTTTTCCTTTCTCAAGTTGGTCTATTAACCTCTAGGTGCAACTTGAGACTCTTCTATTTATACGTGTTGAACCTTTCCTCATTAGGATGTAGAAGTTTCTTTATCAGATATTTCATATAAAATCCAAGGAGGGTAGGATAAACCTCATATTCCATCGACATAACCCATTATATTGTCTTAAAATGGAAGCACTTCCATGTTAAGAGCATTTAGCTCTCCGAGTAAGTGGTTTAGGGTCATGTTTGCACCTTGATTGGATCTTTGCATGTATTTGTCTTTCTCCCCCCTTCCCACTTCTTCTCCGCACTTGATTTCTCCATTCTAGGAAAAATTAGGGTTAAGGTCTTAAGGACTTTCCTGATTTTCCCTCTTCCATGGCTCTATTTTCTAGGTAGGTTAAAAAATGAGACCTCCTAGTCCTTCATCACATCAAACAGAGGATTTTCTATCTATTCCAGACATCTAGTCCTGTTCAAATATCAATTTCCAGGTTTCTAACATCTCTGGGAGCTCTACTGCAGAACCTGACAAAGTTAGGGTCTGAGGTCAAAGTCGACCTCGACCTTGACTAGGTCAGGGTCAACCTTGACCCTGACCAAGTTAGGGTTGACCTTGACCTTGACCTCTTCCCACCAGGATTTCAAATTTTCATTTGTCGACAGTTTGGCTTTCGGGATAATTATTTGTCCGCCTCTGGGTCGACTGTTTTGGGCTCCAAAATGGTAAATACTTTAATTGTATTTAATCAAGGTATATTTTCTAAAGGTGAGGACCTAATTGGGATTTAATTCTCCAAGGTGGCCCATCTAGAGGAGTGTGCCCTAGATCACTATAAAAGGAGGCCTTCCTCTCTCATTTACATATAAAGTTTTCTCATCCCAGCCTCACTCAAGCTCTCAAGGTGATCAAGAAAGCATTCCATTCAAGCATTCAAGTCTTCTTCTCCATCCAAGTTCTCCATTGAAGATCAAGGATTCAAGAATCCAAGCTATTGAAGGGATTTGGCTCAAGCATTCAAGATCTATCATTCAAACCCTAGATCTAGCCACCATGGTGGTGTGATCTTCCTTCAAGATCCTTTGTTCATCTTCAAGATCCATATCATTGTTTCCTCAAGGGAGATTTCAAGAATACAATCATGGAGGTTTGATGATGTTATTTTGAAGCTTTCATATCAATATATTTGATTACATTCTAAATACATTAGCATATCCATTCAATTTCATAGCTTCATTGTTAGATTCATTTCTACTACTTGCTAGCATTCTCCTATTTCAATTTGAATATTAAGGTTGATTCCAAACTGGGGTATGATGAAGGAAAACCCCCCCAAACAAACAAAGAACCCCCATTTTCTTGTAGGTATAGGTGTGAAATCTTAGATATGAGAGCGAATTTGAATACCCTTTTCGGCAATCTTTCAGGATCTACAAATAGAATTAGAATCAGACTTGAAATAAATAATGTGGTCCTTGACCTTTTAAAAGGTCAAAGTCGACCTGTGTGAATTTGGAGAAAAAATTTCTCAGTTTTGTCCGCCTCGACATTTCCAATCTAGAACAAGTGATGTAATCTTCATAAAGTTCATATAGAAGCCAAAATTCAGCATTTTCTAGATCTGCCCTAATTCAAGATTAGTCTTTGCACTTCAATTATTTCAATTTCAAGTATAACACATTCTACCTAGGGAAACATTATATTTATTCTTTCTTTCATATTCTCCATCAAATTGATCCGATTCTGCATTAGCCTTTTAGGTTGATCAAATTGGATCTCCTTGTTGGGAATTTGGGTTTGAGAATAGATCTCATATTCCCCCCCCTAAAACATTTGAATGATATTGAACCCATTTTAATATCATTCATTTTGGTGAACTCAACGAGCTTACTCTCTTTCTTTTTGGTGTTAGATTTCCCTTTGTCTTATTGTGTGTGTTTGTGTGTGTGTTCACCTTCATCATTCATTTTGGTGAACCCGACTAGCTTACTCTCTTTCTTTTTGGTGTTAGATTTCCCTTTGTCTTATTGTGTGTGTGTTCACCTTCATCATTCATTTATTGTGTCTATTTGTGTGTGTGTGTGTGTTTACATTTTGTGTGCTCTTGCATCTATAATTCAAAAATACAAAAAAAAAATCTATATATTTGATAAAATACAAAAACATATTTCTTGCATTTTTATTTATCATGAAGATTTTTAAGATGTTTTGGTGCATAATCATGTTTGTTATTACTCTTCTTTGAGCGTCTCTTTATAATGCATATGATGTTTATGAGGGTATTATTCATTTCATAACATTGATGACCCTTCACTTTGCTCTTGCTTATGCTTTTGTGAAGTTGACTGATACTAGTCTACCTACATTAAAAAAATTTCTTAAGGATTTATGTGGTAGCCTTATTCATCTTTTGGATTATGTGAAGAATATGGTAGATGATACACCATCTTCTAATCTTCCTAATCTTCATCTTACTCCTATTAATCCTACTCTTCATCCTACTCTTCCTATTCCGATACCTGATTCTCCATCTGTTAATCCTCCCTCTTCCCGTACTTATGATGGGATTCAAGCTATAGTTCAGGATGTGGATGTGCAAGATTTCTTTGATTTACCTTCTCCTCCCAATCATGATGATCTTAAAGGGAAGGGTAAAGAAATTTCTTCCAAACCTATTATCCCACCTTATACAACCTTTACTCATGAACATGATAAAAAATCACCTCCTGTAGAAGATTTGCATGATATGTACACTACTAGATATAACATGGTGACTAAACAAGGCTATAATGGTTTAGGGTTAGGAGTTAATGAGCATGTGTTAAGTTTCCCATTAACATACCTCCTAAACCAGATATGAGTGGTGTTGGAACTTCTAAATCTCAAGTCAAGTTAAGTGGTGTGGATCTTTGTCCTCCCCTTAATGCTCATCTCTCTACACCTCTAATGGATAATCCTAACACTCGTCAAGAAATTGCTAAGACAGTATATGTGGAGCTAATAAATTCTAAGAAGGAAAGATTTAGACCTATGCCTATTGATGCTTTTTACAAATTTAAATGTCCTTTCCACTATCATAATACTCATTTTCTTTCTGATTGTAACCACTTCAAATTATATGTTAGGGATAGGGCTACACAAGGAATTATACCTTTTTCTCGCATAGTCTTACAACTTCTTCATAATTTTGATATAGGGGATTCGCCTCCATTAGAGATTGAGTAAATGTTCCTATCCTCTTGTCTCATGACTAGGGGGAAAGAGGCATAATTTTATCCAGTCTTTTAGGATCCATTAGGTCTTTTTATTAAGATTTAATTGGTATTCTTTATGTTTCCTTCTTCCATAATCTTGCATGATGTTTTTATCCATTCCTAGGAATTATATTTTCTTCTTAGGAAATATTTTCTAGGACATGTGATTTGTAAAAATATCCCTTGTCTTTCATCCCTCGGGGGGCAAGCTTCCTCCTTCTTTCTCTTTTTCTAAGGGAACTTCTTTCCTTAGCTTAGTAGTATTTGCTTATGTTACAATATTATTTCATCATAGTGACAGAGGTGTTGATTATGGATAACCTTCTTATATGAGAAGTTTTTTTCCTAGGTCATCAATTCATCTTTATGTTGAAAATTATGTTTAATATAAACTTTTATTCTTTCTTGGTGTTAAAATTGTTTTCCTTCATTCCAAAGATTCCTCTTGCTCTTCTTCATAGGGAGCTTGATGATTGAATCTTTGTTCCTGCCTTTTCAAAGATGATATCTTATCTAAACACACTCTTCTTTGGTGGGGGTCTTGGTGATAAGATATTTTTCATTGAGGATCCTTTTCCATAAGTGACATATCCTTTTCATGATTATCTATACTCTTGGATGTAGGGGTCAATATCTCTTGCTAAGGATATACTATACATTTTTGTAAACATGATATCTCCTTGCTTTGTGAAGTAGGTATCCTCTTCCATTTTTGTTCCTACACTTGGGGGGAAAGGATGCCTTATCCTTCTTTTCCATCTTCAAGTATTCACACATAGAGTAACAAATACAGATTGTGAGTTCGGTAGAAGTACTTTAGCCTTAGGGGCTTGGTATGATTTTCTATCTTATTCAAATCTATGCATTGTTATTCCATACATGTTCATGTTGGGGTTTTTGGTCTCAAGGATTTGATCTTAGCATTATCAGTTTTTGTTCCTTTCCAACATGGAGTCACAAATACGGATTGTGAGTTTGGTAGAAGTACTTTAGCCTTGGAGGCTTGGTATGATTTTCTATCTTGTTCAAATCTATGCATTGTTATTTCATACAGTATTCTCTTCTTTTCTAGGGATTGACCTCTTTCCTTGGTTAAGCAGTATTTTTCTCCTATGTGATATCCAATCATACATGAAAATTATGGTTTTGTTGCCTGATTTTCAGTCACCCATCATTTTTCCATGTGAAGTTGGTCGAGTCTAGGTCTAAGTCTTGCTTAGGTAGGCTTTCTTTGCCAGGTTTCCCTATCATTGCTTTCCTTCTTTGAACTGGGTGGGCTTTTCTACAAGATCTTGTAACATTGGGTAGGTTATAGACCCCATCTTGGCAAAGAAGATGTGCTCTATTGATAATCTTGTATATCAAGATGGATGGTGTTTGTTCTTTCAGAAGAATCCACCTAGAATCCACGTGTATCAATGGTAAAGTAGTCGCATGATCGCATAGATTAAAATAATGGTATGCGATCAGGTGACAATGTAACCTACTGGGACCCGCGAAGACAATAAAGTAGCTTACGTGCACCAATAACGAAGTAGTCGCATGATCACAAGGAATAAAATAATGCTATGCAATCATGCGACAATGAAGCCTGTTAGGTCCCACAAATGCCAATGATGCAGCCAACGTGTACCAATTAGAAAGGCAGTCGCATGATCGCATAGATTAAAATAATGGTACGCGATCATGCGACAATGAGAATTTGAGAGCTGACTGTGTCACTGGGACCCATATGCACTGATGATAAGAAGATCTAGACAGATGGACCCCGCATGAACCTACGTGTACCAATGGTAAAGCTAAGGGGTCCACCGCAGGAAATCTATGGCTGGCGCATGGTCGCAAGGAATATTCTTCCCTCTTGTGATCATGCGACCACCGTTCGATGAGAATATTGTCAAGGAGGCCAGAGACTTAAGGAAATCAAATGAGATGGTGACACGTGTCAAGCATACAATAAAAGGATTAAAACTTTTGATTTTAAGGTTCTCGGCGGTGCTTGAACGTTATAATAGAAGGTGACTCTGGAAGCCCAATGAACTCTGGCTTGATAGGTGTTGATTGAGAGGTTGAGATATCATGATCGTCTTCCATACCCTCTCATTGAAGATATTCCTACTTGGTGTATAGTCTGTTTGTATTCATGGAAGCTGGAAGGTCATGAGTTTCTGACGAACTCTATGTATTGTGAAGTCTATAAATACTGGGTAGAAACTCATTGTAATGGTCAGCAAACTGGATATTTGAGCAAAGTAATTCCATTTACTATAGCAAGGTTTCTGGTTTTGTTGTTCCACTGGTAGTCAATCATATGCATTTGAATAGAAAGGAAAGTTATGTATGAAGCTGTGATTATGTCTTGAATTCCATTTCATGTTTGTGGTTGCAGTAAGTGATTCCATTTACTTGTCATATGTGATTCTTCTCCTATTCATCCTGTTAGTTAAATAGTTGCATACTGGATAGAAAGTACAGTGGTGTGTAGAGCTGTGATGTATGTGTGGATTCCATTTCATGACAGAAGTTGCAGTTAAAACAATTCTATTTGTCTCCTATGCATGATTCTGCTCCTGTTCTCTTGGTTAGACTTTGCATGGTTAAAATAGGTAGATTAGAGTTAGAAGATAATAAGCATAAATCCTTTCCTGAATTGTTTGTGCCTACAAGCAATTTGGTTAAAACACATCAGAGACAACCTGGTGATCAAGATAAAAACACATTCATTGTATATCATACATAATTAGGGAGCTGTACCTATCAATTCAGAGGGCAGTGATAGAAGACGTACACTGACCCAATTGTTGGTGACATCCTTTTGTTCTCTCCCATTGGGTAATTTAAGAGTCAAAGATTAGAAATCTTGAAGAGGACAAACTGTTAACCAACAGTTTTTGGCGACTCTACAGTGGAGGACTTAGAAAGAAAATATATCAATAAGTTCCTCATAATCTAAGACATCCTGGATTCCAGATTTACCAGGAGTGCGAAGCAAAAGGGAAAGGTTGACCCAGTGTATGAAGAACTTAAAGAAGTCAATTTCCCTATTCTTGAAAATACTTACAGGAAAGGAAGGACTAAGTCAAGAAGAGAAGTTGGAGATAACAAGCCCGAAGATTTTCAATTGTCTTCTATAGTACCTTTCAGAATAAGAAGAAGCAAATCTTCTTCACCTCCTGTTGATAGGATTCCTATTTCTACCACTTGCAATTCAATGTTATTGCATGGTATTGCGCTTCTCCTCTCGGTTTCAATACAAGTAGTTACACAAAATACAAGTCTAGCAACTATGGTTGTTCCTTGGGGAAATGCTATTGGACCATTGAATCTTGCAGCAAATCATGACTTGCCAAAGGCCTCTAGAAAGAACTTTCCCAGATTCAATGGTGATGGTTTGGTATCTGGAGAACAACATCTAAGTGCCTTTCTTAAAGCTTGTAGTGTGGTGAACCCTGAGCATGATGATGTTGCAGTCAGAATGTTTGTAGACACACTGGTGGGTGATGCAGCAGATTGGTTTCAAGATTTACCTGCAGGTTGTATCACTGGTTGGAATGACATGAGGTAGAAATTTGAAGAAAGGTATAAGAGTGCTGAGGATGCTCAAAGTTTGTTATTACAACTAGCTCAAATTAAGAAAGAATCATCCATCTCTATGAGAGATTTTAATGCTAAATTCAATAAACTTATTAAAAGGATACCAACTGCTAGTGCTCCAACAGGAGACAATCAAAAAACTTTCTATATCAGTTCTATGCCTCCTGAACTTGGTTATCAACTAAGAAGGGCTAATGTGGCTACTTTACAAGCTACACAAACTCTTGCAGTAGAGATGGAAGATGACATGATAGCCTCTGGGAAATGGAAGAAAGAGTATCATACTGGATCTTCAAGCAATGTAACAAGTACTTCAAACAGTATTGAGGCCATGTTACAAAGATTGTCCAATGAGATGATTACATTAAAGAAACAGGTTGCAAGACCAACTCATTCATTATATCAGCCTTACCGAGAAGGACCAAGGTATCAAAGTGGGAATAAGAACTTACAGCTTCCTCCTAGTCAGCAAAGATTAGCTATTGAAGCTCCTCCTAAAGGTCAGACTTCTTGTGCTTTTCACCTCAGAGTAGATCATGATGGTGATACCTGTGAAGACATGATCTGGCATTTACGAATGAAAGGAGAAGAAGTGCAAAGAATTGAATATCCAGAAGATGATGATGATCATGCTCCTCATGGTGACTCTGTAAATTTGTATTGTGAGTATGAATCAGATTCAGAAAATGGAGGAAATTGTTTTGCCACCTTGGAAGGACCTCAGCTAACTGTGATGACTAGAGGTCAGAAAAATAAAAGTCAAGTTCCCAATGCTGCTTCTGTCAAGAATCAAGTTCCTCCCCACAAGGCAACTAAGAATGATAACCCAGCGTCAAGTTCTTCACAAAAGGAACAAAAAGATAAGTTTCCTCATTCCTTTGATATTATTCAATTTTGTGAAGAAACTAAAATTCAAATATCTATTATGGATTATTTGAGATCACACTCTGATCAACTCCAAAGGTTGATAGATCATTGTAAAAGTGGAGAGAACATTCATATCAATTCCAATGTCAGTGATAAAAGGCGAGTTAATGCTAATGAAGGGAATTCAATTGATGATGATTTCTCAATTCCTAGGCTATTTCAAGAAGAAGAACCTGTGATCCATGCTACTTTTTCATATTTGAAACCAGAGCCTTTTTATGTGTCTCTTTTTATTAATGTCAATAGACTAAGTAATTGCATCATAGACTCTGGAGCTTCAGATAATGTAATGCCTACGTCAGTTGCAAAAGCTCTAGGGCTACCCCTAACCAAAGTCTTTGGAAAGTGCTATTCAATGGATGCCAAGCAAGTACCTTTGATAGGTCAGATCAAGGATGCACAAGTTGCTTTGGTTGCATATCCTTCCAAGAGATTAAAGCTTACAATTCTTGTTGCTGACATTCCTGAAAGCTATGGTATGTTGCTTAGTAGAAGTTTCTGCAAGGACTTGGGAGGAGAGATTAAACTTGATTGGTCATTTGCTTACATCCAAGTTGGGAATAAGAAAGTAAAGTTTGAACCTGAAGGTAAGGCTAAATTTACTATTTTGAAATCAGATGATCCTAAATCTCAGATCTTATATCAAGAAATGCAATTTGGTAATTACATGTTAACATATGATGGACCTAATGCTCAAGAAGAGACGGTAAAGGCAGATTCACAACAGCTGTGGACAATGCAGTTTGATGGTAGTTATGCTAAGGCAGGCTCAGGAGCAGGAGTAGTCTTAATTGCACCTGATGAAGAAATCACACATCTGGCCTACAAGTTGAATTTTAAGAACACTAATAACACTGCAGAGTATGAAGCTCTTCTCCTTGGAATGGAAGTTGCAAAACAAAAAGGAGTTAAGTTACTTAAGGTACAAGGTGATGCTGAGCTTGTGGTAAAGCAGGTGAGAAATTTATATTCTGTAAAAAATAACAGATTAAGGAATTACAGAAATAAAGTATGGGATGAGATGGAAAATTTTGATGCATTCTCAATAAACTCAGTTCCTAGAGACCAGAATTCAAAAGCTGATTCATTAGTTGTCTCTGCCTCATTATTATTACCTCATCCTGAATTTAAAGATCAGATATATAGGATGGAAGTTATTTTTAGGTCAAAGGTACCTGATAATGAAGAATCATGGCAAGTCTTTGATAATGACAAACATATTCAGCAGTTCCTAGAAGGATCAAGCCCTTTTGTCAATATGTTCTTTGAAGATGGTAAAGATGAGCAGTCACTGATTGAGGAGGAAGAATCAGAAGAAGAAATCATTCAATTAAAAGGTAATAAGATCCCTTCTCATTTTGTATCTTTAGAAAATCTCTTTGACAAACATGATGCTTACGTTAAGGAAGAAAGGAGTGAAAAAGAAAAGACTTGTGGAGAGTATGATGGAATCAATATAGAGACTGATGATTGTCCAAAACTGATTAATATTGGAAGGTGTTGCTCCATTGAAGAAAGGGGTAAGATCAAAGAGTTATTAGTGGAATTTCAAGATGTTTTTGCTTGGGACTATGAGGGTCTTAAAAATTTCATGGATGGAGATTTTAGGCACACAACCCCTCTAAAGGCTGGGGTAGTTCCTGTCAAATAGAAACAAAGAAACTATAACCCTTTGATAGAAGGAGAAATTTCTAAGGAGATTGATAAGATGTTAAAAGCAAAAATCATATATCCTATTCATCACTCCACCTGGATTGCAAATATCGTCCCTGTGAGGAAGAAGAATGGAGAGATAAGGATTTGTGTAGATTTTAGAAATCTAAATCAGGCTTCCCTCAAAGATAACTATGCATTGCCAAACATGGATCATTTATTACAGATTGTTGCAGGTTCAGGAATGATGTCTATGTTGGATGGGTTTTTTGGTTATAACCAAATCCAAGTGGATGAATCAGACAAGTACAAGACAACTTTTACAATGCCATGGGGTACTTTTGCTTATAATAGAATGCCTTTTGGATTGATTAACGCAGGTGCAACATTTCAGAGAGCAATGGATCTATCTTTTGGTGATCTTAAAAATAAGATTATTGTGATGTACCTTGATGATCTAACTATTTTCTCTAGGCAGAGAAAAGATCACATAAGAGATCTTGCCAGAGTCCTGCAGAGGTGTAGAGACCAAGGTATTTCTTTAAATCCAAAGAAATCTATATTTTGTGTTACTAAAGGTAAACTTCTTGGACACATTGTTTCTTAAGAAGGAGTTAATATTGATCCTGATAGAGTTAGAGCTATTCAGCAGTTAAGTTTACCTTTAAGTAAAACTGGAATTAAATCTTTCTTTGGACAAGTTAACTTTTTAAGAAGATTTGTACCTGATTTTTTTGAAACGGTGAAAAGTATAGTTGATATGATGAAGGGAAATCAATCTTTCAAATGGACTGATGATGGTAAGAAATCTTTTGAAGACATAAAAAATGCAATTGCTAATGCTCCTATTTTAGTTCACCTTGATTATACAAAAGAATTCATTTTATACTGTTATGCATCACAACACACCATGTCTGCAATACTGATGCAAGAAAACAAGGAGGGGATACAAGCTCCAATTGCTTTCATGAGTATACCCTTGAAAAGCCATGAGTTGAAGTATTCCCAAATGGAAAAACATGCTTATGCTGTGGTAAGAGCATTGAAAAATTTTAGATTTTATGTTCTTCACTCACATTCAGCTGTTTATGTGCCTGATGTAATAGTAAAAAGAATTTTGACTCAACAAGAAGTTGGTTGTAATAATAGAGGAGCTTGGATTGCCAAAGTTCAAGAGTATGACATTGATATTAGGCCAACTAAATTGGTGAGGGGGAATGCACTTTGTAAAGCCATAGCAGAAGGTCAGCCAGATGAGAAGAGTGATCATAAGGTGCTGATGGTGAGTTTACAAGATCCTTGGTTTTCAAACATTGCTTATTTCCTGACATACGATGAGTGTCCAGAGGGATTGATAGAAAAACAAAGGAGAGATCTAAGAAACAAAGCCCTCAGGTATGTTAGTTATGATGATGTTTTGTACAAAAGAGCAATAGATGGTACTTTCCTTAGGTGTGTGGATAAAGAGCAGCAAATGCAGTTGTTGAAAAATTTTCATGATGAGGCATGTGGAGGACATTTCTCTTCTACTGTTACAGCATTCAAGATCCTAAGGCAATGCTACTATTGGCCAGGAATGTTTAAAGATGCATATAAATGGGTAGCAAAATGTGAAAAATGTAAGCTATTTTCTGGTAAACCTCAATTGGCAGCTCTACCATTGAAACCAGTTGTAATTGATGCTCCTTTTCAGCAGTGGGGTCTAGATTTTATTGGTCCCCTAAATCCTCCTTCAAGTCAAGGTCATTCTTACATTTTGACTACTACAGACTATTTTAGTAAATGGGTCGAAGCTAAGTCTATGAAGAGGACCACTTCTGATGCAGTTTGTGAGTTTATAAATGAACAAATTTTAGTTAGGTTTGGAATACCTACAAAATTGATTATGGCTAATGATTTGTATTTCTCATCATCTGAAATTGTTTCTTTTTGTCATGATTATGGGATTCTGGTAGGTCATTCATCAGATTACTTTCCCCAAGGGAATGGGCAAGTAGAATCAAGTAATAAGAATTTGATTAATATCATGAAGAAGTTAGTTGATGACAATCAGAGGAATTGGCACAGGAAATTACATGATACTTTATGGGCAGATAGGACTACACCTAAAAGAGCCATAGGTATATCTCCTTTTGAACTAGTTTGTGGGGTTGAAGCAAATTTGCCTTTACCTTTAGAGCTTGCTACATGTAAATTGAAAACAGTAATTGAAGATGATGTTTTCAAAGATGGTTTAGAGAGAAGAATCCTATACTTGACCAAACTGTAAGAAGAGAGAGAAGAAATGGTTGACAGAATAACTGCACATCAAAACCGAGTCAAGAAGTTGTTTGACAAAAGAGCTAGACTGAGGAAATTTATGGAAGGTGATATGGTGCTGCTGTGGGACAAGAGACATGAACCTAAAGGAATGCATTCTAAGTTTCAATCCTTATGGAAAGGCCCATTCCAGATTGTGCAAGCAAATCAGAATAATTCATTCAAGTTGGCATACCCTTCCGGAGAATCCCTGCCATGTTCCTATAATGGGCAGGATTTGGAGTTGTATCAAATGCATAATTGAGAAGCAGGTAATCCCTGCATAGTGGTTAGTTAGGTAGATTTTCTTTTCCTGTTGTAGCCTAGTTGTTTTTCCTTCTACTGTGTGTAGTTTTGGCTTTGTTAAGTTGCCGGCTATTTTGCAAAACCAGAGAATGTTAGAGTCCTTTTAAGCATGGTAATGCTTAAATCCCCAGTCGGAGCCAGCTGTTGCCTGATTTTCAGTCACCCGTCATTTTTCCATGTGAAGTTGGTCGAGTCTAGGTCTAAGTCTTGCTTAGGTAGGCTTTCTTTGCCAGGTTTCCCTATCATTGCTTTCCTTCTTTGAACCAGGTGGGCTTTTCTGCAAGATCTTGTAACATTGGGTAGGTTATAGACCCCATCTTGGCAAAGAAGATGTGCTCTATTGATAATCTTGTATATCAAGATGGATGGTGTTTGTTCTTTTAGAAGAATCCACCTGGAATCCACGTGTATCAATGGTAAAGTAGTCACATGATCGCATAGATTAAAATAATGGTATGCGATCACATGACAATGGAACCAACTGGGACCCGCGAAGACAACAAAGTAGCTTACGTGCACCAATAACGAAGCAGTCACATGATCGCAAGGAATAAAATAATGCTATGTGATCATGCGACAATGAAGCCTATTAGGTCCCACAAATGCCAATGATGCAGCAAACGTGTACCAATTAGAAAGGCAGTCGCATGATCACATAGATTAAAATAATGGTACGTGATCATGCGACAATGAGAATTTGAGAGCTGACTGTGTCGCTGGGACCCATATGCATTGATGATAAGAAGATCTAGACAGATGGACCCCACAGGAACCTATGTGTACCAATGGTAAAGCTAAGGGGTCGACCGCCAGAAATCTACGGCTGGTGCATGGTCGCAAGGAATATTCTTCCCTCTTGCGATCATGCGACCACCGTTCGATGAGAATATTGTCAAGGAGGCCAGAGACTTAAGGAAATCAAATGAGATGGTGACGCATGTCAAGCATACAATAAAAGGATTAAAACTTTTGATTTTAAGGTTCTCAGCGATGCTTGAACGTTATAATAGAAGGTGACTCCGGAAGCCCAATGAACTCTGGCTTGATAGGTGTTGATCGAGAGGTTGAGATATCACGATCGTCTTCCATACCCTCTCATTGAAGATATTCCTGCTTGGTGTATAGTCTGTTTGTATTTGTGGAAGCTAGAAGGTCATGAGTTTCTGACGAACTCTATGTATTGTGAAGTCTATAAATACTGGGTAGAAACTCATTGTAATGGTTGACAAACTGGATATTTGAGCAAAGTAATTCCATTTACTATAGCAAGGTTTCTGGTTTTGTTGTTCCACTGGTAGTCAATCATATGCATTTGAATAGAAAGGACAATTATGTATGAAGCTGTGATTACGTCTTGAATTCCATTTCATGTCTGTGGTTGCAGTAAGTGATTCCATTTACTTGTCATATGTGATTCTTCTCCTATTCATCCTGTTAGTTAAATAGTTGCATACTGGATAGAAAGTACAGTGGTGGGTAGAGCTGTGATGTATGTGTGGATTCCATTTCATGACAGAAGTTGCAGTTAAAACAATTCTATTTGTCTCCTATGCATGATTCTGCTCCTGTTCTCTTGGTTAGACTTTGCATGGTTAAAATAGGTAGATTAGAGTTAGAAGATAATAAGCATAAATCCTTGCCTGAATTGTTTGTGCCTACAAGCAATTTGGTTAAAACACATTAGAGACAACCTGGTGATCAAGATAAAAACACATTCATTGTATATCATACATAATTAGGGAGCTGTACCTATCAATTCAGAGGGCAGTGATAGAAGACGTACACTGACCCAATTGTTGGTGACATCCTTTTGTTCTCTCCCATTGGGTAATTTAAGAGTCAAAGATTAGAAATCTTGAAGAGGACAAAATGTTAACCAACAGGTTTACATTTGAGGACCTATGTCCTTTATACAAACCTTATTTTTTGTTTGACATTGGGTTTCCATGGTTGATACATCTCTCACCTTGGAAACTGAATAGTGTGCTATCCCTCATTAAGGGTTACTTCCTTTTCACTTCTTGCATGATATCTCTTTACATTCGTCTCTTCCATGGCCTCATAGGAGCGGTGACCTTCTTGGCTTAGATTGGGAGTTGTCTATGGATATTGTCTTGATGCTGAAGAAGGCTTTATCCTTGTTCTTTTTCTTTCCTTAACATGACAAAATAGTATGTTTTTGCCATCTTAAGGAGGGGGGCATATATAGGATCTCCCTTGTACTATATTTTTTAATTTTTACATGCTAAATCTTGGAAGTTAATGAACATAAGTTGCTAAATCCTAAAAAGACATGCATTCATATGCTAAATCTTTCAAAAGTAACACACATAAGTTGCTAAATCCTGAGGAGACACGCATTTAAAAAAAAATTTCAAATATGCTAAATCTTGGAAGGTAACACACATAATTTTCTAAATCCTGAAAAGACACACATTCATATGCTAAATCTTTGGAAGGTAATGCACATAAGTTTCTAAATCCTAAGAAGACATGCATTTCATATTCATAGTGATACAAGAAGGTGGATCTATGGGTATTCCAAAAGCCATCTGAAGATGCATTACAATTGCAAGCACAGTTTATGGGTGAACCTATTGGGCTCTCCCTTCAGGGCGATTCACAGTAAGGTAGGCATCTTACCGGGCGAGGTAATCACTTTCTCTTTTCTCTCTTTTCGCTTTCATACTAGTAGGACTGGATCATGAAGCTATGTTGTCTATAGTGTTGCTCTTGTCTTTCTTATGTAATCATTTATTCTTTTATGATAGTTTTCCAAATATGATATTGGTATGAGACATATTTCTTAGCAAGGTTTCTTATGCTAATTGATTTGGGTTGTTTAGTACTAACCCTTGTTGTTTTGTATACTCTCATATATGTATGTTGAGTTAGAATCCTTGGTTTGGGGGCTTGTGTCTTTAGCTAATTGTTATTTTATCTCATTTTGAATCCAGTGGGATCCCTTCTCTCTTCTCCTTTACCAAGAGTTTGCATCAAATCCATACTCTTACTAAAGTGGGGGCTTAATGTATCATCTTAAAATGGAAGCACTTCCATGTTAAGAGCATTTAGCCCTCCAAGTAAGTGGTTTAGGGTCATGTTTGGCACCTTGATTGGATCTTTTCATGTATTTGGATTTCTCCCCACTTTCCACTTCTTCTCCGCACTTGATTTCTCCATTCTAGGAAAAATTAGGGTTAAGGTCTTAAGGACTTTCCTAATTTTCCCTCTTCCATGGCTCTATTTTCTAGGTAGGTTCAGAAATGAGACCTCCTAGTCCATCATCACATCAAATAGAGGATTTTATGTCTATTTCAGACATCTAGTCCTATTCAGATATCAATTTCTAGGTTTCTGACATGTTTGGGACCACGGATGTAGAACCTGACAAAGTTAGGGTCTGAGGTCAAAGTTGACCTTGACCTTGACTAGGTTAGGGTCAACCTTGACCTTGACCAGGTTAGGGTCAACCTCAACCTTGACCTCTTCCTGCCAGGATTTCAAATTTTCATTTGTCGACAGTTTGGCTTTCAGTAGAATTATTTCTTCACCTCTGGGTCAGCTGTTTCGGGCTCCGAAATGGTAAATCCTTTAATTATATTTAATCAAGGTATATTTTATAAAGGTGATGACCTAATTGGGATTTAAATCTACAAGGTGGCCCATCTAGAGGAGTGTGCCCTAGATCACTATAAAAGGAGGCCTTCCTCTCTCATTTACACATCAAGTTTTCTCATCCCATCCACACTCAAGCTCTCAAGGCAATCAAGAAAGCATTCCATTCAAGCATCCAAGCTATTGAAAGGATTTGGCTCAAGCATTCAAGATCTATCATTCAAACCCTAGATCTAGCCACCATGGTGGTGTGATCTTCCTTCAAGATCCATATCATTGTTTCCTCAAGGTGGATTTCAAGCATACAATATTGGAGGTTTGATGATGTTATGTTCAAGCTTTCATATCAATATATTTGATTACATTCTAAATACATTAGCATATCTATTGAATTGTATCGCTTCATTATTAGATTCATTTCTACTACTTGCTAGCATTCTCCTATTTCAATTTCAATATTAAGGTTGATTCCAAACTAGGGTTTGACCAAAGCAAACCCCCCAAAACAAACAAACAACCCACATTTTCTTGCAGGTATAGGTGTGAAATCTTAGATTTGAGAGTGAATTCAAAAACCCTTTTCGACAATCTTTCAGGATCTGCGAACAAAATCGAAATCAAGCTTCAAATAAATAATGTGGTCTTTGACCTTTTAGAAGGTCAAAGTCGACCTGTGTAAATTTGGAGAAAAGATTTATGGGTTTTTTCTGCCTGGACATTTCCAGTCCAGAAGAAGTGACAGAATCTTGATAAAGTTCATATAGAAGCCAGAATTCAGCATTTTCCAAATCTACCCTAATTCAAGGTTAGTATTTGCACTTCAATTATTTCAATTTCAAGTATAACACATTCCACCTAGGGAAACATCATATTTATTCTTTCTTTCATATTCTCCATCAAATTGATCTGATTCTGCAGTAGCCTTTTAGGTTGATCAAATTGGATCTCCTTGTTGGGAATTTGGGTTTGAGAATAGATCTCATATCTCCCCCCCTAAAACATTTGAATGATATTGAACCCAATTTAATATCATTCACCCATGAAATTATGGGCTCCACTGTTTCCATGAAGTAGTCATCAATTTCCACCATGAAACAGATGCTATCCTTATACTTATCAAATATATCATTTTTAATTCTATATGTATAATTATTATTGAAAACCTTTGAAATATCCCCATAGAGTAGTTCTTCTTAACTGACTATCAAGAATGCAATGTAAATCTCTAGTCTGAATAGTTGTAGGCTTATCCCTTTTCCATTGAATGTTTTTTAGTTCTAGGAAATAAGTTCATGAAGTAAATTAAAATACATGACACCAATGAACAATACTTGATAAATTTCTTTTTATCCTTCTTAATATTTTCCAGGTTCTCCTAAAGATGAGATCTCAACGATTCACAAATGTCATAATCAACATTCTCCTTCATCATCTTGTAGGAAACATAGATGATAGAACTTGAAATGGAGTTCTCTCTACTAGAATAGAAATCTTTGTAACCCAAAACCATTGATGAAAACTTTACATCTGGCTATATGATGTTGTTAACAATCATAGATCACCCTCCCACTGAGAACTAGTCAATTTAGTGACCAAATATTTCTTTATGGACTTTAGGGCAGGTACCTCACCGGTAGCACTAAAACTATTAACTACTTCCAAAACCTACTTGGTGATCTTGTAGGGTTTATCAAGCCAAAATAATTGATCATGCATTCTACTAGGTACATACTGTAATACCCCAAAAAAGGGCTATAAGTTCATTAACCTCTTATATCATCAAATCAAATGAAATCAACATCAAAGTCCTAACCTAAGGCACATCTGAATATCATCAAATCTAATTGATTATCTTAAATTCTGCATCGGAGAATATTCCTAGTAATATTCCTAATTATCATACTTTTCTTTAATTTTAAAATTATTTGGCAATAAATCACATTTATCCTAAAGATTGATTAATTGAATATTTTCATATTTAATTAATTAGATTTAATATCTTGCCACTTAATTGTGTAATTAAATTTAATTCTATCTATTATTAATTGTATTATTTAATTTTGACAATAAATCTAATATCTTATGAATAATTGATTAAATTCTTATTTAATTAATTAAAGCATGTTGTCATTATTTAATAATATAATTTTTAATAAAAGTTTGATAAAATAGTTAATTAACCCATAAATTAATTATTTTATTTCAAAAATCAGTTAAGTTGGAAATAAATCACTTTATTATTAAATTAATTCATAAATAAAACATGCACAATCATAAAAGCAGACAACTGTCAATTATCAATTAAAGCTAAACTCTATTTTGAGTTAAAGCTTAGTTTTGCATGTTTTTGTGACTTAATTATCTGTTATTATCAGATAACTCAAAAATCAAGCTGAGTTATTTGAGTGATTTATGGCTTTTTCTCATGCACCTCCAAAGCCCTGGATTTCTATAAAAATAAGGCTCAGCTCTTCACAAATCATCCACATATTTTGCACAATCACGCTGGAGAATTGGAGGCTGAGGAATCAACTTGCGAATTCAAAGCGTTGTGAGATCAATTTCAATTGCATAGCTTTTATATCTTAGCATAGAATTTCATAGTTTTCATATCATTGTTAGAATCTTCATTGTTAGATCATTTAGCATCCATAGCATATCAGTTTATCATTCTTATTGCATAGAAAATATAAAAAATATAGATTAATTGCATTCAATTTCATATCCATCTTTTGCATTCAAATCCTTCATTTAGGTGTCGTCTAGGTCACTGAACTTGATTACAATCTGAGAACATCAATCTCGCACCTATTAGAAGGCAGTAAATCGCTTGGTTAGATTAGATTTCAATTTTGCACGATTTTGATTATCACTAACCTCTAATGTTTTACTGAGTGTTGTGTCTACAGATCAGGTACAATTTTTACACACACATTTCTGGCGCCCACCATGGGGCCCTGAAATGGGTTTCCAATTCAATTCTATCAATTTCTATCTTTTTCTTCTCGGGATCTATGCAAAACTATGATTTTTAATTTTTGTCCATACATCTATCGTACGAGTTTCTAACAAATGTCGTATGGGAGCATACCCACTGTCGTATGATACTGAACCCCCTATCATACAACAGTCTATCAGATCGAGGGTCATTTCATTGCATACCCACTGTCGTTTGGGAGGTCTACTGTCGTATGGTATCATACCCAGTGTCGTACAAGTTTCTGGACTGTCGTCTGGGAGCATACCCACTATCGTACAAGTTTTGGTACCAGATTTCAATTGTCATTTCATTTTTGCAGACAATTTGTCAAATTTGATTTTTGGATTTTGACTGACAGTTAACCGTAACAATTGAAATTTACTATTTCTGATTGATTTCTACTAATTTTGATTGGGAAAAGTGCAAGAATTGCTAAAAATCAGGTAAAATCTACTAAGCACATTGCGAGGATCACGAGGTATTCTCCTTCTTCTAAAATTTTTTTGATTTGGACTTAAAATAAATCTCTCACGTGTCAAACTTGTGTGCATCTTTTCATGCTTTTGATCTATTTCTACACACTTGCATAATTTGATACTAGGTTGTGATCCCTTAAGGATTCATTAAGTAGTCTTAGAATACTTGTGATTGATCTTGATTGCTATCTTGGGTTATTGGACTCGCTAATCTGCTGGCCCCTCATTTCCACCTCATGGTTGCAATCTTAGCGCCATAAAGGGGAGGGGTCAACAGGACAGAAGCGTTAAATGTTCCACTTGGCAACCCTTTTGTGCTTTTAGGAACTCACTTGTTTTCTAAGTTGGGGACTCATTTTTAGCTTGTGTGAGGTGTTAAGTGTTCCACCTTGTGGACTCATCTCATATTCTCTTTAAGCATTAAGTGTTCCTCTTTCTACTTTTTTGGGTACTTTTGGTAGATTTGCTTTCGGGAATATATCTGTGCTCACATAGTAATTAGGCCCTATGAACACTATTCGTGATTCTTGAGAGATTGGATTCCCAGCGAAATCCTTCTTGACGATAGAATCCTTGTAGGTAGGGAGGATACTTAGTGCATTTCACATTCATCTTGGTTAGTGAGTCTTCTCTTATTGATCGACACATTCTCTCTCCGGAGAGGTTGATAGATCATGTGGAGTTGATATCATAGACCTTGGTGGAACAAAACTTTGTCTTAGCGTGTCAGATTAATCTGCTTGCTTTGTTTGGGTTAAAAGTGAAGAGGTGTCAAAACCTTGAATCTGGAGCCAAGTCCCCTTGTGGTATAAATCTATGAGTCACCTTTAGAGAGGGTTAACCGTAGCGGACAATCCCTTCACAGGGAAAACTGCGTTGACGGAACCTCAAGCGGTCATAGCCATTTTCCCCGTGGTAGTGACAACCACTATATAAATGTCCTTGTGGAAGAAATCTCCATGGGGATGGTTCATTGTTGGGTTGTCAAATCTCCCTAGCAGCTCTTGAAGATTAAGTTCTCAGATTGTGTCAAAAACCTGGTGCACCGGGATTGGAGTTCACCCCTTTGAATCATAAAAGTTGCAAAGTCAAACCATTACTAAAAACCCTAGAGAGGCCAATTTTTTTTTCATTCTCAGGTATATGTGTGTTATTGCAAAACTCTTCAGAACATACACAATTAGTACTCTCAGGGATTAGCACAATTTGGTCAC
Organism: Chamaecyparis obtusa; assembly: GCA_027943335.1. Lineage (NCBI taxonomy): Eukaryota > Viridiplantae > Streptophyta > Pinopsida > Cupressales > Cupressaceae > Chamaecyparis > Chamaecyparis obtusa. Next base: position 121,561 of record BSBK01009909.1, on the reverse strand, counting down.
TTGATTGTTCATGCGCAAGGTTGCTTTTGCCCTTGTTCATTGTTTTCAGACGTGCTTGGAATCACTTGCTTGCTATTCTGCATGCTTGTTTATCTACTTGGCTATTAAAAACAATCAAATCTAGTATAACCTTCAAAATCGGGATAGTACAATTTGCAAACAATCCAAAACTGAAGACCTTAAATTTTGCAAAAATTGACGTAAAATCTTTTCTGGAGTCAAAAGTTATTTCAGGAAGTCAAAAGTCATATGAGTTTTGTTAAGTGTCATTTCAGTATTGCACATCTATCATACGATTGAGAACCCAGTGTCATACGAGTTTTCATGCCAGCAAATTCAAGAAAGTCAAAACCCTGTTAGCAATTGTCATACGAGTTTAACAACTATCGTTTCATTGCTACCCAACTATCGTACGAGTTTAGCAACTGTCATTTCATAGACTACCCAGTGTCGTACGAGTTTGTAGAGTGTCGTCTGGAAAAATTTGAGAGAGTTGTCAGAAATTATCAAATTGCAAGATATCCAATGTTTCCAGCCTAGTTCCAGAATCTGTCAAAAATATCATTGTGTTAGGAATAGAGCAGTAGCTATTGAGCATTCTACCATTTTCTGAGTTTGATCTTTTGAATCGGATCTAGTCTTCTGTTTGATCAATTTGAGTCCTTTTTATCTCGCGTCAAAACCTTGTCATAACTATCAATCTTCAATCAATCTTCAAAAATAGACTAAGTGTTGAGAACTCGTGTCCGCTATCTTTTGGGTGATCTATCCCATACATCCAGGGCATAGTTTCCTTCACCCACATCTCATCAGATCTTCAAAACTATCATAATCTTGACAAGGTTGCGTCATCCGATTTTCTCAAATCAAATTGTTCTTCAGTTGTCTTCATCCTTTTCTTCTATTTCATTCAAAGTTAATGGTGGAGACCAGCACTTCTTCACACAAGAAATCAGAAGAAACATCTCAGAACTTACTTTTGACCAATACCCCGGGTCCAACTCTTGAACAACTCATCAAGTTAGGTATCTACGAAGATGACGGTCTCAGTAACTTTCGATTGAAAACTGGTTACATACCTCCTTTATCAACTCACAGAGGTAATCAACAAAATCCTCCTCAATCTGTTCCACGGAGCCCAAAAAATCCTATCATGTCTCAAGCAGGGACAAACCATGATTCTCTAGGAGGAGGATCCTAGGGACACCATTCTCAACATAATGCTGACCAAGAACCTATGCCCTCTGAAATCCATCAGTGTCAAAATGATGATGAATTCAAAAGAATGATGAGGCATTTCTTGAAAATGGATAGAGAGGCATACTTTTTGCAATTATCCCAGGAAGGAGCTAAACTTCCTCCTCACTTCAATGTCGAAGATATCATCATGCATGAGGAAGAAACTCTGATGATGGCCATAATGAACCAGCTGCATGCTATGCAGGTCAAAATGAATAAAATTGAGAAAGAGAAGGAACCCAAGGAATTCTCCATGGAGGCCCTTTGTCCTTTCCCTTTTGACAAAGACTTGTATATGCCTCCATTCCCAAAAAGAGTGGAGATGCCAAAGTATGACAAATATGACAGACACTCTGATCCTCAAGATCATGTCAGAGAGTTCTATACGCAATCCATGGAATTCATGCATGAACTGACTTATCTAATGCATCTTTTTCCTAGATCCTTGGGAGGAGCATCCATTCAGTGGTTTTCAAGATTACCTTCTACGATCAAAACTTTTGAGGAATTGATTAAATTGTTTTATCAACAATATTCCTACAATATTCAACATTCGGTCACCATGATCGATATCTGTAACCTCAAGCAATATCCAGGGGAATCATTCCTAACTTTCCTCAAGAGGTGGAGAAAGAAGTTCTCTCTATATGCTAGACAAATTCCCGAAATGGAGAAAATTGAAATTTTTATCAATAACCTTGTTCCAAAGCTCAATTATCCATTACAAATGCAAGATCATGTATCTTTTGATAAAATGGTGGATAATGCAATCAAGATTGAGAAAGTACTTGTCAAGAAAGGAGAAATCAAACTTCAAAAGGACAAGTTTGAATCTGGATCTAGCTCAAAAGATAAAAACAAGAGCTGGAATAGAAACAAAGGTATCATCTCTAATGGTGTTGTTGACACCATCCAACCCCATCAAAGGCACTGGCCTACAATCTCACCCTTGCCACCAAAGCCATTGAAGCTTCAGAGCAAAAATCTGCTGAACCATCTCCAAAGAAGCCATTCAAATGATGGGATAATAAACGAAAGTTTACTCCTGTGGGAGAATCTTTGGAATCTACCTTGAGAACCCTGATAGCTGATAACATGATCTCTTTACCACCAATCTAAAACCCTGATCCAGATCCAAAACCATATTGGTGGAAAGATAATGAATTCTGTGCTTTCCATCGAACTAAAGGCCATAGAACTAATGGATGCTTCCACTTGAAGCATACCATTCAAGACTTGATAGATCAAGGGGACATCACGATTGATAATCCTACCAGCAATAATGATCACACAGCATTTACAGAACCATTTCCACAACATGGCAAGGGAGTTTCCACTTCTCAGCCTAACATGGGGGCAAAAGTCAACTATGCCTACCCTGGAAACAATGCTATCATCAATATGGTTGAACCATGTCTCTCTAAGAGCTGCAATGTCATCACGATTGTACGAAGAGACAAAAATCATTCCTCAGCTAATACGGTTACCAGATCACAAGCTCAGGCTCATCTGAAAGGACAAACACCAAGTTCATCTAATGTCCCTAAGATACCTTTCAATCTCACATCTGCTTCTAAACAGAAGGTTGCCTCTAAATCTTCCAATCCAAAGGATACAAGACCTATATCTTACAGCATCGTCCAACAACTCCAGCATACCAATGCCAAAATCTCTATGTTTGAGTTACTTCGAATATCTCCAGCTCACAGAGATATCCTAGACAAAGCTTTGCTCAGCTCTAATGTTCCTGATGATCTAGATCTAGATAGGTTCCAGACTATGGTTGGTCATCTAACGTCTCCCCAATATATCTCCTTTTTAGAGGAAGATGACAACTCCCTAAGTCACCCACATAATCAGCCCTTGCACATAGAAGTCTTGATCTAGAACCATCGATTCAAACGTGTGTTGATAGATGGGGGTGTAGGCCTCAACATTTGTTCTTACAACTTAATCACACAATTGGGATTCTCAGAGATGGCTATTGATCCTCAAAAGAAGATCACCATAAAAGCCTATGATGAACAAGAAAGAGCTTCTAAAGGCACCATTGTCTTACCTATCCGAGTGGGTTCGGTCATCAAAGATACCACATGTCAGGTGCTTGATCTACCATTGGCTTACAATATCCTTCTAGGGAGACCTTGGATACATGAAATGCAAGCTATTCCTTCTACGTACCATCAATGCTTGAAATTTCCTTATGAAGGAGTGGAGGTTACTATCCCAGTAGATCTAAGTACAACTTGCAATACATTGAAGGAAAGTGCTGATAAGCTTGTTCCCAATAACAGAGAATCTTCCATCAAGCAGCTAAATGTTGCTTCCACATCTAAGATGGACGACATTGCTAAAGAGATCAATATCAAAGAAAATGGGATGGGAGAATACACTATAGAGCCAGTCTTGTCTCTAACATCTCTCCCAATCTCACCTAAGTCGTATGGACAATCCTTGAAGCAGTCTAAATCAGAACCTAAGGAACCTATGGGAGCATACAAAAGAAATTTTGTGGTGGAGCAAGTATCCAAACAAGAATTTGAAGAGGATGAGGCTATGCTGGCATGGCTATATAAAGAGGATTCTAAATCTAAAATTGTTCAACCTAGTGAATCTATAGCACCTACAATCCCTTCTAATTCATATGGTCCAGGAAACAAATTGATAGCCAAGATGGGATATTCCAGTCAAGGACCTCTAGGAATCAGAGGAAAGGGTCTTGTGACACCCATTTAACATATTGGTAGAGCCAAAAAAGATACTGGTGGCTTAGGGTTTAAGAAGAAACCCTATCATCTCAAAGGTGGTTGTTCTCATGTCATAGAACAAATTGCACCAGGAGAACCCCTTCTTAAGAAAGAAGAAACATAACCCTCTGATGATGATTCAGATAGCTCTGAGCTTATCCCCTATGAAAAATTGCCTAAAGAGATCAAAGATCTTCTTGATGATAAAGATGATCCTATCAGAAGAATTAATGTAGTAGAAACACAAGAACCTACTGTAGCGCAAGAGATGGTTGCACCACAAGAACCAACTAATCTCGAAGGCAATCAAACTGATCAAGAAGAAGGGGATAGTTATTCTGACACTGATTCCCATGAATATGAATTCAAGTCAGAGACTGAGGGTAATCCTTCTTGGGGTATTCATCCTGATTTCACACATTTTCTAAGATTTCCTAGAGATACTGAATCAGAAGCTGAGTCAAATGACTATGAATGGGGTGCCATTCCAGAAGAAGATGAGCTTATAACAGAGAAATATATTGATGTTATTCACCAATATGTATCTCAACCCAACGTAGGTCTAGAGTGAAACAATGAACTTAACGTGTCTGATCCACCTATGGCTGAAGAGGACTCCCATGATGATGTTGAGCCTATTCACGAATTGAACATTTTGAGCTGTAATATCACCTTTGAACTTGAGCGTTGAGTTACGACCAATGATGACATATCCATGACTGTGAACACCATATCCCAAGCCTTTCCTGCTTTGACTATCCAATGCCTTGATCTTATCGACCAAACTTCCACAAACCCAAACCATGGTATTTATACCTTCCCGAATGACTATGACCTTGCCTGCTACCTCAATGCAGTTGAACCTATGAGTACTTCCATTAGTGAACCAAGTGTCAGCATGACCGAGTCGGACATCAAATATCTTAGTCAGAAAAACAAGAGTAAAAAGAAAAAGAAAAAGAGTTCTGAGGGTGAAAACCACTTTGTGGCAGTCTCAGAACTGACAAAAGTAAAAATAAAAGATGTATCTGAAGGTGAAAACCTCTCTGAGGTGCCTAAGGATGAGATATTTGATGTCCTTCTGAGTCATTTATAGGATAGATCTCCAGTTTTGATTGAGCCAACTCAATCCATCAATTTGGGTACAACAGAGGAACCACAATTGGTACATGTAGCACAATCTCTATCAGAAGAAGAGAAATAGAAATTCACTACATTCTTATCAGACAAAAAGATCAACTTTGCATGGAAATATTCAGATATGCCAGGATTGGATCCCAATCTCATTATGCACCATCTATCCATTGCTCTTGGAGTAAAACCAATCAAACAAAAATTGAGAAAGATGCATCCTCATGTTGCACTCTTAGTCAAAGTAGAACTAGAAAAACTCCTATAAGCTGGATTCATCCATGTCATAGACTATGCTGAGTGGATCTCTAACATTGTACCCATTTCAAAACCAGATGGTTCAATCAGAGTGTGCATGGACTTTAGAGATGTGAACAGAGCATGCCCTAAGGATGATTTTCCACTACCTAACATTGATATGATAGTGGACATGACTACGGGCTATGAAATGTATTCCTTAATGGATGGCTTTTTTGGGTACAACCAAATCAAAATTGCTCCAGAAGATCAAGAGAAAATAGCTTTCACATGTGTGTGGGGAACCTTCTGTTGGAATGTTATGCCATTCGGACTCAAAAATGCTGGAGCTACATATCAAAGAGCAATGACATCTATTTTTCATGATATGATGCATAAAACAATGGAGGATTACGTGGATGATACCTTGGCAAAATCCATGATTAGAACTAAACATCTAACAGACCTAAGCATGATCCTAGATAGAATGGAACAGTTTAGTCTCTGACTAAATCCTAAGAAGTGTGCTTTTGGTGTCACTTCTGGAAAGCTCTTAGGATACATAGTTTCAAAGAAAGGCATTGAAGTTGATCTGGCTAAAGTCAAGGCTATAATAGAGATGCAACCTCCCACAAATATTAGTCAAATGAGGACGTTGCAAGGCAGAGTACAGTCCATCAGAAGATTCATATCACAGTTAGCTGACATATCACAACCTTTTACAAAAACATTACATAAAGGCGTGACCTTTTCATGGAATGAAGAATGCGAACACAACTTTAACCATATCAAGAAGTATCTATCAAATCCACCTATCTTGATGCCTCCTATTCATGGGAAGCCATTGATCTTGTATGTCTCTACAATAGCCACATCACTAGGGGCATTGCTAGCGTAACATGATGAAGACAAGAAAGAAAGAGCCATCTACTATATCAGCAGAACTTTAGTGGCCTATGAGAAAAACTACTCAATGATAGAGAAGGCCTGTCTAGCTGTGATCTTTGCATCACAGAAACTGAGACACTATATGTTAGCTCATACCACGCATCTAGTAGCAAAAATTGATCCACTAAAATACCTACTAAGCAAGGCGGCCCTCACTGGTAGACTAGCTAAATGGGTCATGCTTCTAAGAGAATTTGACATTGAATATGTTGAAAGAAAAGCTATAAAAGGTCAAGTTATTGCTGATCAACTAGCAAATGCACCCATGTTTGATGATACACCCATGCAAATGGAATTTCCTGATTCCTCTACCATGCACCTCTCTTCTAGAGCATGGTGGTTATTCTTTGATGGCTCCTACACACAGAATGGATCTGGAGCAGGCATATTGTTCATCACTCCTCAAGGATACTCAATACCCAAAGCATTTAGACTAAAGTTTCCTTGCACAAACAACATTGCTGAATATGAGGCACTTCTCAATGGTATGAAAATGGCAATACAGTGGAGAGTTATAGAGATGGACATCCATAGAGACTCACAACTGGTTATCCACCAAGTCAATGATGTGTACCAAACCAAAGATGAAAAGCTCATTCCTTACAAGAGAATGGTAGATGATTTAAAGAAATACTTCATCTCTATCACATTTGAGAAAATACCCAGAACAGAGAATAAGGCTACCGATGTAATGGCAACATTATCTACTCTCTTACAGTAGCCCGAACATGAACTATGCTACGAGTTCCTGGTGGAAGCCCTATCCTATCCTGCATATGACTCCCCTGAAACCCACATGATTTGTACTGTTGTAGGTTATGACTCATCTCGCTACAAAAATCTATTCTCCTATCTCCACGACCAAATCATCCCTGAGTCCTTTAACCATTTTGAGAAATGAAACCTTATCCAATCTGCATCCTGATATGTCATCATTAGTAATGATCTGTACAAATGAGGTCTAGATGGTACACTGCTTAGATGTTTAGAATGGGAAGAGTCTCAACGTGCATTAGAGGAATTCCACGAGGGTATATGTGGGTCACACTCAAACGGTTTAACATTAGCTCGAAAACTTATTAGGGCTAGGTACTATTGGCCTGAAATGGAGAAAGAGGTTATTAAATTTGCTAAAAATTGTCAATAGTGTCAAGTACATGGCAACTTGATTCATGCTCCAGGGAGAGATCTAATTCCCTTTACTACACAATGGCCTTTTCAACAATGGGCATTTGATCTCATAGGCACTATCCATCCGCACTCTTCTAATGGACATACCCATATAATCACAGCTACAAATTATTTTACAAAATGGGTAGAAGCAGTTCCTCTAACACAAGCAACGGGGAAACAGATCTCTATGTTCATCCTGAAATACATCATTTGCAGATATGGGATCCCTCACTCTATAATCACTGATAATGGGGGACAATTCAAAAATAAGGATCTAGATGACTTATGTGCTAAATTCAAGATTACACAACATTGGTCTTCTATTTACTATCCTCAAGGGAATGGACAAGCTGAGGCTTCCAACAAAAATCTCCTGAAGATCTTGCACAGAATAGTGAATAAAACAGGAAGAGACTGGCATCTCATGATCAATCTAGCTCTCTGGGCATACAGAACTAGTATCAGAACGCCTACAGGGGCTACACCTTTTGCTTTAGTTTATGGGTCTGAAGTGGTACTACCTATTGAGGTTGAAATCCCATCACTCAGAATCTGAATGCATGGGCTTGTCACTGATGAAGACTACAGAGTGCCTAGGTTACAAGAACTAGAATTACTAGATGAGTGCAGGCAAGCAGCGTATGATCATCTCAGAGTGTATCAGAAAAGAATGTCTAGAGGCTACAACAAGAAATTCCAACACAGAGAATTTCAGGTTGGTGATCTAGTCTTGAGAGAAAATCCTAAAAATCAATCCCATCAAGAATGCAAGGGGAAGTTTGAACCCAACTGGCTGGGCCCCTTTGTAATCACTGCTACTTTTGGCTCTGGTGCCTATCAACTCTCAACGACTGAAGGAGAACAGCTCTGAGAACCAATCAATGTTCTCCATCTGAAGAAATTCTACGCCTAAGGCATTCAGTGCTTGGTAAATGTCCTAAAAAAAATCTTAAAAATTAGAAAAAGTCCTGAAAAAATGAACATCTTGGTGAAAACCTAGCAATAGGTGCCTTGATGATTCACAAAAAAAATAAAAAAAAATCAAAAATTCAAAAAAAGAAAAAAATATCAAAAGTACAAAAAAATTGAAAAAATGAAAAAAATACAAAAAAAAATGAGAAAAAGAAAAAGTGCCTTGGTGAAAACCTGGAAACAGGCACCTTGGTAGCAAAAATAGAATCTCTACCAAGATGGTGAAAACCCAGCAAACAGGTGCCACTTGTTCCAAACACTCCATCTATCAGCACAATCTTGGTCTTTCCCAGCTTTCAGTCTTGCTTTAGTTGTACATATCTCCCGGTTTGTTTCAACATTTCCAATTTTCAATAAGTCAGTTTGTACACCAATCAGCTTGCGCATTTGTATCCTATCAATGTTCAAACTTGGGGGCAATCAATGTCATATCCTATGGCCTCCAATGTATCTTAGACGTATCCTATCCAGTCAGAGTCCTTTGAAGCTTCAAGTTGAGTCAGTTAGTCTGTCTCGTCTCCAAAAAGGATTTTGCATCTACAACAACGCAATCAAACATCAAAACTCAACTGAAAACAATCTATGCTTTTTACATGCTTTTATCTCCTTGTATGCTTACTGATTCGCATTGAGATTTTTTCATATTGTGTCCCTTCGAGCTCTTCGATGATGTCCTTTGCAGGATTTAGAGAGTGATGACTGGAGGCATAATCTTTTCTTTGTTTTCTGCTTGTATGTGAAAATCTAACAACTTTGGAAATTTTGGATTGAAATGGTGTCTGACTGTAAGAGCCTCTATCTCGAATTGGATGGCCATGCGTACCTCGACCATTGATACCTGGAAAATTCAAGGAAGTTTGATCTAACTATTGTCTTTTTGAAGTGAATTCTTTTTCCTACTGTGAAACGCGATCTTGCCTAAGGATGTGAATGATAAAGGATCACTACGGGTAATTCACATTGGATTTAGAATAATCTCTTGACTGTTTGATGTGTTTGCAATGCAAGGCGTACTCAGGTCATCATGAAGTGTACATGTTTTGATGCTTGTACAAATTGCTATATTAAAATGGACATGATATTCAGGTCATCCTAACATTTGTGCCTTGATGCTTATATCTAATCCGACATTCTGAAAATAAAGTCAATATTCATATATCCATGGTTGTTGTCCAGTGGGTGTTGTATTGATTCTTGTGCATACAAATCGATATTCATATGTCTATGGTTTCATAGCTAGTAGGCATTGTATTGATTTATCCGGTTACCTAAAAGTTCAATGATGATAACAAATCAACATATGATTAGTGACTAGGTCCTAGGTCTTAGGTTGCATTTCATCTTGCTATGTCTCTTTGCATTTTGCATGTTTGCATGATCTCACAATGACTAAATGAACTTCAAAGCTTAAATGATTCTTCAATCACATCTTCAAATCTAACAAGAGCTGAACCTAACACGAAGGTTCCTCCAATGAAACAGCAAGTAGAATCCATTTTCGGGATCAAAATTGAAATCTGAGATCGTTTATTATGTCAAAATCGTGATTTAAAATTTTTGGAACCAGGACGGTCTACTGCTTACATAATCGACCTTCAATCTTCATAGAAATCCAGTATTCAAATTAACTGATTAGCTTACATCAAACTATCAAAATTTCAACTTGGTCAACCATGTCAACTCATGGTTTAACCTAGTCAAACTTGGTCTTGGGACCTTCTGACGATGCAGAATGCGTTCCCGGACGTGTTTAACCACTTCTCAAATTAATTAACATGCTTCTAAACTATAACGCTGACTTTTCTTGTCAGATTTCAATTTTAATCCCGAAGGGGGCATGGTATTGCACATCATTCAAAGTCTGTCAATCAAATCTATCAATATCTTTCATCAGTAATCAAGACAAACAATCACGTCTAGTTACTGATTCATAAAAAAAAAAAGTCCTCATCGCTCGGGGAAAATCTATCATCACTTGGGGCATATCAGATTCATCAAGATCCATATCAATCTGGTATTTTCCTAATCTTGTAAACTGTATCAGATTTTGCAACCATCGGATCATAGTGTTCTTTCCTTGGTTCTTCGGCAACTGAAGGATTCGGATGTGATACCTGCTAGTTCTGCTAAGACAATCAAGTCTAGAACGGGTCACTCACTTCTTTGCAATCCTAAGGTTTGGAATTAGGCGTTCTGACACTTTTTCACAATCATAGGTTCATTTGCTATTATAGTAAACATTATCTTTGGTCATTCAGGACCTATTATCTTCATATCAAATTCAATATCAATCAACTCCTATCTCAATATCTTTCAATCAGTTTCTATCTTGAGATCAGTTTATCTTTTGAATCAGTTTCATATCTTTATCAAACATAGACTATCTTTGAACCATTGCGCTTCGCACAATAATTCAAAGAGGGGCAAAATGTAATACCCCAAAAATGGGCTATAAGTTCATTAACCTCTTATATCATCAAATCAAATGAAATCGACGTCAAAGTCCTAACCTAAGGCACATCTGAATATCATCAAATCTAATTGATTATCTTAAATTCTGCATCGGAGAATATTCCTAGTAATATTCTTAATTATCATAATTATCTTTAATTTTATAATTATTTGGCAATAAATCACATTTATCCTAAAGTTTGATTAATTGAATATTTTCATATTTAATTAATTAGATTTAATATCTTGCCACTTAATTATGTAATTAAATTTAATTCTATCTATTATTAATTGAATTATTTAATTTTGACAATAAATCTAATATCTTATGAATAATTGATTAAATTCTTATTTAATTAATTAAAGCATGTTGTCATTATTTAATAATATAATTTTTAATAAAAGTTTAATAAAATAGTTAATTAACCCATAAATTAATTATTTTATTTCAAAAATCAGTTAAGTTGGAAATAAATCACTTTATTATTAAATTAATTCATAAATAAAACATGCACAATCATAAAAGCAGACAACTGTCAATTATCAATTAAAGCTAAACTCTATTTTGAGTTAAAGCTTAGCTTTTGCATGTTTTTGTGACTTAATTATCTGTTATTGTCAGATAACTCAAAAATCAAGCTGAGTTATTTGAGTGATTTATGGCTTTTTCTCATGCACCTCCAAAGCCCTAGATTTCTATAAAAACAAGGCTCATCTCTTCACAAATCATCCACATATTTTGCACAATCACGCTGGAGAATTGGAGGCTGAGGAATCAACTTGCGAATTCAAAGCGTTGTGAGATCAATTTCAATTGCATAGCTTTTATATCTTAGCATAGAATTTCATAGTTTTCATATCATTGTTAGAATCTTCATTGTTAGATCATTTTGCATCCATAGCATATCAGTTTATCATTCTTATTGCATAGAAAATATCAAAAATATAGATTAATTGCATTCAATTTCATATCCATCTTTTGCATTCAAATCTTTCATTTAGGTGTCGTCTAGGTCACTGATCTCGATTACAATCTGAGAACATCAATCTCGCACCTATTAGAAGGTAGTAACTCACTTGGTTAAATTAGATTTCAATTTTGCATGATTTTGATTATCACTAACCTCTAATGTTTTACTGAGTGTTGTGTCTACAGATCAGGTACAATTTTTACACACACACATACCATAACTAGTTAGGTTCATCAAATATATGAAAATTCATGTACTGTGAGAAATTATTTTCTTCCAAATCCCTATATTCATACTTTAATTTTATTTCCACAAAATTTTTCTTAAACTAAGTTCATTAATTTCATTATCACTTAATTCTTCCCTATTATAGTTGTATGTAAGCCATAATATCTTCAACATGTATAACTTTGTAAGGAAATGATGAAAATGCATCATTTAGATCATCCTCTAAAGACTTATATGGGTGTTTCTTAAATTTAGGTCTAGGGCACTTCGTAACATCAATGAGTTGTGCCTTGTTCATGATTTCAAACTCTAATTATTAAACTACCCAATAAAAAATATCTCTTTCAATGAAATTAGGGTTTATTTATTTAATCTCAACAAATAGCTTCTCAATCTCTTTTAGATCACCTTCAACCACTCTCTAATTGCTTCCACTAACTTGTAAAGTGAATAATGATGCGTGGAAATTTTGTTTTTAAACATTCACATACTTATAAGTTAGATTCAATAAATGCTCTTGGATGTCTTAGATGATGCTTAGTTAATAAGATGATATTAAAAAATTGTCATGAACCATCAAATCTTATTATACTCCTTTGATTAAGACTCCTAGACCTCTATACTAACTAATTTCAACTTCTCCATGCCTTGCAGATTCATACATCAACATTTACAATGGATTTCATAAGATTTTTCTTTTAATCTACCCCTAGGCGAAAGGTTTGCATTCAATTCCCCGAGGAATTATCAACATCAAATCCAGATGTAAACCCTTTAGATGCGTTCTCAGTATTCTTCCTTACTCATGTCTACTTCATTTGATTATGTATCTCTTCAACATTGACTTTTGCATTGCTTTTGTCATTTATCATATTATTTATGTTCATACTTATTGAACCTCTGTTGTTCCCATTATTGTTCCTATAGTACCGTGTAATATGACTAGATCTGTTGCATTTGTAGCAAACAACATACCTTTGTCCAATTTTGTCAGCCATTTCATTTCTTCTTATTCCGCATTCCTTGGCAATATGTCCAAATCCATTGGATGCATAACACTTAATTTTTCTATTGATATTGAAAGAATTTCTCACAATATTTACAAACTCATTTTGTTTATGACCTTATTTGTTGCAGTTAAAACATTAACCAAAAAAGATCCATTATTCTGATTAATCCTATTTTAAAATTCATGGCTTTATGACCAAATTTTTTATAGATAAATCACTTTCCACAATTATTTTAACCAATAGGTTTTCTTTCACAAGTTTTCTAGCCCTTATCCTTTTGGTTTTCAAATCTAGGCTCATCTTGACCAGATTTGGAACTTTCTCCTTTTCAAATCCTAGACCATGCTTGTCATTTTTACTCCTCTAGCTTTCCAGTAATGAATATGGTTTTGTAGTGCTAATCATGAATTCTTATTTGTAATCATTAGCAATAACAAGTTCTTGTCTTAGTTCTTCTTCAACATCTTTAGCCTCCTATAATGTATAAAATGGTGAGAAATGATAAGAGTTAGATATCTCACCAAATCTTACATACATTGGAATAAAAAACCCAGAGTAAAGTGAATCTGATTATCACAACCAAAAGAGTTAGAGTTCCAATTTATGATCTACACAATGTAGTTTTTTTGGATTCCTTATGAAACATATGATATGAAAAGCTAATGTGTAAATGTGATAAATGATTAAACCAAAGTAAATCTAATATTTGAAAGTATGTGCAAGAGGTTCAAAATTGAAAGAATGGACCAAGCTTGAAGAAATATGAGGCAAATAGACGTCCATATATGATTTTGACTATCATAGAGATATCAAAATCAGGTAAAAATCTAGATCTAGGCTTATGACACTTATAATTATTGTCTGTTAAAATACTAGATCCAAAGGATAAGCCTAAATGAGGAGACTTTGTCCTAGACAAGGCCAAAAATGACAACCTTGTCCTTTTAAATCCCTAAGGTTCTATAACTATGCCTAGGACTTCTGAATGCAAATTCAGAACTCTGCAATCTTCTCCTACACATAGGAGAAAAGGGGAAAAAGGTTTTGAAAAGGGGTTTTCCTTCATCAAACCCTTGTATAGGAATCAACCTTCAAATTGAACTCAAGTTTCATAAGGAAAGATGAAATGAAAGATAGGCCTCAAACATAAATCACCTTATACCTTAATGATGAAATCCCACTTTGGAGATGATGACAAGCATTGATGCAATAACTTGGAATCTACAAAAACCTAATAGGAAATCATGAAACCAAAACCTTGCATGATAGATGTTGTAGTTTTCAAAAATATTGGATTGATGAAGAATGAAAAGAAGAAGACTAGATAGAGGAATGTAGATCTCCTTACTTGATGTCAAACTCCTTTTCTTGGCCCCCAATGGGGACATAATCTAGATCTATGGAAGGAAATGCCTTGACTACATGAATGAAAAGAAGAATTGGATGCTTGAAGAGTCTTGATGGCTTCCTTACACTTGAATTATTTCTAAATAATGGATGCATTCACTAATAGAATCTTTCTTGCACTTGAATCCCTTGAATGAAGAATAGATTTCTTGTATATTTGATTACAACAATAAATAGATCATGGATGTGAAAATGAGAGGGAGAGGTCTTCTTTTATACACTTTTTAGGGCTTAGTTCTCAGATGCTGATGTCAATTAGACAGCTATGAGAAAAAAAAACATTCGATCAGGGTCATGGCATAACAATTAATAAGGCTCTAATAAAATGCTAACCTAGGAGGCCTTGGCTAGGCTACTCCTTTGAATTTTTTTCCAAGACCTTTGAGAGTGTGCGAGAAAGGAGAGGTGAAAGCTATAGTTCACTAGGAAATTTGGCCAAATCCCAAAATAAAAAATTGAATGTACTAGGACCTAAGTTGAATATTAGAATTATGTCATTGGATGAAATATAGGAAATAATGCATAGAAGTTTGATCCAATCATGAGTTTTTATTTAATAATGTTGATTTGAAGGATGAAAAAGTGCTAGAAGGACATGAAATTTATGTGGGAACCCATACATACTAAAATGGTTCTAAAAATGAGCACCTAATAAGGGTGCTTACTTTTTATGATGGTACATTTATTTCCACCTTTAGTGGAAGTTTGAGTCTACCTCATGCTTAGAGTAAAGTAACAAAAAGAGAAATAGAGAAAGATGAAGATCATGGGAAAACTTCAAGGAGATAAGACATTGCTATGCTTAATGACATAAGCCCCAAAACTAAGGATCTTAACTCGTACATCTATATCCAAGGAAAGAACAAAAAAAATTCCTAGAGCTTACTAAGATTCAAAGTCAATAAGTTGAAGAGAACTTGCTAGAGAAAATGTCTCAACCATTAGCATCATGCTCAAAAAGATATTTCAAGAGCACAAGTGGTCACCATAAAAGAGAAATATAACTCATCAAAGATAAAATAAGGCTCCGTGATCTAATCAAATAGAAAAGTGTGTTATGATATGGAATCATGGAGGAGAGATCATGATCAACCATGGATGAAACAAACTAGGAAATTATGTTGCACTAAGTGATCTATGAGAGAGAGTGAGAGAAAAGGGCATGATTACCTCTCCCAATAAAGGTTTTATCCTACTATGAGTCATACAAAAAAAACACCCTAGAAGATGAAATTGAAAGGTTTAGAAAGCTTTGTTATGCTAGTTCAATCCATCAAGGATCTTCCCTTAAGGAAAGTGCATCCAATAAGGGATCTGATAAAGAACAATCTATTGTAATGGAAGGTAAGCTTCCTTAGGGATTGAAAAGAGAAGGAAGACCTATCCTTAAGGAAAGTGTATCCAATAAGGGATCCAACAAATAATGATCTATCGTATGGGAAGGTAAGCTTCCTGAGGGATCGAAAATAGGAGGATCTATCCCTAAGGAAAGTGTATCCAATAAGGGATCCAACAAAGAACAATGCATCCTAAGGGAAGGGAAGATTCCTTAGCAATAAAAAAGAGGAGGATCTTTCCTTAAGGAATGTGTACCCAATAAGGGATCCAAAATATGGCTAGTCAAAGGACCAAATGTGCATGTATAGTCTAAGGACCAAGAGTTGAAGGTCAAGAAAATTAAATTACTTTAGTGAACTCATGAAAAAGCATAGGTCAAATGACATAGAAAATTGTGTTATGCTAGTCAACAAATCCCAAAAAATGTGAAAAGTAGAGTGATCTAGCCCTATAAAACTATATTATGCTAGTTTACTCTTCATGTCATGCTTAAAGTAAATAAAATACTTTCAATAAGGAGGCCACGTTTTCCCCCATTTAATATGGAAAATAAGTACTAGTTTGACATCTTAAGGAAAACATGAACAAAAATAAAGTCCTTTTAACACCTAGAAGTAATCATGCCCCCCTCAAAGATAATGAAACAATGTTCCTCTAATCAATGAAGACACCACAAAAGTATTAAATAAAATGTGTGAGTATTGTATTCATGAGAGGTAGCTGGGTAGTCACATAAATCTCCCAGTTACCCAAAGTTTCCACCAAATTATCTAGTAACAATTATGTCTCGGGTGATAGTGGGGTCATAACATTAAATATGCAATAAGTAAAATAATGTGTCTAACCAACAATCGACATAGGAAAGTAGGTGACACTTAGAGAAATAATAAATGTTTCATTAATATAATAACCTTCTTATGTAATACCTATAACTTCCATTCCTATTAGATAGGAAACATCATGTTTTAAATTATAATGCACTCTACGTTAATAAACCATTATGACATTTAAATGTCATAACTATAAGTTGCATGAAAGAGATTGGTATTATAATCTGTAGGAGTCATAAAATGTATTTTAACCACTAAAGTCTAAACAATGATAATAGTGTCAAATGAATAATGTTAGCAATAAATTAATAAATTTATCATGAGATATATATAACAATCATTCAGCACCATATCCAATTATACGTTATTGATAGAGAGATAAGCCAATATTATTTATTTCTTAATTAAAGTCAATTTAAAATAATAATCACATATTTATTAATGATGTATAATTATATTATTTAAGATAGGGGCATTAAGCGTCACCTTTCTAAAAAGGTTATTGATCAATCCCTTTTAATTAATCTCTTCTCATTAAATGCATTCACTATTGACACATACACCATGAACCAACACATCCCTCAAATGTACCAATACACACATAAATACCAAACAATGATCCCAAACTCAAAACAAAGGCATGACCAACTAGGAGGGTATTACCTCCCCTCCCCCCCTTAAGCTAAACTTACTCCTAGAAGTTGTAATGCTCAGATAAGAACCTATCACACATTGATTATAAGAGGATAATAATAATAATATCTTGGATTACTTTAATAACTAATGAATTATCACTATTAAAAAAAATTCTCTGATGTGGGTCAGTCTAACAAGATGTTACAAGGACTATAGAAAAAATACCAACAAGACACACAATTACAACCATTACTACCAAATCGACAAAAAGTAATGATTAAAGACAACATGCAAAAAATGAATAAATATCATCCTCAATTTTCAAGAATACATAACAGGCTCAAGAAGGATTTGATGATGCCTGCTCCTGACAACCCACATCAACAATAATAGTCATAATTACCTAGATGTAGGATGATAGCTAGGCTACATTAGGATGATTGGGCATTAATTCTATCTTTGATTCCAACAACATTAGTATTTCAAAAATATATGAGTAATTATCAACATAGAATGCAAATAACACATATAAACATAACTCTCATATTATCAAAATATTCATCACACACATCAAACTCAATAGAATTGATAATAACCTTGCATAATATATGAAAATGGGTTAGGGTTTCCAAAATGTAATGTATGTATGTGTAATGTTTGAAAATGGAGTAAAGTTATATATAGGATTGGGGAAGGTAAGATCTTCTTCTTAACCCCAAATTCCCAAAGGAAAGATCCAAATTATTAACCACAAGACGATGGTCAATGCATAAATGAATCAATCAATGGAGAATATGAAGAAAGGAGAAAACCTTATATTCCATTATGGAAAGAAGTATTGAAAATATTAATTGAATTGAATAAAAATACTAACCTCAAAATATGACAGATTTAGAAAATGCTATTTTCTGGTGTCTGTACTCAGTTTCGAGAAATTCTGCAACCTGATCTGGCCTGGAAACACAAAGACAGAGAAAACCTAGAAACCTTCTTCTTTTCTAAGAAAGGTCAACCTTGACCTAAATACAGGGGCACAATCATGACCCTTTATGTCGACCTTGACTTGCATTGCTCCGACAAAATTTTTCTTTGTGGATCTTGAAAGTTTACCAAAAAGGGTATCCAGATCTGCACTGTAATTCATTGTTGCGTACCTATTCGTACAAGAAAAATGGTTTTATTTGTTGGGGGGGGGGAGGGGTTTGCCTTGGTCAAACACCAATTTAGGAATTAACATTGAAATTGGATTGAATTTGTTGTAGTAAATAAAGTAAATGAAACAATTCACCTTGCCTATGTTGAAACCCTTGTGGAGGGTTCGTATCCTTAAATCCACAAGTATGGATGCTCCAAATGAATGTAGAATTGGATGTAGGATGTCTCAAATCAATTTTCTTTATATCTTCAACACCAATCTTGAATGGATCTTGGAATAGTAATAATCTTGAATGGATGTGGATGGAGAAATCTTCAACAAGAGGGCTCCATAGAGATTGAATCCTTCAATGGCTACCAATAGATCTCCTTGATGAATTGGATCTTGAATGCTTGAATGCTTGAATTCTTTCCTTCTCCTTTCTTTCTTGACTTCACTTTCTTGAGAGATTATTATTTTTGATGGATGCTTGATTGAAATAGATGTGTGTGAAAGATGATTACGAAAAAGATGGATGGAAATGGGAGAGGAAGGATTCCTTTTATACTAGTCTAGGGAAAAAACTTCTAGAGAGGCCTAAATAGGAGAATTAAATTCCCATTTAAACCTTAACCCCTAGAAATGGACCTAAATTAAATATAATTTAAGAGTTTACAATTCTGAAGCCTAAAACAACCAATCCAAAAGCGGGAAATAAATCTTTCCAAAACTTGACATTTGGAAACTTTGGGATTTTGAATTTTGGACCTTGGGTCAAGGTAGAGGTCGACCTTGACCTTGAGGTCAAGAATCTTAGAGTTACAATTCAGGATGTCAAATTTATACAAAAAAGAAGTGGAAATGGGGCAGAACAGGGGAAAAAGCCAAATCCAAGTCAAAGACCCATTCAAGATGTTTGACATGACCCCTAACCACTTACTCAGAGGGATAAACTAGTCCTAAATGGAAGTTCCATTTTTTGATGCTACATTTAGCCCCCACTTTAGCAAGAGTATGGACTTGATGCAAACTCTTGGTAAAGGAGATCATAAAGAAAAATACAATCTTATTGAAATCAAAGGGACAAAGGAATCCTTAAGCTCCCAGGGACTCAAGTCTTTGTCAACTCCAAGATTACAATAAGAGAGACATCTCTAGAAAAAGAGAGGAGATGGTGTGATTACCTCACCCAATGAGAACTTATGTCCCATTATGAACCACACAAGGAAACAATGCAACTGGAAAGATGGAATTGAACCACCTAGTGAATTTGGCTACTCAATAGTCAACCCATCAAGGATTCACCCTTAGGAATATTCTATTCCAAAAGAGAAAAGCCAAAACAAGAGAGATTCAGTCTTAAGGACACCTCTGACCTTAAGGGATCCAAACCTTGATAATTGAAACTGGTGGGATCAAGAGATCCTATAAGATACAAATCCATTATTTAAGGATTAGTCACTAATCCATAAAGTGAGAAAAGAGCCTTGAAAAAATATATATATCAAAAGTG
This sequence comes from Chamaecyparis obtusa, assembly GCA_027943335.1. NCBI lineage: Eukaryota > Viridiplantae > Streptophyta > Pinopsida > Cupressales > Cupressaceae > Chamaecyparis > Chamaecyparis obtusa. The sequence goes on along the minus strand of BSBK01009909.1, from coordinate 101,595 downwards.
TGTGTGTGCAAAAAGTGAGCAGAGCGTATGCCCCCACATTAAAGTCATTGCTAACACTTTAACATGAGCAATGGCTTGAACAGAAACATAAACAACTCCACTTATTACGTTTCCACCACAAGATGCCCCCAAGAGAAGAAAAATCAAGGGAAATACCACATAAACATATAGAGAACATAGAAGGGATCTACCTACTGTGGGGTCAATATGATCATAAGATAATATTTATATATGATATTATTGCAAATAAATTGACATCATTCCCCAAAGAAAGTAGAACTACAATCACAATGGAGGAAAGAAAACATAAGATTTACAAAGAAGAGTCTTTTTGCACCACAACATCGAGACCAAAAAGATTTAGTGCTACCAAGTTGCAAATCCAAGAAGACTACACAAGGAAAACATTTACGAACAATAGCACAAGTACAACATAACATGAAAAAGACATATAGAAGAGTAAAGATACATATACAAGAATTGTACAATAGGTTCGATTCCTTTATCACCTTGCACCAACAAAGTAACAAGGGTCATATAAAAGAATCTAACAAACATTTAGCAAACACATTACGGGAGAAGTACAATACACTAGGCAAATACACAAAAGGCTACCATGAAGGAAAAGCCAATCAAGAGTTTTTCCTACTCTCCCCATCTCGTTCTATATCATTTCAGGAAGGTGCAAAACTTGCAAGAGGGACTATATCCAATATAGTAGCTAGTTCCAAACAAGGATCCTCTTGAGAATTGTAATGTTTGATACTAGGTGTAATTATCAATTATGATGAAAGAATATTAGGTAAATCAATATCAATTTCAATAGTCTCATATTCATCATTAACATCATTAGTATCATCAAGAGTATCTTCTTCATCAAGATTAATCAAAATAGAATCTAAGACGCAAATAGAATCATCATAATCATTCATCTTAACATCATTATTAGTATTAACTTCTTCTACCACATTAGGCATAGGCTGGTCAAAAGAAGGTAAAGAACTTTGAATAACAAATACATGGGCTTTAACTTGAACTCGACACTTCTTATGACGTTCATTAGCAGATCGGTTACATTTTGTCTTATTTGAAATATGTTGAGAAGTAGGAGGGACAAGCATAGGTTCCTTCACACATTCTATAGGAGGATTAGTAGGATTCTTAGTAGGCTAAAAAGAAACACTAGAAGCTTGATTAATAGAATTAGAAGCCATGGATAAAGGAGGTATGGAAGGTGTAGGAAAAAGAATGTGGTTAAGATCCATCTGAGGCATGATTAACTCAATAATCTTGCAATGTTTATAGGCTTGATATGAGCAAAAAATGTTATCAGGTTGAGAAGGACATGAATTAGGTAATGAAGGCCAAAAGAAGTCAAGTGTAGCACAATCCCTAGACCTAGAAGGTTGATATAAACTAAGATTAATCATCTTCACTTCTTCATCATGAATGAATTTAATACACTTATGGATAGGAAAAGAAATGAAATGCATGGCATTCAACCAAGGAAAACCTAACTTAACTTGAAACTGATCAGAGGTAGGAACAACAATGAAGGTAGTGTCCACAACTTTACCACAAAGTTCAACAAGAAAGTTAATAGAACCAAATGATGGATAAAGAAAACCATTACAAGTTTGAATCCACACATCTTGTGTATCATAAGAATCACATTGTAAGTTCTTCATAAAAATATTTTCTTCAGTAATAACATTGACTAAGGATGTAGGATAAACAAGAAAACCACATGTAGGTATCTTAGAAATCCTAACATAAATGTAGAGGGGACCATCAAGAGCTTTAATAGTCTTATAATCATCAAAGGTAATCAAAAGTTCCCTAGGTCTTTTATTCTTAGGTTGTTTTCGAGGTTTAGGCTAAAGTTTCAGTTTAGGCTTAGGCTTAGATTGAGGTGGAACTTAAGGTTGAGATTGGGGTGGAGATACATATTGAGACAAAACACCATGCTCCACATGGTTAAAAATGTGATTGAGATCATCCATCTTTGAATCATAAACAATATCCATAGAAGATGGCTGAACAATGGTATTCGTATCATGTCTAGGAAATGATTCATATAGATTTGGATGTTTTGATTAGGAGGAGATACAAATTTTTTCCTACTACCATCAAAATTATCAACATATAAAGCATTAGGATCAATAAAATCTTGAACCTTATGTTTTAAAGAATAACACTTCTCAATATCATGGCCATTCTGATGATGGTATTGAAAAAAGGCTTTAGAATCAAAGGATTTGGATTCCACCATAGAAGGTAAAAAAGGTTGAATATGAGGTAAAGTAATCATATTAGTAGTCAATAATTTACTCATAATAGAATGCAAAGATTAAGAAAGAGGAGTAAATGTAAGATTCAGATGAAAAGTAGTGGATGTAGAAGTGGCATTGTTGGATGCAACAACAACTTGATCAACAACTGCATTTTATTGTTTATTTATCTTGACATAGTTGTCAGGTTTTTGAAACTTGTTTGGATTAGGAGTAGCATCACTCTTATCAATTGGGAGAGGAGCCATTGGAGTGTTTCTCTCAAACTGACTCACTTGTAATTGATAATGATGAAGCACTGGACAAAGTTGTTGAAAAGAGGTAAATTCAATAAGCAAAATCTTATCTATGATATCTTTTTGTAAATTTGAAATAAACATACGCTGAATATCAATATCAAGAATATGATAAGAAATCTGAGCATAAAAATGCTTAAATCTACCAATAACTTCAGTTAAATTTTCTTTAGTATTTTGTTTACAATGCATCAAATTAGTTAAGGACACTTGTGGACCAACGTTATTTTGAAATTGTTGAATAAAGGCATTAGCAAATTTTGGAAAGGAATCAATAGAATAAGGAGGAAAGGAACAATACCATTGCAAGGCCTTATCATGAAAATTTCTAGCTCAAAACTTGGCTAAAATCCTATGGTCATGAGCATAGTCACTACAAAGGATTTGGAATGTTTTAACATGAGTAACAAGGTCTCCCTTACCATTGTAATTCTCAAGATGAGGCATATCAAATTTTTGAGGAACATGAGCATGAATAATGTCTAGGGATAAAGGACTACCCATGTCACATGTAGGAATACTAAACTTGGATTGAGTTAAGGATGAAAGTTGTTGTTGTAAAAAGGATACAGTTTGAGCCAAACTAATGATTGTTAAATCATTAGATGAAGTAGGAGGCATAGAAAGATTAGAAACACTAGGTAAAGTGTATGAAGTGATGAAAATGGAAGAAACAACTGGGGGAACACTTGGAACCATAGTTGGAAGAGGGTTGGAATAAGTAAAAGGAACATTATGATAAGAAGGTTTTGAAGTAGGTAGACACATAGGTGGAACACTCATAGGAAGAGAGGGAACTGATGTAGTCACTAAAGGAGGTGTGTAACTAGGAATGCTAGGTAAAGGAACAAAAGAAGGTTCCACACTAGTGACAAGAGGAGCGAATCCTAAATCTTGAGCCTCATGAGCTAAAGGTTTAACATTTGAATGCACAAGAAGAGTAATATCATGCAAGATATTAACAGCTTGATCACTGTCATGAATAAATTTCTTAAGAGCATCTATAGCTTGAATAAAATCTTGATTACGGTTCTCTTAAGTAAGCCAATTTACCATTTTATCAAGTTTAGTTGAAAGTTTTTGGACTTGTTCAAGAGGAAATCTTAAAGCATCATCCTCATCATGAGATGAGTGAGAAGAGTTATGCTCCATAGTATGATTGGAATAATGAGTAATCAAATTGTCATATGAGATCCTAAGGATAGGAGAGGAGGACTCATGATCAAAGAAAACCATAAGTCCATGACTTTTTTAACCAAAATATTATAAGTAGGACTAGAGGTAGTAAAGCTCATATACCAATGAAATGCAAATGAACTAAACTAGGAAAAAACAAAGCATGGACAAATAAATGTTTTCATATTTTTTGTTTATATGAAATGTAAATGCAAACACATAAAAGAAGGCTAATACATGCAAGATATAACACCATAAAAGAAAGAGTTGTCTATCATGGGTTCACCAAAATGTAAGATATGAAAATGGATTAGGGTTGCCAAAATGTAATGTATGTATGTGTAATGTTTGAGAATTGAGTAAATTTATATACAGGATTGGGAAAGGTAAGATCTTCTTCTTAACCCCAAATTCCCAAAGGAAAGATCCAAATTGATTAACCACAAGAAGATGGTCAATGCATAAATGAATCAATCGATAGAGAATATGAAGAAAGGAGAAAACCTTATATTCCATTATGGAAATAAGTATTGAAAATATTTATTGAATTGAATACAAATACTAACCTCAAAATATGACAGATCTAGAAAATGCTATTTTCTGGTGTCTGTACTTAGTTTCAGGGAATTTTTCAACCTGATCTGGCCTGGGAACATAGAGACAGAGAAAACCTAAAAACCTTATGATTTTATAAGAAAGGTCGACCTTGACCTAAATATAGGGGCACAATGATGCCCCTTTATGTTGACCTTGGCTGGCACTGCTCTGACGAAAATTCTATTCGTGGATCCTAAAAGTTTGCAGAAAGGGGTATCTAGATCTGCACTATAATTCATTGTTCCACAGTTGTTCTTGCAAGAAAAATGGTTTTTTTTTTTTTGGGGGGGGGGGGTGGGGAGGCACTAGTACACATGAGACTTGTTTTCAACAACTAACCATCAGAATTCTGATACTATCCCATCGATCAAGAGACACCACCCATAGTTGCAATTTTGTAGTAAAAAAAAATGATGGCTATGATTGGCATCATAATTATGATGACTATGGTTGTTGGAGTATCCATCCAAAATGGGGTTGCCAACATGGTGAACATATCATCAGGTCTATTTGTGGCTATCACAATTCTGATGGATATGCATCAGAGATGTTGTACATGTGATGGTTAGCTATCAAAAATATCTGACAGCTAACCATCGCATGTAGTTTTTTGCCGACAAAGATGTTGTACATTCAATGGCTAGCTATCAGATGTTTCTGACAGATAGCCATTGTTTGTAGTTTTTTGTTGATGGTGATGTTGTACATGCGATGGTTAGTTGTCAATTTTTTTTGGTAGATAGCCATCACTTTTATTTTTGTCATTGGTTATTCTGTGGTTGTCATTATAATTATGATGATGCACACTAGTTTTTTTTAAAAAAATATATTTGTCGATCAGGGTTGGTATCAATTTAGAGTGGTGTTCTTGCAGATCTGGTTCATTGTTGGTTCAAGCTAGTTGCAGATTTGATCTGAGGGGTGCAGTTGTTGTTGGTGACTTGAGCTATTTTGTTGCAGCATGTTTGATGTAGATTTGGGGTACAGAAGGCTTGTCTTGACATGGACGAGATTTCCTTGCAGCAAATCATATTGAGTTGATTCTTGTGCAATTTGGAGCTGAAATAGACATCTCAAGGAGATGGATTGTGGTAGTGATTTAAGTTTGGTTTGGAGATCTATGATCGTTTCGATGCCTAATTGCTCTTGTGAAAAGTAGATGAAATTTTATGTAGTGCAGACTGGATGTTGGATCTAGATGCGTTGACATGAGACTCATGATTTGTTTCGAGAGGATGAGAAGCTAGTGCAATGATCAGAGATGCATTCTTCCTGATATGTTTGTGGGATGTAGACTTGATTGCATTCAAATTTTATTCAAGTGACTTCTTGACACATGCAGCGTTTGGTTTTATTTGGATGCTCTTCTTTGGTTTGAATTGGATGTGCTTTGTTCTTACGGAGTGTAGCAGTGACTTGACTTGGAGTTTGAGTAGAATGTGCATTGATCAGCTTGAAGATAGAATCAAGCTACTCTTTGCCTTGCTGTTGAGATTGGGTTGTGATAGATCACTTGGATCATCTATCATTTGTGCCATAGTTTTGAATGAGTTAGATGTGAAGTTGAGAGAGTGACTTGCAAAACTTGCACATTGGAGATTCATAGATCACTATGGTGTCCATGATGACTTGGGAGAAGTCTTCTTCTTGGTGAACCGAGGTAAGAGACTTGGATTACTGATCAAATTTTTTGATGGGACTTATGAGACATTGGATGTCTCTTCATAGAAGGTTCACGGTGTGGTCTGTGGTGTTTCTTTGTGACTGGGTTCTTGGTAGAGATCGGTTGATTTGGTAGCCATTGAGATGGATCGATATGACTTGATCTTGGGTCAAGAATTCTTGAGGTGAGCTAAAGTGATCATTGCTCCTTGAAGTGATTGATGTTTTTGATGAATAGCCATCGCTTTTAGTTTTTCTATTGGTTATTCTGTGGTTTCCATCATAATTGTGATGACTCACACTATTTTTAAAAATATATATATTTGTCGTATGTGGATTGAGATCTTAAATTATTGATCTTGTCTTTATTTTGAGAATAGTTTAACATTCTCTACTTAACAGTACCAAGCACATGAAGGTGGAATCTCATCTGGCCCCTCCTAGGATCCTCTTATATATGATCCTTTACAACACTTTAATGCCTCTAAGACGTATTCTTAGGGATCATAAAGGGTCATAAGGGGTCTTGGGACACAACAACTGAGAAACATAAATGTAGGCATCATGGTCACAATTGTTTGGAGACACAACATAATTGAATGCTATACCCAGATGATGCAACACAACCACTACTCCTCTAGTTCTAAGTTGACAATGCGAGATCCAAAAACTAGAGATAAGGAACAAATTTGGAGAGCATAGGAGGATAGCAATAACAACTGAAATAATATAGGGACCCCTATATTGTTTTGGTCATTATGGCCCTCCTTTTCTCTCTAAATTTATTCCTTATCTATTGTTTTTGGATCCTGCAGTGTCAACTTAGACTGGAGGAGTAGTGGTTGTGTTTCATCATGTAGGTATAGCATTCAATTACGTTGTGTCTCCAAACAATTGTGACCATGATGCCTACATTTATGTTTCTCAACTATTGTGATGTCTACAATTATGTTTTGTAGTTGTGATGTTTATTTGCATGTTCTTTATGTTTTTGTGTTCTCTCCCTCGCATCGAAAATAGGATTTTCCCACTCTAAATTGAGAATGCACATGGAACACAATCATAATATGCACAAATATCAAGTGGAGCTGAAAAGACACAAGATGTTTACATTTTTTTAATAGGTAAAAATTACAATGTTCATGATGGTCTATAACTTAAAATATGCAATTAAAGACCTCTATAAAAAATGCAAACCTATTGTGTCTTTTAGCTCCACCTAATATCCTATGTATATGAATTGAGATTGCATATTGAACTAGGTGTCCCCTTTTGCATTGCCTGGAACCAAGAGATTGTCATAGTTAACACCTAAAACCATTATTGAAATTTTGTTATCATTAAAAAGTACACTAGCACTTGAACCGAAAGAAGGTGCAAGGGATACATGGATAAGTAATTGATTTGAAAGCATAATGAAACCTTAACATAAAAAAAGGAAGTGTATTCAAGTGTCCTATAGGAATTCTTAATTGTAGAAGGAAGTATGGTATATTACAAAATTCATTGTGGATGATTTGGATGTAAATTATTGTTGTACTGTACTCTTTGTAGGACCTCTACAAAAAATAAATTGTAGTCTTGAAATGTAATGGAACAAATAAGGAAATGGTGTTTGAGTATCAATGAATAGCATGTGTTTCATCCTTTTTGATCAGCTAGCATGAAACTGTACAAGAGAAAATTTTTAAATTATTAGGAAAAAGTGGATATTGTTCTTTATAGTTTCCTTATTTAGCATCCTATAGTCAATGCACATGCACAAAGTCTCATCCTTCTTCTTCACATAGATGATTGGTACCACCCACAACAACACTCTAGGTATAATAAACCTTTGGTTCAAATCTCATATGATTCAACCTTTAGTTCATGCATCTTTGTAGTGCTCATCTTATAGGTAGCCTTTGACTAAGGTTCAATTCTGGGTAGCATTCATGCTCCTTTGTTTCCTATACACCATCTTTGTCAGCAAGTTTCTTCATGGATGGCCTCCACTTTCTTCCCCACTACAACTGTAACCACTATTCATTCTCCCACGATCATTACTATCTTCTCTATTGATCAAGCCTCCACTACAATTTCTCTGATGATAATTAATACATTATTTCAAAGCTTTGACATTGGCACACAAATATGGAGTTATTGAGAAGGCACAAATAATGGCTTTATATTTGCAAATTGAACTTTCTCCCTTAATTTTAACCAATTAAATGATACATCAGTTTGGACTCCAAAGAAAACAATACATTAGTTTGAATTCTAAAGCAAATAATACATTAGTTTGAACTCCAAATAAACCAAAGAAACAAACACTTTGAAAGGTCTATTGTTAAATGGCAGAGAAATTATCAAGCACTCTATAGAGTTCTTCCAAATTCACTGTTTGTTATTCCTTCATCTCCCCTCAACTCCATCACTTATGGTTACAAATCAAGTTCCAAGAATCAAAATGGTGTGTCTCATCATCACAACTAATCCACCTTAAACAATTGATTAACTATTCTAGACAAGATGATGATTATAAAGGGATAATGAAGAAATTTTAATGAATACTTTATGTTGCTTATCTTTATGACAACGGTATTAAATATTTGTCTTAGACTTAAACTACTCCACCTCCAAAGTATATTATCCTAAGGCTATGTTGGAAATTTCTATATTAATGACGTATATTAGATTTAAGAAGGTATTATGATGGAAACATGACAAAAGCATGAAATATACACATAAATCATGAATTATAAATGACTATACATAAATAAAAAGCATGCACTTGAATTCACTTAAGTCATGGTATATACATGTGAATGCATAAAGTGTAAATTCAAGTCACGAAGCTTAAATGAAATATACACATGAATACACATATAACATGAATAATGCATACAACGTATAAGTTTAAATTTCACTTTTAACTAACATATACCCCTTTCTATATTGAAAATTATTTAGTATCATACATACTTACTTTATGTTGCACTAAAGATTGGTTCAGAAGCTTCATACCTTTTTGTCAAGTTAGAGTTTTAGGAACACTACATCCTCCACCCCTCAAACTTGACTTATTCTTGGAATTCACAAAGAATAAGATAGAAACACATCACATATTAGTTCTGAAACATCTTTTATTAATAAAATCAACATAATGGATCGTTAGATCCATACAACAATAATAACAACAAAAAAATAGTTAACAAGAAATTGAGGTGCTATCAGAAGAAATTGTATCAGACAATGATACTGCTATACCTAGAGTTGAGAGCATTAATAAATCATTTGGAATGATTATCCATAGTCATATTGCACAACATCCATTTTTGTTCATTTGTGAGTTAATTTGTGAAAGTGCTAATTCTGAAAATCCATTTTCCATCTTGCATATTAGCATTGTCATCATATTTCCCATCTTGCAATTAGATAAAATCAACATTGTTTCTGCTATTATATTAATTTCCAATTAGATCTGAGTGTGATTATACCTCTGTATGCATCCCATTAACATTTCAAATGCAAGAATCAAAGAAAACATGGAACTAATCTCAAACACATGTAAATAAACATCATTCATTATCAAATAAACATTGAGAAATAAACATCAGTCATTATCAAATAAGTTGCATAAATGAGAATCATTTCTTTTTTGGCCTTTTCTTTTTTTTTGCTTCCCTATATCATCCCTGAGCCATATCCATGCAGACATCATCATTTCTTCTCGACTGTGCATGTGATCTCACTATCCTTTTCAAAGGTGGGTCCTCTGCAATAACAAATACAAGGCTTCAATTAAAAACATATTATTATAATTGGGACCATTAATTTAAAAACATATTATCATTATTGTTAAAAGCATTTCAATACTTTAAAAAACATAAACGCGATGCTCTTTACCTTGTCCAACCACATCATCTTGCTTGACGGCTTGAACCTCAACATGCTCATCGGAAACAACCTCTACATCCCCTGCAACTGCAATACAAAATATTTTATTAATCCCAACACATTAAATAATTAATTTTTTATTACTACACCAAATTCAATTTAACATGTTTACTTGTATTAAATATTCATTAATTAAAATTTGAATAGAAAATTTATACCTTGAGTACTACAATTCACATTTGAATCCACACCTCCATCGTGCTTAGATGGTGCAGTATCAATATCGGAAGACTACATTCCAATGTAAATAATTAGTGCATTTATCGACACTATATACATATAAATACAAGACAAATAATGAGAAATGTTAATCATTTGGTTTAATACATATAAATATATTCACTTTAAATTTTTAAACAAATATATAATCATTGTTTCCTTACTTAAAATAAATATATTCACTTTATGTTGGAACTTAACATCAAATACAGTAATTGGTAAAGTATTCAACTTGAAATAAAAATCAATTGGCTTATTTACCTGATCAACAGATCCAACAGAAGAACCTTGTGCACTCATTGCTCGGTATCATTCACCCACAACTGTATAGCCTTGTTTGTAGCCTATTTTCTTGTCCTCTTTTGTAATCAATTTTTTGAAATCCAAGGCCTGCATTTTTGCTTGGTATCATGAATTTTTATTGTAGTGAATTTCATCAAAACTAAATTTATTGCAATTTATAAATATTTGCATATGATTTTTCATTTACTAATACTTACAACTCGTGCAAAAAGTTTTGAATATCCACCCGAGCCAAGCTTGTGTTACTTGTGCTTTTGTTTTCTTGCTTCTATTGCCTTTGATGTAGCAGACAACCTATGTGATGTTTGAAATATGTTAGATCATATAAGCACAAAGATTAAGCAATACATACTTTCATTATTAAGATTATCACGTACCTTCTTTCCTTGGGTGATAGTATTTGTCCACTATGTCTTGCGCTTCTCTCAAGTGCATCCTTTTTAAGATTCTCCCACTCATTAATAGGAATATATGGAGGCTGCTCGTAATAAGGGTTGCGTTCTATTTGGGACCTGTAGTTGTCCCTAATATACTTCAAAACTTGGCACTCTTTGTCAAGGAGTTTAAGTTTTTGAAAGATGTTGGGTCCAGAAAGTGTTGTCATAGAGTCAATGAGTTTATCCTTTAACCCTTTATCTTGTAATTGCCACCTTTTAAGAAAACAAACTGTTAGATTCATAAATGAAGTGAAGCTACCTTTTAATATACTTGAAGAAAGGGATGAAATGAAATCTGATCTTGCAATTAAATCAAAATATGATACCATGTGCATATGGTTAGTCTGGAAATGTGCAAATATTCATCATTAAGTTTTTTATAAAATAGATTATTCCCTGCAAGATAATAATGAGATTATTATAATTAGTTATTGCAAGGGACTACATAGGGGGTTAGTGCATTACATTATGAGTATTATATTGTATAGTAAAAGAAATGATCAATCTTTAAAGTACCTGTAAGTTGGGCTACTCTCAAAGGAAGTCCATCTTCATTGCTCATGAGCAATTGATCACAATTTTGTTTTGTTCCTCTATATATTTAACATGAGTACATCCAGGAATTGCGTCATTGCCTCCTACATAAAATGAATCCAATATTACAAAATGCCCCCTAAGAAAGAATATATATTTCAAGTGAAATAAACACGTGATAAATGAGAGAGAAAAAGAGGAATCTACTTACCAATAATAGGTGTTTCCATTGCACATGTGGTCATGCTACATGTTGCCGACATTACAGGTGGCAATACCTCTGTGGATCTGATCCTCACAACAAGCGGCGTACTCAACATAGGATCAATAAGAGGTCCTGAAAAAAATATTGTTAGAGCATAAAAAAATATGGACAACCATGGACAAGATGGAGGATAGAACGTGCAATGTACTTGAACCACCTGAAGTATTTGCATCTGAGACATCTCCCTTTAATGTATTTAGCATCCTCTATAAAGAGAACACATATATATTTTAGTTAATGACATAAATAAAATAGTATACTATAAAAATTATTATTGAACTTTTGTTATATAATTAAAAAGTACATTAATAATTACTATATAATTCTGAACACCGTGAATCAACATATCCTCTCTCATCTTTATTTTAGGAGTGTGAGGTTGAATATCTGCCATTTGAGCTAACTCTTTTGATATTGCACAAAGGACCTTATGTAGTGCAAGCATAGGATCAACATCTGATAAAAAATCAATATTGAATGGATCCTGCTCATCCTGTGGCTCCTCATGGACTACTTGTCCCTTCCTTTTTCTAATTAGCACTCATTTATGAGAACAATATTATTAGCACTTTATTTAAAACTAATCCAAAATAGTAGAACAACAAAAAATACGCATTAAAATAACAAAAAATATGCATTAACATTTTTCTTGTATGTGCATTTGTACAACAACAATGAGTTTTACCTATCGGGAAGAAGAAGTCCCATGAGAACTATCACCGCCATGCGTATCATGTGGCTGTCAATCCATACTATAACCCTATATTTCAAAAAAAAATCATTCAGACATGTTAAAACACATGTGTTCTTATTCTAAGTTACATTGAATAATAGATAATTATCAAAATGCGTACCACCTTGTCCATGATAGTCATGGGTTTTTTTGTATCTATGTGATTCAAATTGTAATCGATAAGCAGCTCCTCACCTCCACATATTGATTTGATCACACCTACAAATACACGATTTGGCTCACGTGCCTCAAATATGCAATTAGGTTGCTTCTTAGTTGACATAGGTCATGTACTATTTATAAAACTTGCAATATTCCCTGATGCTTTTGGCCTTCCGTCAATGTATATTGCTACTTTTTTACTTTGTTCACTGACTTTTTTGTTGTATATAATTTTCCGTGAGTGCATACGTACACATACTTTTTTTATATTTAACAATCTGCATCCAACTATTGTAATCATAACAAGGTTCGATGTACTCCATCAATTCAAAAAATTTATTTTAAGAGACCTTTATTCCATCCATGGAAAATAGGCCCAAACCATGTAATGAAGATGGTGCTATGCGATATATCCTCTCTTTAACACACAAATCAATGTTTATTGAAGGAAGTTCATCAGGGACCCACTATTTCTGTAGATGTTTGTACCTAAAGGGCACCTCGGAGTCACCTTTTCTCTCATCATCATAAGAACATGACCCCCCTTGAGAAAGAAAACATTATTGAATTTCTTTCTGATCTTTTAACCTCTGGTCGATCTCATTGATTTAGACATACTAAATGTCTCGCTTTCTTCTCCCATTCATATATTTTCCTCGCTTGAGGAGGACAAATTTGACAAATACTTATTCATTGGTACCTGCACTTCATGTAATGAGAGAGAGACAAGTGGCAATGAGAGAGATATTTTACAAATGGTAAAAGACATTAATCTCTATGGGGTGTATTGAATTGTACCTGATAATCCATGAGACTATGTGGGATACCTGACATAAGACAATAGTTATATAATCAGACAAACATAGTTCACTCCATAGTTTTCATTATATCTTGTGAAAGATATTATACATTGTTAAAATTATCTATTTATCCTACAATATTTTGAATATCTCAGCATTGCATATAACTGAACATCTCAATATTTCATGAGACACCACTATTGTGGCATTTCGTCAAATAGTTCTGATGCCTTCCCAGTGTTTTTATTACATCTTGTGAAGGACTTTATACATTGTTAACATTATCTATTTATAATTTCAGAATTAGCTCACTCCATTGTGGGAACAAAGAGAATCCCTTGTGATTTAACATCATTGATGTGCAAGGAAATAGAAAATTATCAGAAGCAAATCTCATAAGATAATATTGAGATTAAATGCATTGATATAAAAAAATACCCCAAAAAATTATAAAGACAGGTAATTTTCTTAATCACATCACTAATTTGTGCATGAATACTGGTGTCTTTCAAGTGATTTGATTCTTGTCATGCCCACTACAAATGAGAATAGTCTTAACTAGTGAGGTTGTTTAAGTATATAGAGATTAAATACACTCTTTTAGAATGAAATTTCTCTTAACAAAAGATCAAAGATATAAGTAGGACATATAAAACAAGATGAATAAGAGTAGTTAGATATTCACGCTAAAACCAAAAATTCCATTAATATGAAACCCTAAGCATAGTAGTGGAAAAAGTGCATATTTCAATACAAAACAATCGTTAGAACATGCCAAACATTTGGCAGAATTGTACATTTAATTCATGTCATTGATATTCTTCTTCATCCATCTCATCATCAAGATCATCATCATCATCGATGACATCATCACCACCACTATCATCATCATCATCATCATCATCATCATCATCATCATCATCATCATCATCATCATCATTGTCGTCGTCATCGTCGTCGTCGTCTTCAGTAGCATCATCATCATCATCTTCTTCTTCAACTAGCTCTCGATCATGATCATCATCTACATCATCTTCCACTTCTTCCTCTTCCTTGGTATCTTCTTCCATCGCATTATACTTTATCAGCCTTCCTCTTGGATCATGTCTAACAACAAATGACCAACCCAATTTATGTGGAACCTCTGAGTAAAATACCTGCTCACATTGGCTTGGAAGAACATAGGGCTCTTCTCCAACTTGCTCAAATAACCTTGTATTAATCATTGTAAATCCAATGTCATGTTCAATAACAATTCTATTAGGATCATTTTTATTGAGTTGTAGTTTGTACCATTTCACAATGAAGAGAACTAATTTGAAGGAATTAAAGTCACAGTCAAGTATATCAACCAAAATAGCGTAGTATCAATTTTGTGACTCTCGAGGATGTAAGTCATTTCTAGATGAAATATTAGTCACTTGGAACACTACACTTATCCTAGAATCACAAGTTCTCTTCGTGTCATCCAACTTTTTGATGCGAAATTGATAACCATTACATAACATAGCCTTGTGATGTTTCACCTACAATAATGTCAAACATGTATAAATTATTGCATTATGAGTTGAAAAACATACGGTTGATTAATTAACAAATTTATAAGTACCTGGTGATCTCTTAAACTATATGCTAAATCTATTTCCTTTTGTGTAACATTGGGATCTCCATTACAATGAGCTTGTATAACCAATGAAGACATAGATTCCCATGTTAATCTATGACCATCATGTTGACATCGTTCAATCCATACTGTCATCCGATCTTGATTGTTTGCAATAAACAAATGTATTGCATCCCACTCTTTAGCAACTATACAAAAGTAAATAGATGACTTACAACTAATTTATTTTAAAAATTAAGAATTAATTAACTACAATAACATCTCATAATTTATTACCTTTCAGTTTCCTATATCTACCATTTCCCACCAAGTAATCCCCTTCAAATTTTTTAATGGATTCGAGATCCCAAATGTAATCTATATGGGTCTTTGTTGCAAGATTAGGAAGATATTGAGTAATGTACACCATCATCTGGTATACCATATATCCCTCAACCATATAAGCCTTGGGATGTGCTCTTTGTCATACCAAACACTTCAAAAATTTTAAGTATCTGTCAACCATCTACATTGACCTAGCATGTACAGGTCCACACAATTCAATCTCCTCAACTTGGTGTATGAGGTAGTGTTCTTGTACATTGAAAAAATTTGAAGGTAAACACTTTTGCATTTCACACATTAGTTGGCAAATTCTTTTCTTCCAATATTTTATATCTTTTTTATGGATTTCTTTAGATGACAACCACCTACAAGGGATTCAAGACACATAAATATATAAATATGAGACTTTACAATATATTATTTATTTGATATTATTGTTTGATATATTGAACAAATATCACTGCTTACCTCATGTATTTTCCAAGATCATATATCACTTTTTTGATATTATTATCGAAGTTCTCTAGGAGAGATAGGGGTAGGAAATACTGCAACAATTGTCAACTGATCATTTCAAACAATAAAAATTGAATGCAGTTACACAAATATATTGTATATACAAAAGACTATGACTTACCTTGACGAAGGTATGCCAATCATGCATTTTCATCCCTGATCCAAAATCATTTTTCTTTGATATGAGATTGCTTATATCCATAAAAAATCTTATAGGAAATCAAATTTTTTGTATGACTTCTTTTATGGCATTTACTTTGTTACTCTTTTAATAATCAAGGAAGAGCACTTGCATTAATCTAGTCTCCATTGCTATTTGATTCAATGATATTTTTCATTGCATGATTGGAATCATGAATGTCACTACAAATTTTGCCAATTTTTTTTTGTCATGCCTTCCATCCAATATTTTCCACAGTGTCCTTGTTACATTCTTTCCAATATGCATAGTATCAAACAAATGCACAATCTGTAGTTGCTCATAGTAGGGTAGCCTACTAAATTCTCTAGGACAACATTTTAGTCCCTTTGGAAGCTAGTTGGTGAGGCCTTGACGACCTTCAAGATCATCAACTACATAATTAGCCAACAAAACATAATCAAAATATATAATTTTTAAACATCAACCATTAGGTGGAATGATATTACCTCAAATTATATTATATTCCAACTGTCATAGGTGAGGTATCATTCTTCAGGGCTTTCATGGAGTCTCTTCTTTCCCATTGAAAAGATGTCTTTCCACACTTCAATACTTATGATTTCTAGGGAGGAAGTGCCTATACTCATCAAACACCTGCTTTCTTAAACTTTTAGATTGATGAGATTTCATCTTTGGACCACACATCGGACATGCAAATTTTCCCTTTGTTTGAAGACCTACAAGATAATGATACAATTGGATTAAATATATAAACTTTTAGAATTTGAATTATTGTGTACAACTAGAATTCACCATAACATACCACAGAAATGTGTCAACCTTAGAGCATCGTGAATTGTCCACACGAGCATTGCATAGAATTGAAATTATCTTTGTCTAATTGGTCTAGAGATGTCATACATAGTGAAACCATTCCAAAACACCAACAAATCCTCAATAAGAGGTGCAATATATACATTCATATCTTTCACTTGGTACTTACCTAGTTGAATTAAGAATAACATCAAATAATTATTGTGGCCATTTCACTCCAAGACTTATAATTACATGTAGATAACTATAAAATAATAAAATACTTGGAACAACCATTGCCAAAATAATATGCTTCCTCTTTATTGACATCCATGGAGGAAGGTTATTGTTTATAACAAAAATAGGCCACACTGAGTAAATAGATCTCATCTCTCCATGCAGATTAACACTGTCTGCTGCCAAAGAAAGCCTAAGATTTCGGGGTTCTTCTTTAAAGTGTGGCCACTTTTCGTCTATGTCAATAAATGATGAACCATCCATAGGCATTTGAATAATGTCATCTCGACTCCTACCACGTGCATGGTAATCCATAAATTGTGCCAAGCTATTGTAGCTGAATAATCATTTTAGATGTGGAATAATTGGGATGTAACAAAGGACCTTGTGAGGTACCTTTTTTGTCATTTGATCATCTTGATATCTACTCGTATGGAATTTAGGGTATTCTGTTGCATTTTTGTGTTTTTTATGATAAATAATATGATCTTCAGGACAAGAATCTAGTGCTTGATACTCCATTCCAATATGTTTCATAGTGGCACATAATTCTTGGTACGAGCAAGGGAGAAAACTTGATGGTGGTAATAGAAACTCACCTATCAATCTGCAACAAATAATATAAGTCGTTACTATAAACAATCTTAATAGTACATGTTTCACCTTTTATAGACTATAATGATGTATATGACAAACCTTAGCATACGTTACATATCTATGTTGGATAAACCATTCATAACCTTCAAATTCACCAAAAACAATACAAAAAAGAGAAGAGTAGATTGGGAGCCTTTGTAAAGGTTCATGTTAGCCTTCTCAAGTAGAGGTATATCATGGATGGAATCAATGTCATCATCATCATCATCATCATCATCATCATCATTAGAAGCACTAGTACCAAATATGTCAATGATAAATGCATTCATACCATCATCTTCAAATGTGTTTCCTAGTGCATGATTGTCATCTTACATGAGATCATGATCTTTAGCTTCAATACCCATACCTCCATGTTCCTCTATATTCACACTAGGGAGATCGGTCTATATAAAAATGATGATAATCAAACCCCCCTTCAATGTGATAATCAAACCTCCTTCCATGGTTCATATGTATATTAATTGTGAAAATAATATAACAAACAACTTACCACTGGATGATAATCAAACCCCCCTTTAATGTGAGAACTCTCCCTACAATGTCTCTTTGTTGTTTTGATTTTGATTCTTCTTGTCTTTAAGTTGTTACAATTCTTGCATGAACAATAATATTTTTCATCACCTTCTCTTTGAAAGTTAGACAACAATATAGCAATTGTCTCGCTATTTTGATTGAATTCCCTTGTATTATCTGACATGATCCTTAATGTGTATATCTGCAAAAAAAAATTGGACATGTTGTACTTAATGTTTATATAGCAAACAACTGGACATGTTTATCTACACATATGGTTTTGATAGCAAATGGTCACTCTATTTTCTCATGGTGAGAACTCTTTAGTTGTGATGAAAAATGATATGCTACAGTAGGTATTATAAATTATATGTTACTTTATAAATTTAACTTTAGGTAAAGCTTCTCATAGCTTCCTATGTGTTTCATTCTTCATGTATACACTTACTTCGACCAAACTTTTAATTTTCTGACATATTTTGCCAAATTCTTTTTAGGAGACCAAGTAAGGGGTATTATTGAGTTCAAATAACAAGTTATGATCTATTGAAACAAATCTAAAAATATTTCTCCTACCTACAAAATTGTTCAAATTCTAAGGGCATTATTTCACATGCATTCTAGAGCTAGAGGTGAATGCTAGCCATGGTTGTTGCATTGTTTGCTACTTTTAATGTTCACATTTATTTGAAAATTACAAGTCATGCTTTTAAAAGAATTAGAAGCTTTTAAAACAATTGAAACCATGTCATGACTTGAGAACTTGAAACCACTCACAACAATTAATTGAAACCATGTCATGACTTGAGAACTTGATCAGAGGGATCAAGAACAAATGCTTTAACTTATAAAATATTTTAGATAAGAGATTTAGCATTAATTAGTTATTGGTTTAACTTATAAAATATTTTAGATAAGAGAATGACATAACTTTTTTTGAAAACCACAAATTGTCTGCATTAAAAGCAACTATACTGCAAGCTTCTATGAATAAGAAAATAAAATTTAAAATTCATTACTTGCAACTACAACATTAGAGAAAAGTTGAATTTTATTTATGCCTTGATGGATATCTTCCTTGTACCACACAAAAAATTATGTGATAATTATGTCTACTCCAACCTTAATTATTTAAGAATTTTCATCATATCAGATAAAGTATGTTTAAGAATTGTTGGGACTGGTCATTTGGCAAGTATTAAATAGAATAGAATTTTCAGCATATTATTATCATTCTATTTCTTTGTTGTAAACATGCAATTGGTTTAGGTTTGTAAATTTGTTTTGTGTTAAATGTATTTAAAATTATCTTCATTGTCTTTTGATTGTCTAAATACTTCTTTATTTGTCAGCCAATTAATACATGCTAGTATATAAAGAAGACAATGAAGATTTGTCTGACCGATGAGCATTTCTTTTTTTCTTTTTTTTTTTCGTAAAAAAATTTAAAAAACTAAACCAATGGCATGTATTTGTGAGAAAAATCTTCATTATCCCCCACAAAAAACTAAATAATAACTACTCCACCCTTAATTTGTTTAACAATGCACCATATTAGATAGAGTAGGTTCTATCACACATGGCACAGACTCTCTTCAAACTCACAATATGTTGCATGTGTAGTACAAAACTCATGAGATTATAAAGAAGGCCTCACTCTTAATCAGCTAAATCTTCCTTGTACCACACAAAAAACTATGTGATAACTATGTCTACTCCAATATTAATTGTTTAATAATTCATCATATTAGATAAAGTATGTTTAAGAAATGTTAGGATTGGTCGTTTGGCATGTATTAAATAGATTAGAATTTTCAACTGTGATTGTTTAAGAATTCATCATATCAGATAAAGTATGTTTAACAATTGTTGGGACTGGTTGTTTGGTGTGTATTAAACATACTATAATTTTTAGCATATTATTATCATTCTATTTCTTTGTTGTATCATTTTATAATATGCTAAAAATTATATTCTATTTAATACACGCCAAACAACCAGTCCCAACAATTCTTAAACATACTTTATCTGATATGATGAATTCTTAAACAATCAAGGTTGGAGTAGACATAGTTATCACACAGTTTTTTGTGTGGTACAAGGAAGATTTGGATGATTAAGAGTGAGGTCTTCTTTTGAATCTCATGATTTTTGTACTACACATGCAATGTATTGTGAGTTTGAAGAGAGTCTGTACCATGTGTGATAGAACCTACTTTATCTAATATGATGCATTGTTAAACAAATTAGGGGTGGAGTAGTTATTACTTAGTTTTTTTGGGGGGACAATAAAGATTTGTTTGACAAATAGCAGGTCTTCTTTAGTATCTCATGAATTTTTACCACATATGCATGAAATGAATATGTTATTTTTCATCTCCAATTAGTTAATGCTTTATAGCAACTCTGAAAGTATATTTAGGAGTTCCCTAGGTGACTTCTTGGAATGAATTGTAGAGAAGGACAATAACCTTATAACTCAAAATTTTAGGATTGCAAGGCCTTTCGATCATCACTAGATTCATATGAAATTCTAAAATTATCAACTTTATATGGAAAAGGAAGAAACAAAACTGATTATTGTTGTAATTGTTTATAATATATATAACTGAATAGAACAATGACCAAATTTACATCATGTATGCCCATATCAAAACTCACTGGCCCCAAGCAGTGAGTAAACAAGTAATAAACAGATGCCCTAGCTTCAAACCAGTGAAATACATTGCAATAAAACCAAGTAACAAAAAAGTCATGGCCAAGTTCATGCATGCAAGCAAAGGTATTTCAGTCAATTCTTGTAATATTTTTATACAATTAAACAAATAAAAAATGAATAAAACACTCACAAGCTCTATGAAATGGATTCCCTAGCTTCGAACCAGTGAAATATAATGCAATAAAACCAAATAACATAAAAGACATGGCCAAGTTCAGGCATGCAAGCAAAAGTCCAGTTCGGGCCTACCTCGAATTCATGTAGAGTTAGGGCCAAGTTTGCGCATGCAAGAAAAAGTCCAGTGCCCTCTTCCCTCTTCACGCATGGTGCCCTCTTCACATCTCACAAGAAAAATTCCAGTGCCCTTTCCCCTCTTAGCGCACGGTCCCCTTTTCCCTCTTCATAGCTCACAAAAATTACAAATGAGCATTTCTTTTTCTTTTTTTTGTTTATAATCATGCGGGTGTCAAAATTATGATGTAACAGTCGCTATTATGACACCATCGGGGGAACTTGCAAAGAAAAAATATAAAAAACATACACAAATGGTACTGTCATTGAAATTGGCATCGAAATTCAACCCCAAATGTTGTAGTGAGGGGTTTGCCTTGGTCAAACCCCAATTTAGGAATTAACCTTGAAATTGGATTAAAATTACTATAATAAACAAAGTAAATGAAACAATTCACCTTGCCTATGTTGAAACCCTTGTAGAGGATTCTAATCCTTGAATCCACAAGTATGGATGCTCCAAATGAATGTAGAATTGGATGTAGGATGTCTCAAATCAATTATGTTTAGATCTTCAACACCAATCTTGAATGGATCTTGGAATAGTAAGAAGCTTGAATGGATGTGGATCGAGGAATCTTCAACAAAAGGGCTCGATAGATATTGAATCCTTCAATGGCTACCAATGGATTTCCTTGATGAATTGGATCTTGAATGCTTGAATTCTTTCCTTCTCCTTCTTGCTTTCTTTATTTCATGTGCTTGAGAGATTATGATTTTTATGGATGCTTGATTGAAAGAGATGGGTGTGAAAGATGATTATGAAAAAGATGGATTGAAATGAGAGAGGAAGGCTTCCTTTTATACTAGTCTAGGGCACAAACTTCTAGAGAGGCCTACATAGGAGAATTAAATTCAAATTTAAACCTTAACCCAGGTAGAAATTAACCTAAATTAAATATAATTTAAGAGTTTACCATTTTGAAGCCCGAAATAGCCGACCCGGAAGTGGGAAATAAATCTTTCCAAAAATTGACATCCAGAAACTTTGGGATTTTGAATTTTGGACCTTGGGTCAAGGTCGAGGTCGACCTTGACCTTGAGGTCAAGAATCTTAGAGTTACAATTCAGGATGTCAGATTTATTCAGAAAAAGAAGTGTAAAATGGGTTAGAACAGGGGAAAAAGCCAGATCCAAGTCAAAGACCCATTCGAGGCATTTGACATGACCCAAAACACTTGTTCAGAGGGCTAAACCAGTCCTAAATGGAAGTGCTTCCATTTTACAATGCTACACCTTGTTAAAGTTTATACATCAAAGTAATACCATCTTCAGATAATGGTTAAGAAAGCATATTTAGATGTATCCATTTCATATTTATATTCTTGCCACTAGAAAATTTTAACTTCATTCTATTTCAACATACTCAAATTTATCTTTCTACGAAAAAAAGAGCCTAACAAATCAACATATTGTCTAATGGGTAAAAGCACAATAATTTGTCACCCTTTTACAAAGGAAAAGGCTAACAACACCAAAAAAGAAAAACTTCAAGGGCATAAAAGTCACATTTTTGTTGAGAATTTGAAGATGATTTAATCTGATGAAATGTGTGAAATAGGATTAATTTTATGCCTATAATTTTAAAAAATTAATTTGAACAAAAATGAATATGTTTTTTTATTTTTTTAGGTCTATTTTTCATTTCCTAAAAAATACTACAAATCAAAGAGTTTACTTCCTGCCAAATAATTATAAGTAAAACATTGTTTTTTCCTCCAATTTTAGAATATGTTATAGATGAAATGTATATCTAGTGCAAGAAAAAATAAATAAGTGTTTTTATCTATGGTTTTCCCTTTATAAGTATTCAAAGTTGAACTTACTTGAAATCAATAGTTTTTGTCTCTCGCCACTTTTCCCCTATCAAAACTAAACCAAAAACTAAATAAATTACATATTTTTGAAGAGGACTCTCTTCTTTAGTGTTGTATATGATTTTAAAATTTTTTTGAATTGATTTAGTATTTTTCTATATTTTCTGAGTCAAAAACTTCTCAAAGTTTAAAATACCTACATGTAGTTTTTAGCAAATCATGTTTTGTAGTTGAAACAATATAAAATTTATATGTCCAGAATCATAGTTTCAAGAGCTAGAAAAGGGTACTTTTAGTTTTTTTACATTCTCTATTTTGAGCAGAGAATGGAATAGCGGAAGTGCAAAGTTCTAGTTCTTTTATGTTTTTGGAGGTTTGGCTGCCAATATGGCATGCCATCTAGGCAGACTCGACCGAGTCCAACTTGACTGATTCCTACTAGGCCGAGTCCCCTTAGCCCCTCAATGTGCAAATGAGGGGTTTGGGGTTCTTTTTCACTATTTGAAATAGTAGTTGGACTTGGCCGAGTCCTACTTAGCTGAGTACCACTTGACCTAGTCAACAAGGCCACGTAGGCACCTTTTAGCATTTGTGTGGTGCCTACGTGTACTTGGTCATGTTGGACTTGGCTGTGTACGGCTCAACGGAGTTAAACTAGGTCGAGTCTGTCAAGTTATCCTAAAAGGCAATAGATTATTGTGTATTTACCCTATTATTATAATGCATATTCTATGTATATTTGTTCAACAATATCTTGAGAACCATCCACCTTCCTTAAATTAAGACAATAAGGGATTTGAATTCTCAGTTTACATACCTTTCAACTCTGCATTATCCAAGCATGAAACTATGAATGCGTCCTTCTTTCCACAACTACACCTATGGTAAATTTGCCAACTTGCATGGGACATGTAGTTATCTCTTCATTCTCATCAATTATCTTATTTAATTTTTTAACCCAGCATAAAATTTTACTTAAGTTTTCACTAATTTATTTATTCACAATGGGTTTTCCTTGGTAGCCACTTTAGGGCCCTAACCCAGGTATTCTGAGCCACTCCCCTAACTATGTTCATAGTAAACCCTCCTATGCTCCAAACTAAAAACCAAAATAGAAACCATTACAAATCAAATAACCATGTAAAGAGATCCTCATAAATACATCATTTCCAATAAAATATTAAACAAATTTTGGAGCATAAAAAAATACAAAATCATTAAGAGGATCCATAAATATCATCATAATAGTTCATAAACATTAAAGCTAAGTCATAGAAGACTCATGTAGAGGATCTCATGGGATCTCTTTGGATTCCAAAATATAAACCATAACTTGATACCCTATAAATCATGCAACAATCCCTTTGGTTCCAATCATCATTTTCATAACATATCCATCATCAAATTGGTAGAATCTAACCCTAGATTATTCAGAGAGAGAGAGAGAGAGAGAGCCATCTCATGACCTTAATTACACAATAGGCCCTCAAATCAACATGTAACATCAATCAAGAATACTCCAATCATATGAGATCATGAAACATAATCGTCCAAGAATCATGTCAAAATCAAATCATTAAGACACAACCCTAGCCTCTTGTAAGACTAAGGACAACCCAAAATAACAACAAAGAACTTATACCATCACATTAAGAGCATAATATTACCCTTTATATCCTCAAGCTGATTCATGTCAACTTAACTTATAAGAGTGATATACATCCATATACAAAATAATAGAAATGAATAACCAAGATATAAAGAATTCCAATTCATAACAATTCCCTTAACCAAGCCTCATACACACATTATGAGATATCCAACATTAAAAATACAACAAGAACCCATATGCAATATCAACACAACGAAACCACAAGACCACATTAGTGAAATATGTCAAAATAGCCTATAACTTATTGTATTTCCCTTACTTGAATATAAAGCTTTTAGTAGTCTCTTTTCTTATATAAAGCTTCCCATCTATTTACTCCCTAATTTGCATTTCTCCTAAAATCAACATCTTATGATACATATAATAACACTCTTTTATGTTCAAATGCATTGGAAGATTTAATAAAAACCTCCTTGATAAGTTCCTACTTACTTTCTAAATAAAAATGACAATTACAAATAATACATTTCCTAACCCTAATGTAATAACATATATTCTTAATGAATGTTTCCCTTTTCACAACTATGTCCAAACATATTGCAACCATAAATATAATATAGTCTATGAATATTAATCACATAAGCAATTATAATGTAGATACTACATCTTTTATAAATAAACAAGCACATCTATAAAATCAAACAAGTAGTTAAATTTATCAATCTCTTAGATCATACATGCAATATAGAAAATGCAAACTATTATCATCTCTATCTACACAATTTTAATAATATTCTTAATTTAGTAATTTTATAAATGCACTCTAATGGAAAATTTATAGCTTAACAATAAAACAACTATATAAGCCATGTTAGTTTCCTTTAAATCCCCCAATTCCTCGCAAAAGACACCAAGATATCAAATTATGTATAGATATAAATATTACAATTTTACTTAACAATGATAACATAATTTAAAACTAAAGGTAAAAACTCTAACTACTAGAAAACATTATCTTCCATCAATTTTATACCAATGAACTTATCAATCAAATTAAAATCGTGTACTTCTAGTCGACACAATTTTCTTGACATCTAAATTAAGGCAAAAACTTAACCATGAAATAAATAAAAATGGATTACTAATTGTATATACCATTTGAAATCTAAATTTTAGAATGATTCCATTCAACTCAATTGTTATGATAAACAAAATTCTTCTTGAAAGTTGTGAAACTAAACATAAGCATCTATCATGAACCTCCTTTTCAAATTAACTTTTAAACAATCATTCCTAATTAAAATCGCAATTATAATATTTCCAATAACTCCTTTACTTAACACAAGGACACCCAAACACCATAATTAGATTTGGTAAACTAAGCATATGCAAATACAACCATTAACAATAAGTAATAATATCATTAATAATTCACTTATCCACATGTTTTTATTTTCCTCTTTTTCTAAATTGATTTTTAAGATAATAAAACAGTCATGAAACTAACTTAATTAAATACAATCAATTACTAATAAATATAAAATAAATTTATTTATCTTTTAAATCAAATTTCAACTTATTATTTTAATCATTTGAAATGTCCATGATTAAAATAATCTCAAACAACTTAACAACCTTAAATTGCTTTTAGAAACTAAATGACAACCATTAGTTAGATATAAAACAAACCATTCAACACCATAGCCAATTATATGTTATTGACCGATTGAAAAGGTAACATTATTTCTTACTTAATTAAAGTCAAATTAAAATAATAATCACACAAAGATTAATGATAATCTAAAAAGGTTATTGATCAATCTGTGTTAATTAATCTCTTCTCATAAAATGCGTTCACTATGGAAACATAAAGCATGAACTCACACATCCCCTAAAGTACCAATGCTCACATAAATGCCAAACAATGGTCCCAAACTCAAAAGAGAGGCACATACAACTAGGAAGGTATTACAAAACTCTACTCATAGTCCGATGGCTATAACAGCTGATGCGCACACTTTTTCCAATACCTCCAATACCTTAGTGTGACCTCTTATAACTAGATGCTCACTACTTATCATTACAGAATGAATTTATCACTACTTTACATTAGTATTACCACATAACACAAAAAAAATCTTTATATTTTGCAGATATAGAGGTGTTTACAGATATCTCTTCTTTGCCTGGAAATGGATACACACTGTTGTTTATACGTCCACCGCGCTTCATAACCACAAACAAAGCCCAACGAAGGACTGTTCACAAAATAAAATGACGAGTTGGGATAAATAGTTGATTACAATGCACTGCAGGCTCTTTGGGTTTCATTCATGAACAGTGTTAAAAGCATGTGTGGGTAGAACAATTTCATGCAAGATGACACGAATAAACCATGACAACTGTAATAATGCAAGATGACACGAATAAACTGCGAGGACTCGAATAATGACAATGCCTTGAGAATAATTTATCACCCTGCGACAGAACAAATTCTTCGCGTTTGCGATTACATGACAGTAATTTTTGGTTTTAATTTTCAAATAGCAGTGCTTTCACATATCTCTTTTGTGAGCAGTATCAAGGGCATGTGCAGGTACGGAGATTCCATTAAGAGAACACAAATAAACTAGGAGAATAACAAATTTCGAACATTTGGTTTCATGAAACAGCCTTAATTCAAGTAACATTTAAATTTAGTTTAAAAAATATCGATTTATTTAAATTTATTTATTTATTATTAGTTTTATTTTTAAAAATATATTTAAATATCAATTTTTAATTAAAAATAATAATTATAATATATATAGTAATTTAATAGTTCTACATGTGTTTTCTAGTCTTTACTTTATAGAAAGTAAAATAAAATGATAACTGAAATTAGTCACAATAATTATTATAATTTCTTGATATTGTTCAATTTCAAAATGAAAATTCTTGATTATTATAATTATAACGATATAAATTTATATTAAATAAAATAAAATTTAGTAAAATATAATAAATTTATTAAAATCCTAATTATAATTCACAATATAATTACAATTCATTACTAAATTAAAAGGAAAGTACTAGGCACTAGTTGCACTTGATTAGTTTTTATTACTTTTAAGGCGATTCTAATTTCTCATGAAATTAGAGGTCTTTTTATTTGTAGTTACAATTTGTTCTTTTTGGTAAATTGATCTTCTCTGTTCATGGATTTTATTCTGAAGAGTTTTCTCATATATACAGGTACCATCATTTGTGTTGATTTATATTTTTGATATATAATTGTTTTTCTAATTTATTGTAAGCATATTTTAAAACATATTATGTATTTATCTTTTAGAAATTGGTGTAGGAAGTTAATTATACTACTTTCTCACCTTTCTAAAAAGAAAACATAGTAAAAACAAATTAACAACTATTTATGTTGTGCTAAACTTGATACCACCAAATTAAAACCTTCATACAATTTACAATTAAGAATTGAACATAAACTATACGATATTATTTGGGGAAAACAACCATTAAAACCTTCATACAATTTACAATTAAGAATTGAACATAAACTATATGATATTATTAGGGGAAAACAACCATTGGTTATTTAAGATTATCTATTATAAAAAAACATTTTAGTACTACCATACATATATCTTATGAGACATTGTAAGATATAATCATTATTAGTACTTGCCCGGTAGACTAAGTACTATTGTATCACTTTTTGAGTTTTTGATGTTAACGGGTGATTAAATGAACTCTTCTACACCAATGAAAATAAATTCTATTTTACATTTCATAGATGCAAAATTTTTAGCTTTATAATATCTACAAATTATTTATTGAGCATTTCATTGGGTGATTGCATTTGAGCTCTCATTTTTTTCGGCAACTGCTGTTTGCTCTGTTGCACACTTGTTCAACCATTTTATCGGTATTTTCTTTATTTAATTTCATATATTAGACAAATTACTTATTTCAAATATGATTGGTTGAATTTGTTTGGTGTTATAAGACCTTTGTTTGAAGAATTCTTCCAAATTTCACTTTGGTGTACACATGATATTGATTTATTTATTTTTTATAAATTTTTTATATTCATCATTAATAATTAGTCATTTTTTATTATTATTTATGAAAATTTTATAATTTATCATTCTACAAAGATGTGTTGTATTAATATTATACAAATATACTTAATGATAGTAATTCAAATTTAATTATATTTTTATTTATTTTTTAATATTTAAAAAAAAATTATTTTTATATATCAAATTTTTAGTGTAATAGGATCTGTCCAATTATATTGCAGAAAGTGTTGATGAAGTATTTTCAAATATATTCTACAATAATGTGGATCAATTCTATGGTTTATACATTTTCCATTTTTAAACTTGTGAATATCATAGTTTCATTTATTTATATAATTTCAAGCTAGCTATTATTAGACCTAAATTAGTGACCAATAATCTAATGACCACTCCTAATTTTATCTAATGAAGTAGTTCATTATTATGGAACATATTTCTTGAAAAGAAATTCAACTATTTTTTAGTGTCAATAAGTAGGAAGCATATATATTTTAATGTGAACATTTAGATAATCATGTAGATATGGATTCTATTTAACATCTTGAAAAATTTATCAATGATAAGAAAATACCTTGTTTCAAGAAATTAAATTGATGGGCATATATTTTTTTTTTCAATTCTTGTAAATCAAATGCATACTTTAATCAATTTTCTTTCAAATAATTATTTTCCTAACATTTATTTGTCTAATGATATCATTCCTCAAGAAATTAAATTGATCTGCATATATATATTTCTTTCCATTCTTACTTGAATCAATTTTCTATTTCAAATAATTAGTTTCCTAACATTTATTTGTCTAATGATAGCATTCCTCTTTCATCCCTATTTTTACAACTAGATATTTTTACAATATAGAATTAGTTATTTTGTTAAAGGTATATAATGTTTTCATCACACTTTTCACAATTAATCTATTCCTCTAAAATCAAAAGAATGTTCAAAGTTTATAATCTATCATATATTAATCTATTCCTCCAAAATAATGTTCAAAGTTTATAATCTATGATCTATTAATCTATTCCTCCACAATAATTATAAAAAGATTAAAAAATTATTTTACATATAAATTAAATTTTGAATTAATTATATTTCTAATTGAGCTTTAACATAAGTATAAACTAAATATTTAACCTAACCTAATAAAATATTAAATAAATTTAAATAATTATTTAGTTTAATTTCAACTATCATTATAAAAAGTTATTACTTCTATGTAAAATATAATAATTAAAAAATTAATGTATTATTATTTCTACTTTAGTTTCTACTATAACTAAAGGCAAGTACTTAGCCACTACATGGCACTTGTTTTAAAATATATAAATTTTGTTCAAATTTTCATAATAAAAGTAATATGAAAGTTTTACTTATAAATAATTTTATTATTTATTTTTAATAAGATAAAAAAAATATTCATTTTAAAAATTCAAATTATTATATATTTTCTATATCAATTAATGTTGATATATTTGTGATTTACCTTGTAATAATATTTTGTCCTAGATTTATTACAATTTTTAATAAAAATATTGACAAATTTCAATACAACTTCTAAACAAGATTTTCAAAGATAAGACAACGTCATAAGAACCTATTAATAAAATTAAATAAACTATAAACCTAAACAAAATATGCATTATCCTTAAAATAATAGTTAAAAAACATAATAAGAAAACAAATTAACAAGATTATTTTTACAATTTTGTAATCAAAATGCTTAATATATTAAAATAATTTCATAAAAAATTGAATTTAGGAAAATCGTTAATATATTACATGCTAAAGACATGTTTACAAAATATTGTAATTTTCTTTTAAAAATGTGTTCTTCAAGTGAAAAAAACTAGGCTTAAGGATTCTGCCCAAAAGTTTGTGGCTATTGAGAAGCAAAAATTTAGGCTTAGGGATTCTATAATCTTCTTGGCTATACAAGATGTCTTGAAAATGCCATCGAGAAATTTTTTAAATGATTGGTTAAATAAAGTATGGGAGATTAAGTTTGGTTTTCATTTTACATATTTTTGTATGCTTTAGAAAGGGTTATTCTCAGTGTTTTTTCAAAACCCTAAATTACAGAAAGAAGTTGTTAATAGAATGTTTTGGAATATTGGGACATCTATCTTTCGAGCCATTCATTGGTCTTTCGGTGTAGCCCAGCATGAAATACTGGCCCTCTTAAGCCCTAGATGGCTGACCATTGGCAACCTCCACCCATTCCTTTGGAATATTATTCCCCAAGTCATGGAATTCATTGGGAAAATTCTCAGAATTGATCAGTCGAATACCCTTATTTTGAACACAGATGCTCACATTTTGGTATCTATTTCCTTGGGTTTTGATTTTCCCAATGAGTGATTTTCTCCCATCTCCTCCTAACCTAGACATTTCTCTAGTTGCTTGAGCCTCCTTGGATGCCCTCATGTCTTCCTTCAAAAAGGATGCTATTTCATTCACCAATACCAGTTAAAGTGACTCTTCTCTAATAGATATTTCTCAAGGGAAACCTTGGACTTTGGACTAAATGATAAAAAAACCCAAGTTGAAATATAGAACTATGAATGACAAGAAGATTGTTATTGTAAGACTAAGAAGAAAATCCATTTCTAAGAGCAGGCAATCTAACCCAAAGATTTATGAGGTGCACCCAGCCCCTCCTACCAGTAATCTACCTAATGCCTCTAACCTTCCATCCACACATCTTGGAGGGGAAGTGGTCTGAAGCCTCACTCTCTCAGTTGTTTCACAATAGAGGCCACCCACTAGGAGTGGGGTTTTAATGAGTGGAACTATTGTGAGCTCCCATGAACTGACTGTAGTTTCGAAAGGGAGTGTTGTTTCCCGTGATTGGGAGGATAAACTAAGCAACTTTACCCTAACTGTTATCTGTACCCCTTCACCCTTGCCTCACCCCCAAAGAGTGGTGCTATTCATCAAAGTACCATACCAATGGTGCTCAGGAACCCCTCCTCTCCAAGGGGTGTGAATTTATGGTTGAGGATGAGAAGCTTGGAGAAAAGGGGGCTGATGAAATGCAAATTGTCCCCTCTGATGATATCTACCATGAATTTCACCCTTTCACTTTCAATTTGAAATGGAAAGGTTGTGCTAAGAAGATCAAAGGTGCAAGGAACAATAAAGTTATTGTTACTCTAACGGAGGGTGATGGAGACATATTTTTGAGGAGGAAGAGAGAGAGAACCCCCAATTGCAATAGTATTGAAAAATCTGCTAAGATCACCAATAAGAAGCTACCCAACTGCACTTCAAAAGATTTCATTCTCCCATAGAGTCTGACTTTTAAAATCTTATTCATGGATTTTAAATGTGCATCCTAGAATTTTCAAGGTTTAGAATCTACAGATAGCAAATACATTATCAAGAGATCTCTTAGAATGAATGGTGATATTGATATCCTCCTCCTTTAAGAGGTTAAATCCGTGGGTTTTACTCTTGATATTTCCCTTAAATGTATATGGAAATAATCGAAGTAATTGTCTACTAACCATCAGAGATGCAAGCGAGGTACATCTCATTGATCTTAGGCGGAGAAAACATGTTTCAGAATGGGGTACTTCACCTTGTAATAGGGCCCTTTGGGTCTCCTTAAAGTAAAAGGATACTGAATTTGGGGTGTATTCCATTTATGCCTCAAATGATTATAATATGAGGATTGATCTATGGAAGTAGATCTGCAACCTGAAAGATATCCCTTGGACTATGGTTGGAGACTTCAACATGATTGAGAAACCTCATGATAAAGCGGGAGGGAGTAAATTTGATTAGAAGAGTAACAAATAATTTGTAGTGTATAAAATGGTGAATAAACTTAAGCTTTTTGGTCCACTAGATGGCCTCAAAGAAGTACACAAAGGTATTTGGCACACTTGTCAAATTTTCAAAAGGGAGAAATGAGAATCTATTATAGGCTAGATAGATTCTATCTCAACAAAGAGATATTTGGTTGTAGAACTAATTCTAGTGGAATCAATGTGAAAGTGGTTCCCATTTCCTTATCTGATCACCATCCTATCCTTGCCACTATCTTCTTTATAGATCTAGACTAGCTCAAGTGAGAGGCTTGAGAGATGGTTTTTCTCTCAATACGTCCCTTTTGGAGGATGAGGCTACTGGAGTAGCAGTGAACATCATTAATCAGTTTAACTCTAAAATTGATAAACACACAAGCTCTATTGAAAAATGGTCATAAAATACTACCACTTGGAAAGCATTGTTACAAATCATTCGGAAGAAGACATCCAAAGACTCTTGGAGGGAGGAGTATGAACTCCATATATCAATTTGTGAGGAAGAGAAGAGGGTGCAAGGGGACCCTACTGATTTACATGTTGTGGATACTTTATCTTGATGGAAGGATTCTATTAGGGAGACTTGAAAATCATAAGATTAAGGGGAGGCAGAACTAGGGCTAGGGTTAATTGGATAAATCTTGGAGACAGGTTCCAAATTCTTCTTCAATGTGATTAAACAAAAGGAATCCATAGACAGGATTGACTATATATGTGATGAAGGTTATAACTTGGAGACTCAAGATAAGATCCTCAATTCCTTTGCCTCTTTCTATAGAAACATTTTCACTTTTGAGGATACTCAACACTTTATGGAACCAGCAAGGATCAAGATAAAAGGTATTCATACAGAAAAAGTATCTGATGAAGATGTGGCTTGTCTTGGTAGGAACATCTTAGTGGAAGAATTAAAAAATGCTATACTTAAAATGGCCAAAGATAAGGGCCCAGGTGTAGATGGACTCGTGGTGGAATTTTACAAATCTAATATTGATTGGATAGGAGGGGAGCTTCTCTAGGTATATGAGGAGGCAATAGAGAAGGTGTTGTTGGGTGTTGATATTAAATTGTTGAGTAATGAAGTACAGGGATTGTAGTATAGAAGTCTTACCATACGGGGATTGTAGTATGACACTCTTGAAGCACGTGGATTGTAGTACGACAGTCTTGCAGTACGTGGAACACCGTACAGAGGTGTTGAAGTCTTGCAGTATGTATGAAGTTGTTGAAGTGGGAACTACCGAGTATGAGCAAGATGCTGAGTATGAGTATGAGCATGGTGCTAAGTATGATAGGTATGGTGAGCATTCATACAGAAAGCATGAGTACGATAGGCATGAGTATGGCAGGCATGAGTATGATAAGCATGAGCATGGCAGGGATGAGTACGTGAATGTTTCCAATATGATGACAGTTATGGTGTGAAGTAGAGTTGGTTGATCGGTTATGTTATATGATGGTTGACATACCAAACTCCATAACAAATTGCATAGTGTATAAATGTATGCGAGATTCGTTGATAGAGTAGGCTAAGTCTGTGGTTGATAGTAATGGTTGTATTTTTGTAGAGGCTATGAGGGCTTAGGCTATGAGCCTGAAGAACAGTGTCATAGCGGTAAAAGTGAGGTTGATTGCAAAGGCAATCTGAGCCTAAGTCTATTATTTGTATGTAATATATTGATTACTGTAATACAAAGAGTGACACTCTAGTTCTTGGCTAGTGGGTTTTTCCCGAAAAGGGTTTCCCATGTAAATCTCTATCTCATGTGTTTTATCTTGTGTGTGCCTTTATTTTGTTTGTTCTTATTTTTCCTATGCATCTCAGTAGATTTGATCTTTATATAATTTCCCTTGTAAATTGACATTTGGAAGGTGTTTCTACTAGTAGCTTTCCTAACAAGTGGTATTAGAGACAGACCCATTACCATTATTTTGTTGGATAGGGTTGGTTGTTTGGGTAGGGTTGTTCATTGGTGTCAATTTGGTTCCAGTGGGAGTTAGTGAAGTGTTGATCTTGCAATTGAGATGGTAGGTACATTAGGGAGAATAGAAATTGAAAATTTTAATGGCACAAACTTTGAGTTGTGGAAACTTAAAGTTGAAGATATGTTGGTAGACCGAGATCTATGTACTGCTGTGTTTGGGAACAAGCCTTCGGGCATGAAGCAAGAAGATTAGAATCTGGCATATCAAAAGGTGAAAGGAATGATATGATTGACACTATCATATAGTGTTCTGTTAAACATCTATGAGGAGAAAACTACACATTCTTTGTGGAAGAAATTGAGAGATATTTATCAGGGAAAATCCTTGGTAAACAAGCTCTTCCCGAGAAAGAAATTGTACTCTATGAAGATTGATGAAGAAACTGTTGTGGCTGGTCATGTAAATGTGTTCAATATGGTGATTGTACAACTAACATTTGTTGGTGTGTCTATAAGTGAAGAGGATCATTGCATGTTGTTGTTGAGTTCTTTGGCTAATTCATGGGACCATCTTGTGATGGCCATTGGAAGTATGACTACTCAGTTTAAAATGCATGAAGTAGTTGCTTCACTTCTATCAAAGGAGATGTGGTGGAGGTCTTTTGAGGTGGCTAAGGAGGCTCTTTCTTTTTGAGATGAATCGAGGGACAATGATAAGAAGAATTTCAAAGTGAAGTGCTAGAATTGTGGGTAGACTGGTCATATCTAAAAGGATTGCAAAGAGAAGAAGAAGAAGAAGAAGAAGAAAGTGGAGAATTCTTCTAATTTTGAGTCTTCTGATAGTGATGGTGAAGATGCTAGCAGTGCTACTTTGGCTAATCAGTCATCTAATGATGAATGGTTTGATTAATTTGGTCTTCGTGTGGAAGATGGTAGTCATGATGCCATGTGTGACTCGACACTATAGTATAGTAGGAGTTGATGGTAGTGACGTAGGTGCCATGAGTGACTCATCATCATAGTTTAGTGGGAATTTTGGTGGTGATGTAGTGAATGATCTTCATTGGTATTGCAGATGATGGAAGATGTGAAATCTTGATGTGGTGAAAGGATTTTATTTATTTTTCACATTTGCTAAAGTACTGTTTGGAGATGTTTATCTTCATGTGACTGAAGATGTGGAAATTTCAAGGGCTCAACAGGGTCCTTGGTAAAGGTGTGGATTCTGCTTTCATGTTAGCCATGTTGAGTAACTCCATACTTCATCAAGTGGGAGATTGTTGAGTAATGAAGTACGGGGATTGCAACAAGATAGTCTTACCATATGGGGATTGTAGTATGACAGTCTTGAAGTACATGGATTGCAGTATGACAGTCTTGTAGTATGTGGAACACTATACGGAGGTGTTGAAGTCTTGTAGTACGTATAGATTTGTTGAAGTGGGAATTGTCGAGTATGACTAGGATGCTGAGTATGAGTACAAGCACGGTGCCGAGTATGACAAGTATGGTGAGCATTAGTATGAAAATCATGAGTACAATAGGCATGAGTATGGAAAGCACGAGTATGATAGGCATGAGTATGGTGGAGATGAGTACGTGAATGTTTCCAATACAATGACAGTTATGGTGTGAAGTAGAGTTGGTTGACCGGTTAAGTTATATGATGGTTGACATACTGAACTCCATAATGAATTACATAGTGTATAAATGTATGCGAGATTCATTGATAGAGTACGCTAAGTCTGTGGTTGACAGTAACGGTTGTATTTTTGTAGAGGCTGTGAGGGCTAAGGCTATGAGCCTAAAGAACAATGTCATAGCGGTAGAAGTTGGGTTGATTGCAAAGGCAATCTGAGCCTAAGTCTATTATTTGTATGTAATGTATTGATTACTATAATATAGAGAATGAGACTCTGGTTCTTGGCTAGTGGGTTTTTCCCGAAAAGGGTTTCCCATGTAAATCTCTATCTCATGTGTTTTATCTTGTGTGTACCTTTATCTTCTCTATTCTTATTTTTCCTATGCATCTTAGTAGATTTGATCTTTATATAATTTCCCTTGTAAATTGACATTTGGAAGGCATTTCCGCTAGTAGCTTTCCTAACATAAATATGGTCTTATTAAACTAATACAAAAGGATAGAGATAGATCTTTCATCAAGAACTAGGGACCAATTACCTATTGATTGTATCATACAAACTCATAGATAAAGTCCTTGCATTGAGGATTGAGAATATTTTGCCATCAATTATCTCCTCCTCTCAAACTAGCTTTGTTAAAGGTAGATTCAACCTGGAAAATTTTATCACATGTTGGGAAGCCTTGGACTGTGATAAAGTCTCCAGTCAGTAGGTGGGTATGTTGTTGATTTAATACTAGAAGGTGTATGACATAATTGAATGAAAGTTTATTGACGTGATGTTAGATTGTTTGGGCTTCCCTCCTTTCCTTTTCCAGATGGTACTAATGTTGCTTAATGGGGCTAAGAATTTTGTAGAAATCAATGGTGTTAGATTAGAGTAGTTTGAGATTACCAGATCCATCAGAAAAGGTTGTCCCCTTGCCCACTCTCTCTTTGTCCTTTCTATTGATTCCTTGCACTATGTTCTAAGGGATTCTACTATCTCTCCGAGAGTGTCTAGCCTTGTTCTCCCTAATGAGGATGATATCACCATTGTCCAATTTACAGACAACACTACCATTCTCTTCCATTTATCTAAAGGAAACTTGAGTAAACTCATGTGCAAACTAGATCTATTTTTTCCGATTCTGATAGTAAGGTCTCCCTGGATAAATCTATCCTTTTAGGCTAGGTAACTCCCTTCCATCTTGGTGTAGTAGATTCTCCATGCACTGGGGTGGACCTGACCACATTGTTAGGTACCTTGGTATCTTGTTTGTTGTCAATCCCAACCTAAAAAACATGTGGGAGTGGGTGAAGGAAAGGATTGAGAATAAGCTTAAAAAATGGAACACTCACTTCCTCTCCTTGGCTAGCAGGATTCATTTTTTTCAGAAGATTCTCTCATCCTATACTATGTACTACTCTTCATCTTGGATGCTCAATCAAGTTTAGATAAATTACATCCAAAATATTATTAGCAACTTTATGTGGTCGAATGGGGAAAACATAAAACCCATTTTGTATGTTGGAAGTGGTATATCACCTGTAAAGAACATCAAGGGATAGGACTAAAGGATTTAAGGTTCCAAGGTGTTGCACTGGCATCCATATGGATAGCTAAATCTTTTGTTGGATTTGAACTATCGAAGATCCTTGTTAGGAACAACATCTTTAGAGCCTTCCTAGTTCATGCTAAATATTGGAAAGAGATTCATCTCAATGATCTCTTGCTAGGTAAGTTGGAGTTGAAGGTCGAAGGCTCTGTAGTCTTTAAGTCTATTTGGTAGAGTTGGATTTTTTATGAAAGATCATATTTGAAAAGTCAATTTGGTGGAACCTATACCACAAAAATAAACCCTTGGGCTTGTCACAAGGATTCTTTGCTAAAATATGGGATGCTAAAGGTATTAGATATATTTTTTTGAATATCATCAAAGAGGATAGTCTTTTGGAATGAGAAGTCTTGGTTGAGAAGTCTTATCTGCCCCAGTCTCAATGCAGAATATATTCTTCTCTAAGAGATTCTTGTAGCCACCTCAACCTTCCCAAAAAATATTGTGAGACCTCTCTTAGGATTTGCTAATTTCATGTGGCCTGATGGCACTCTACTTCCCTTGGTCAAATTTAAATATATTTATTTTCTCCTTACCCGCAAGATGGATATCAATGAGCACCTCAATTCTAAATGGAACCTCAATCTTGACTGACCTTTGTGGACTAAACATTTACTTAACCTTTGGCACCACTGTATTGAGCCCAAAACTCTCTGCTTTCTTTGGCGCCTCCTCCTATAAAAGCTTCCCCTCAAGAAACTAAATGGCGAGCCCAATATTTTTTCTCTATGCAACTTCTATGAATCTATCTCTCATGTGTTCTTTGACTATTTTTTTCAAAGGAACTCTTGGGTTTATTTGGGATGGTTCTTAGCTACAATTTTAATGTTTCTCATGTGATCTTTGGATACATCTTGTGTGATTACAATTGCAAGAACTCCTTTTGGCCATTTTTTTCTTCTTTGGTGTTATGGAATATTTGGAAACTTAGGAATAATCATGTTTTCAATGTGAAGAGTAGGTACCTTAATGAGCCTCTATGGAGACTCATATATTTTTATATTTCTCTATAGGTCACATTGATTTTGAAAATGAAGGAACAAAAATTTGTCAGTCTCCTTCATAATGGCACATAAGTGATCAACAAGAAAGAGGTGGCACATGGCTACATGGTGGTCAAAAGAAAGGAGGAAAGTGGATATCAGGACAATACCTTACCTACATGAAAATTAATTGAAGATGATTTTGACATTCCTCTAAGCCAGTTCATTTAGGGGTGAAAGAGCAAAAATAGAAATAAAAAAACACCAAAGAAAAGAGAAAAAATAAAAATTTTCAACAAGCTATTGGAACTTCTCTTGCACCAACATCAACCCTTCATCCCCCTTGTGCTACAAGGATTAGTTCCGAAGTTGTTACTAAGTTTTAGCTTTTGGTATCTATTTATAACCAATTTTTTTTCACTCTTTGATTATATATTGCATAACTATCTAATGTTGAACTCTTTCTTTTTTGGTATGGGTATGTAATTTGTATGAGTCATCTCTAATTATTGAGATTTTTTACATGTATGTTTGGACAACTTATAATTAATTGGAAAAAGAAAGAAAGAATACATGTCATAATATTATAATTTCTTTAGACAATAAATTTTTGTTATGTAAACAATTTAACAAAGTAAATAGTATAAAAATTATTCTCGAAGTAGATATAATGTACAAAGACTCTTATTATAAAAATACTCACACAACACAACTAAATGCAAAATAAAGACATACTTCATTTTACTGATAACAAATATGTGAATCAACTGCAACAAATATCATACTATAAGATAGAAAAATGAAATTGTAATAAGAGAAGAATAACATAAAGATTTACATTGTAAAAATAAAGAGATATTATATTATCATCATTAAATTTTTCTATTATTGACTTTATAAAGCCATTATTTTCCCCTACAAAACTAACTTATGAGAGTGAACTTCCAAACAAATCTAACTACAAAATAACTAAATTATTGAATGTAAACTTTATTTCCTAAGCCCTTGCACCCCTAATGTTTAGATTGTAAAGATATATAAGAACAAAATTATATCAGTATCAATTTTTTTTCCCTAAACTTCCTAGTCTTTGAAAATGTCTTGAATCTCTGAATATTTTTCATCAACATAAATTCAAACTTCCCTGTCTAGGAAAATGTTTTTAATCTCTAGCTCTTTTTAAGCATCAATCTAAACTTCATGGTTTAGGAAAATGTCTTAAATCTCCAACTCTTCATCAACATCACTCCTCCTTTTTGGGAAAATGTTCTAACTCTACATCAGTATTAACCAAAACTTTCCAAGCTAGGAAAATATATGATTATTTAGAAATACTTGTGAATCAAAACATACTCCATTATCTATAAGCATACCACTCCTCTTGTGAATTAAGACAAACTATATCAAATCCAGAGTAAAAAATATTTAAAAATGTGAGCTAAGAGAAACTTAATGATCCATAAATACCACTCACATTTATATGAATTGATAAAACCACAATTATCTGTAAAATAAAATGAGTTTTATGAAACTCAAGAAAAACACAATTATTTGAGAACAAGTCAATTATCTACAAGATCCATCATTTTTGATGAATGGATTCAAAGTATAGCAAGCCCCTTCTTTACTTTTGAGACATAAATAAAAAGTGATCTTATGCAATAAATCACCCCTTAGGATAAGCTAGCTTGGAATGATTGATACCCTCCTTCATCTATTTCCTCCAACCTACAATCTCATTTGTTATACTATATTCATTTCATGTCTTGAAATTTTCTTTAGACATAACTAGGATGCTTTTAAAATTGTAATCATTATACAAAGTAATAATGTACTATATAACCATATTAAAAATAAGATATTGGGTGCTAGAAAGTGATATCACACCATTATAAAAGCCTAAAAAATTATTTGAATTTATTTGCAATTCCAAAATAATACATCCCAACCCTTGTACATATAAAAAACTATTACAATGTCAATTGCAAACTTCTTATACTCTTCTTGCATATTTTAATTTAAAACAATAATTAAAAAGAATGCTTTGTATAGGACCTAGCAAAGAACTAGATGTATAAAACTCTTCTCTCATAGAAAAAGATTTGTAAAGAGATATCATTTCACCTTTTAGTGCCTTTATTCAAACAAAATTTTCTAGATAATTAATATTAGCTAGCAAGGTGTCAAAATCCTTTCTAGTTTCAAATTACTCCCTTAAAATGTGTCAACACATGGGAATGTCATACTAATACAAAATTTAATGCAAACCTTGAATAGATTTAAGTGATCAACAAATTGACAAACCTAGAAAAATGGTGAAAGAAAGAAATAAAGTGAAACCCATCATTTTCCAAATGAAATATACTTGACTTCACCTTCTTTCTTCTTCAAAGCAATGGCTACTCAAGCACATACACAAAAATCATAATTTGTTTCATACCAATATAGGACAACAACAAAAATAGCAATAAAAAGGGAATAATATAAAGATTTACATTGTAAAAATAAAGAGATACTATACTTGTTAATATGAGTTAGAACAATAGAGTGTGGGGGGCAGGGCGGGGGGGGGGGGGGGGGGGGGGTGAATCAATTTTTCTCAGGTCCTGATGTATATGATGCAGAGCCCTCCACTATCACCCTAAGAAGACTAATTCAACTTTAGAATTCAACAATAAACTTGGAATCCACTCAAGGATTTAACCTCACTCAAGGATCAAATGAAGCACTCTAACTTTGTAAGTTACTTCCACACACCATTCTTATGAATTCACTTCCTACTTCATTGCCACAATGTCTTATTGCATCAATTTCCTCCTAGGTCACCTAGTGTACCTAGCACCTCCACGATACCAAAATCCAAATTAGGCTTCTCTCACTGACCCTAGCACCTTGGATCATCTTATCATGGATTATCTACCATGATCCAACTCTCCACCAACTCCCAACAACTCATCTTTCACCATTTCACACTTTAGCCCTTCTAGGCCTGGCTAGTAGCCCTGTTAATATTGAAATCTACAAATTTCATGAAATGTTCCCAAAAAACTTGGTAAAGTAGTTAACTTTCCAAATACCCTTTTGGGATTTGTGAAACCCATCTCAACCTCAAGACCTCATTCCTTGACTGGTGAAGACTTTTAATACTAATTGCTCCCTTTCCTAAGCCTAATTAGGCTTGCTCAAGAAAAGAAATCCTAACCCTGCTTCTCTCCAAGGTCCTATGACCACAAACAATATTTCTAAACAAATCTACTTGTTTATCTACCAAACCCTCACTTTAGGGTCAATAACCTAGGGCTTTCTAGAAAACAACCTTCCTAGCCACAAAAAACCATAACGATGGTTCAAACACCTTCAAAAAAATCCTAATGGACATTTCCCACTATTATCTACCCTCTCCATCCACCATACATCTCCCGATCACCATTTGGTGCTTTCAAAGTGCACCTTCTACTACGTTTTCACTAGTCAAACATTGTTCTTTGTTCCTCCTTCACGCTTTCCCTGCAATAAGAACACTCCACTAAAATATGTTACATTATTGAACCTCTCCCACCAATTCATAGTCACCACAGAGGTGGGAGGGTCACTCCATGTTACTAGCTACAAGCCTAGATGCTGACTGTGCCTAAACTGCCAGTCACTGTCTCCAAATTACT
The DNA here is from genome assembly GCA_027943335.1 of Chamaecyparis obtusa. Taxonomy (NCBI): domain Eukaryota; kingdom Viridiplantae; phylum Streptophyta; class Pinopsida; order Cupressales; family Cupressaceae; genus Chamaecyparis; species Chamaecyparis obtusa. Next base: position 59,215 of record BSBK01009909.1, on the reverse strand, counting down.
AGTGTTTTCTTCAAATGTAATAACAACCAAAATAATGAATTAATGATAAAAACATGTAAAATCAATGTAGAAAAGTGTGTTTAAGTCATTTTGGAACAAAAATCACATTTGGTTTAATCAACACAATTCGTTGTCACCTAGATTGTACCCACGGGACAATGCACTTCAGAATTGCAGAGAATAACATTTTTTGTTGATTTTTTCATAGTTCTTTTTACATTTTATTCATTACACACCCTATGAATCTCCTAGACTCCCCTATTAGAATTCCCAAAACTCCTTTGATAACTGATCTAAAACAGTTATAGACTAACTGTTATCAAATAGTTTTGCTATTTTGCTAATGACTATGTTGACAAAGTTGTCAACTTGAAGACTTTTTATCTCTTAGACTTCTTATCACCTATAATGGGGTTTACCATGTATTTTAAGCTTATTGAAAACTATAAACTCCTATTCTACTCCCTAATCCCATCCTTTAGCCATTTGTGGCTATATTGACAATATTTTGTCAATTTTTAGATTTTTGCATTTTTAATGCATTCTTTGCATTTTATCCTTTGACTGACCCATGTTTCTTTATTATGGGATCATAATGACCTTAAAACCATATTAAACATTACATAAAATTCAAATGACCCCTATCCCATAAACCTTACACCTTAGCCATTTTGGCCTAGTTGCCAATCTTGGCAATCTATTACATTTTTAAGATTTTAACATTTCTATTACATCCCAATGGCTCAAAGGCCATGGTACATTATCAAATGACTTCATAGGTCCTCATTAGGTCTTCATTCATATTTTGAATTCATAGGTCCTCTCCTTAGGTCCTAATAGTGACCTTGTGTTCTTTATCCTCATAGATACCCCTGCACCAGTATAAAAGAATCTCAAAAAATTATCCTTAAATCAGATCCAATAACCAAAACAAACTCGGTCATCACTAATTCAATCATAGAAACATACAACAATGTAGTCCACTACCCAGCTGTAACTTAACTTGTAAAACATAGTAATGTTCAAACCAAAACATTCACACAAGCATAAACACTAGGATTTATAGTGGAAACCCAATTTGGGAAAAACCACTTTGTAACATGCTACTATTATTTTCACTCTTCTAAAGTGAGCTTGGTAAAAAGCCAACCCTATCAAAGTTTACAATACACAATGTCAGGTGTGACCTGGTTAAAGGATTTCAATCACCTTGTTAAAAGTGAGCCTAGTCATAGGACTAACATAGACTCCATTAGAATGCAACCTTGTTCAAAGGATTTAACATATGACTATTAGGTCAACCTCTGTTAAAAAGATTTTGACTGTTACAATGGTTAGAAAGTAGGAGCAATATTTATCTGAAAAATATACAACTCACTTTGCAAATATCAAATTCAATTCCGTACACTAATGTTGGTTTACTGACTTTGAAACTTTGCCATCTCCATCTTTGATCTACTCGAAACTTTTCTTCAAGCAACCACCACAATTCTCCTTCAGCCTTTTTTTCTTATTCAGTCAATAAAACTTTACTAATCTTCCAGCATTCTTTGTTCTCCTCCTGTCTATCCACTTTTATATCCAATACTTCTATATACTTTCCTTAATTAGGTTAACTCATCTTATGCTGCTCAATCTCATTCGTAGATCTTAGGGTTAGGTTAGATTCATTGAATCTACCTACTTCATGTTCTTCAGCTCCTTTTCTAGAATCATCTCAAATCTCTTAAAGATTTACAATAAAACATTTTATAGTGCATTTAATGTTTTCAAACAATCAATAAATAAAGTCAACATGTTTTACATAATCCAAGAATTCAACAATGTTGGCTCCAAAATTAAATTCTCTTCAAATATAAAATTGTTGATGCTCATCAATACTATGATCAACTACTCGGTCTTCATGTAGAAAGCTCAGTCATTACTAAAACTATTTCCTTGGCTTACACTTCCTTCCTCAGCAATTAACTATTGTTTGGTCGACACTATAATTTTACTCGGCATACATTGACTTAGTCAACACTAACATTACTCAGCTTAAACATGATTTTTCCATTCTTTGCTCGGTCAAGCCTACCAATTTACTCTTTAGTCTTACTAAGATAAACAATACATTATCTCATCATTGTGCAACATAGTCAAGTACACTTTGTAGTTCGACATGTTCTTGTTCTCTCTCGACACTATTTCCCTGATGCTCGACAGCAGCTGTCTATCACTCAACATTGCTTACCTGAGACTTAGCATTAGGTGAAAGTCTATTACTTGCCTCTTCTTCTTCCTCTATGTACACAAAAGATCTATAATCTTCTGGTTCTCTTTTACTGTCAACTTCATTTCTTTCTGCATACTCATCAATTTTTACATTCACCCTTTCCTCAATTTTGTTAGTGTTAGAGTTCAAACACTTATAAGCTTTACTTTTTGTGGAGTACCCTAGGAATATGTCTTCATCACTCTTAGCATCAAACTTTCCATTCCTAGTGTCTTTTAATATATAGCACTTACTTCCAAGGGTTCTAAAGTATTTAACACTTGGTGCATGCCCATTCCATAATTCATAAGGTCTCAGATTTGTACCTTTCTTGATCTATACCCGGTTAAGAGTGTAGATAGCAGTGCTTATAGCTTCTTTCCAGTATTTATGTGCCACATTCTTTTCAATCAACAATGTCCTTGCACAATCCAAGATAGATCTATTTATCCTTTCTGCTATACCATTCTATGGAGGTGTTCTAGGTATAGACATCTATCTTTTAATTCCTCTATCATTGCAAAACAAATTAAATTCATATGATATAAATTCTCCACCTCAGTCAAATCTAAGATATTTCAGGTTCCTACCTATCTCCTTCTCAACCTTAGCCAAATACCACTTAAAGAATTGAAAAGCTTCAGATTTTTATTTTAGAAACATCACATGCATCATCCTAGTATGATAATCAACAAATAAGATAAAGTATCTAGCACCATAATAACTTTGTACGCCCATAGGTCCACAAAGGTCAATATGAACCAAATGTAAAATTTTTTCATAAGTAAAGGATTTTCTCTTGAAACATGACTTTTTCATTTTTCCTAACTAGCATTCCTTGCACATCACATTCTTAGGTTTCTTAAATCTGGGTAGACCTCTTACCTTTTTCTTCTTACTTATCTCTACCAGATTATCAAAGTTAACATGACACAACCTTTTATGCCATAACCAAATATCATTAAGTTGTGCAATTAAACATGTTTCTTCAGATAGGTCAAGATAGAACAAATTACCTCTAGTTTGATCTCCACTTCCAATTAGTTCTCTAGTAGCATGAAATATTTTAGCTTTCTTGTGATGAAATTCCACTTATTAATTAGTTTTGTTAAGCTAAGAAACACTTAAAAAATTATAATTAAGACCTTCAACCCAATATGCATTCTCACAAGATATCTTATTAGTCAGTTTAATCAAACATTTTCCTCTAATAGGACATGGTGCATCATTGCCAAATTTTACACATTTACCTCTGTAATGATGTAAGGTCTTAAACTTATTTTTGTCACCAGTCATGTGATGTGAACAGCCACTGTCAATAATCCATTTATCATTCTTGTTCAGATAGGATTTCAATGTAGTTTTCTCATCCTCACTAGATTCATCTTTCATTGCAACATAGACTACCTCAATTTAAAAATCATCACTATCATTATCAGTGTCAGTTTCTTTTTCAGCAATGTAACAAGATTTCTTACTTTTTCCCTTGTAGTCTTTGTTCCATCGGTAGCTTCTGTCATCTTTTCTATCTTTGTGTTTCCTTTTCCTTTCATCATCTTTATCCTTCCTGTCAGGACATCTAGTAGCTATATGAACAACTTTATTACATGCAAAAACATATAATAGGGAGTTTACCTTTATACTTTCCTTTTCCCCTTCTCATTCTTCTAGCCATAAGAGATTCTAGATCTTCTAGATCTTCATCAAAAGTGTCACTGTCACTTTCACTATCACTTTCACTTCCACTTTCACGAATGCATCTTTCTTTTTCTTTCTTCGGCTTGTTCAGAACTAGTTGTGACTTGAAAGAAGATTCAACATTTCCAATACTTCCAATAGTGAAATTATCATAGTTAGAGTGTTCAAAATTAGTTAGCTTACCAACCAAACTTTCCAAAGTAAGTACATTAGTAGAGTTACATCTAGATTCCTGAATAGCTGAGATCTTAATAGCATATATAGGACACAGGGTTCTTATTACTTTCCCAATTATAGTTTCATCATCAATAGCCCCATTTGCTCTTCTAATAGTATTTACAACTTCTTTTATTCCACCACAATATTGTGCAATGTTTTCACCTTCTTGCATTCTCATTTCATCACACTTACCTCTAAGACTCTCAGTTTTTTCTTTCAGCACATTCAAGTCACCACCATAGATCCTTGCAAGAGTGTCCCACATATCCTTAGTAGTTGTGTAGTCTATAATGTCCTCAAATTATGGATATCTCTGGGCAAATGCAATTTCTAGCATTGCTTGATTATGTTCTTGCTTAGCTCTCATTTCTTTGGTAGTCAAAGGTGCGATAAGTGAGATATAGTTGTTCTTAATGTAGTACTTTGCAGAGATGCCAATACTAGCTAGATGTAGCTTCATCAAGCTTTTCCATGTAGGGAAGTTTTCCTTGTTCAGCTTTGGTACCTCCTTCTTATACATCTTGATCATCTGCTTCAAGCCCCTTTAAACTTGATTTTTGTCAACACTAATAATAAGCAACAAAGCTCTGATACCCATTGTTAATATGATTTAGAACAAGAGAGAGGGGGGGTGAATCAGTTGTTCTTAGGTCCTGATGTAGAAAATAATCTCAAAAACTTATCCTTAAATCAGATCCAATAACCAAAACAAACTTGGTCATCACTAATTCAATAATAGAAACATACAACAATGCAATCCACTACCCAGCTGTAACTTAACTTGTAAAACATAGTAATGTTCAAACCAAAACATTCACACAAGTATTAACACCAGGATTTATAGTGGAAACCCAATTTGGGAAAAACCACTTTGTAACATGCTACTATTATTTTCACTCTTCTGAAGTGAGCTCGGTAAAAAGCCAACCCTATCAAAGGTTACAATACACAATGTCAGCTGTGACCCGGTTAAAGGATTTCAATCACCCTATTAAAAGTGAGCCTAGTCATAGGACTTACATACACTCCATTAGAATGCAACCTTGTTCAAAGGATTTAACATATGACAGTTAGGTCAACCTCTGTTAAAAGGATTTTGACTATTATAATGGTTATAAAGTAGCAGCAATATTTATCTGAAAAATATACAACTCACTTTGCAAATATCATATCTGATTCCATACACTAATGCTGGTTTGCTGACTTTGAAACTTTGTCATCTCCATCTCTGATCTGCTCGGAACTTTTCTTCAAGCAATCACCACAATTCTCCTTCAGCCTTTTCTACTTATTCAGTCAATAAAACTTTACTGATCTTCCAGCATTCTCTGTTCTCCTCCTGTCTATCCACTTGTATATCCAACACTTCTATATACTTTTCTCAATTAGGTTAACCCATCTTATGTCATTCAATCTCATTCATAAATCTTAGGGTTAGGTTAGATTCATTGAATCTACCCGCTTGATGTTCTTTAGCTCCTTTTCTAGAATCATCTCAAATTTCTTAAAGATTTACAATAAAACATTTTATAGTACATTTAATGTTTTCAAACAATCAATAAATAAAGTCAACACATTTTACATAATCCAAGAATTCAACAATGTCGGCTCCAAAATTAAATTCTCTTCAAATATAAAATTGATGATGCTTGGTCAATACTATGATCAACTACTCGGTCTTCATGTAGAAAGCTTGATCATTACTAAAACTGTTTCCTTGGTTTACACTGACTTCCTCGACAATTAACTATTGTTCGGTCGACACTATAATTTTTCTTGGCATACATTGACTTGGTTGACAATTAACATGATTTTTACATTCTTTTCTCGATCAAGCCTACCAATTTAGTCTTTAGTCTTGCTAAGATAAACAATACATTATCTCATCATTGTACAACCTAGTCAATTACACTTTGTAGTATCAAGATAACTCAACCTTTCCTTAGGTACTATTGTTACCAACCTTGCCTAGCCCCTTAGCAACACTCAAATAGATATAGTACTTTCATAAGTAGCAACAGTCTTACCAATTAAGGTTTGACATCAATGACAATACAACAATTGTTTCAATTGCAGTTTCCAACAATACTATCATCATTCAATTTTTCTATTACATTTAATTTTTCATTCAAAAATAACTTAGGAAAATGAACTTTCCAACTAACCTAACTACAAACTAATTAATTTTTTGAATGTAAACCTTATTTCCTAACACATGCTAAAAATATAAAATAACACTACGAACATATCTTGTCATGACCCTCTTGCAATTTTTCTTCTACTCTATTTTTTGATTCCTTTTAAATTCAACCTAAAACAACATTGAAAATTTTATTGTACTAGTGCTTGCACCTAAAAAGGTTCAAGTGTGATGTCAATAGGATATTGTATATGAGTTGATATATAGGACAAAATGAGGTAATATACAAGTGGAATATAAATTGTTTTAATTTATAATATTGTATGTATGAGATTTTAATTTTATACAATATTTAGAAGGCATATATGCTAAAATTCACAACTATTGTAATGTTGTATCCATAGCAGAATGCACAATTTACATTCAAAATCACAATAATATAAAAAATTATGTAATTTTGATGGATTTATTTCTTGGAAAGGTATGACATATTAGTTCCTTTATTTCTCGAAGCTCCCATATGGTCTCCTAAGGTTGAACACAAATAAGACCAAACTTAATAGAAATTGTGAGCTATGCAAAAACACCATTAATAGAAAGACAAAAGATTGAACACATCAACTAATGTGGTAGTACAAAGTATCAAATATGTGACTTGATAAGGCACAATCAAGTGGATGTTGGATTATGGAGAGGGGGGTTGAGTCAGTAATCCTTGGTTATCTGTACCTTAAAAAATTTCTCTAATTCAACTAGGTTAGACACACTTCAATATTAACCAATAACAGTAAATTAACTTTATCAATCAGCAATAAAATTCATAGTAAACATTCAACACTTATAAAACCAATATTTAACATGGAAACCGAATTTGGGGAAAACCACTGTGGAAATTGTCACCCACTAAAGAAAAACTCTTCTGAAGTATGCTCACTTAAAAATAAATCTAGTTGAAGATTACAATACGCACTGTTAAATGTGACCCTATTAGGGGATTTTCCTTGGATCTGTTATAATCTTCACCATGTTAGGATTGGTCTAGTTAAAGCTCTTCAAACACTCTTTTAGAATGACTTACATTTTGAAAGGATTTACAATAAGACTATTAGCTCCACTCGGTTAAGATATTTTTTTGTTACAAATATTAATAAGAAATAGTGAATAAATTGACCTATAAATCTGTAACTACCTTTTTCATAATCAGATCTCTTGTGCACTCTTTGTCTCCACTTCATTCCATCACTTTCCACTACCTTCAACACTTCATCAATACCATCTTTATGACTTGGAATTTAACCTTTTCCTTCTACACTCCATCAGTTAGTGACTGAATAACCCTTCAACTTTCCATCCATTTCTTTATACAATTTGATCCTTTATATAGACTTTGTTTTGCCTCTTAATCTCCTGCATTATGTTTTCCTTTGATTTATCTCATTCGTTTGATCATCCTCATAAACTAATTCAATAAATTTAGAGATTGGTAAAATGTTTTATCATGACCTCAAAACCTGAACTTTCATGGAACTTGTACCTTCTCTTTTTGCTGCATAGATATAAACCATAGGTCATCACCTTGAATTTTCCTGATCAGCTCTTCTTCATCATTATAATCTTTTACCTCATCATTAAATATCATTTTGATCCTTGTATTTAATTGTTGTTCCTTTCTCAATGGTTAACTTCTTTTTCCTCAACTAAATTTAATTTTACTTCACTCGGTAACTGAAACCTTCTACTCGGTATCTTGAATTCCTTTCTCTTTTCTGAAACTTACTTTTCTTTTACTGAATGAATTTTGTCCTACTCAGTAATGAAACTATTTTGCTTACCAACTTGACTAATCTTCTTTACCGACTTGATATAATCAAATGTTTGGTAGAAAATAATTGTATCAACATAACCTAACATTAGGTGATTTGTCTTAGTTGCCCGATTAAGTTCTTCAACTTCATAACATTTCACTTCCTCTTCTTCTTTAACTTACTCAACTTATATCATACTTTGAATGATATGACAACTCAATATAAATAAAAAATCAATTTCTTGACATCAATGACAAGATAATAACCGATCTAATCTTTCTACTATCTTGTATAACTCTGATCTTAATTAGTATTCATCATCATCACCATTAGTTATAGTAACAATCTCCCTCTTTGGCATTTATGGCAACACTCAATGTCAAATGATGATGACAATACTTAATTTTGTCTTTTACTCCCTCTGAGCTTTATCTTCTTCTCTCATATTTCCTTGATCTCCTTCTGTACATATTCTTCCTCTATCACTAGAATCATCAATATAAATCTTCTCCTTTATAGCTGAAACAACATACTCAGCCTCAACAATAGACTGTGAAATACAACTTCATTTCTTGCTTAGCCATGTCACTAGCCTTTATCCTAAAAAGAAAGCTTTTCCACTTGTACTTTTCCTAATCAATGTTTCTAGCCCAGTTTACATCGGTGTACACTTTAAGATCAAAATATCCTCTTTTCATGTCCATAGTAGACCAAAATCTTCAGTCCCTTTCAGATATCTAAATATTGTTTTTACCATAGACATGTGTGTTTCCTTTGGATTGGTAGAAAATCTTGCAACAATACCAAAAACATGAGCAATACCAGGCCTACTATGTATAACTTAATGAAGCTTACTAATCATTGATCGGTAGATTGTTTCATTCACTTCCTTTGTCTCATCTTCCATTGAAAATTTACAACCAGTAGCCATTGGTGTACCAACCATTTTTGACTCTTCCATACTGAAAGTCTTTGGGATCTCCTTAATATACTTTGACTTTGTGATGTAGATCCCATCTTTAACTTGTTGAATTTGTATTCCAATAATTTTTTTATCTCTCCTATCATGGACATCTCAAATTCCTTTCTCACCTCTTTAGAAAATGATTTAGACATTGATTCATTTCCTCCAAATATGATATCATCAACAAATATTTTAGCAACCAAAATTTTATCAATCTTTAACTTGTTGAATTTATAGTCCAATATTTTTTTTATCTCTTCTATCATGGACATCTCAAATTCCTTTCTCACCTCTTTAGAAAATGATTTAGACATTGATTCATTTCCTCCAAATATGATATCATCAACAAATATTTTAGCAATGAAAATTTTATCAGTACTATTGAACATTTTAGATACAAATTATTGTTGTCACTTGTCCTTTGAAATCCAATCTTGATTAAATATGAATGTAATATTTCATAGCATGCTCAAGGTTATTCCTTCAAACCATATAGTGCTTTGTGTAGTTTACATACCATATCCTTGTTAGAATTCTCAAGAAATCCTTCAGGTTGTTCAATGTAAATGTCTTCTTCAAGAATTCCAGTAAAAAATAAAGACTTAAAATCCATTTGATAAAATTTGAATCCTTTATGGGTAGCATATGCAAGTAAGATTATTAAACCTTCTAAGCTAGCAGTGGGGGAAAATGTCTCACCATTGTCAATACCTTCTTATTGTGCATACCCTTTGTAGACCAATCTTTCTTTATTCCTTATCACATCTCCATTTTAATTTAATTTATTCTTCAAAATTGACTTTGTACCAATAAAATTTTTGTCCTTAGATCTTGGTACTAGTGATCAAGTATTATTCTTTTCAATATGATCAATCTCTTCTTTTATTGTATTAACCAAATATTCATTTTCAAGTGCATCCTTAACTAGTCTTGGCTCAAATTCAAAAATCAAACATGTATTATCCTTCAAATTAATTCTTTTCATGACTCCTGCATTCTTGTCTCCAATTATTTTGTTCGGTGAGTGGTGTCTTCTCACATATTTTTCTACAAAAGGCTCAATAGACTATTCTTCAACTTTCATGTCTTGGTTGAGGCTCAACTAGCTCCACGATCTCTTCTTGTAGCTTGAGTACAATACCTGAAATTCCTTCCTATACATATACAAATATTTGATAATCTTCTGCTTCTCTTTTTCTATCTTCTTCATTTCTTTCTGCAAATTCATCAATCCTCATAGTTGCACTTTTAACAATTTTGTTAGTAGCCTTATTCATATATTTATAAGATTTTCTCTTCGTGGAGTATCCCAAGAATATACCTTCATCTTCTTTAGAATCAAACTTTCTATAACTAGCATCTTTCAGAATGTAACACCTACTTCCAAAAAATTTAAAGTAGCTAACATTCGGTGTATGCCCATACGAGAGTTCATAAGAGGTTTTATTTGTACCTTTCTTCAATTGTATTTAGTTGACAGTGTAGACAATAGTACTAATGGCTTCATTCCATAATGTTTGTGCAACCTTTTTTCAATCCACAATGTTCTAGCACAATTAACTATTGTTCTTTTCCTTCCTTCAGCTATGCCATTTTGTTTTGGAGTCCCTGCTGTAGATACTTTTCTTTTAATTCCATTCACATTGTAGAAGACAATAATTTAATTAGAGATAAATTCAACTCCTCTATCTGATCTTAAACTTTTTAGCTACTTACCTATTTCCTTCTCAACTGTTCCCTTGTACCATTTAAATATTTGGAATACATCAGAATTTTCTTTTAGAAACATTGCCAATATCATCCTTGAGTAGTCATCAACAAACAAAATGAAATACCGATCACCATAATAGCTTTGTATTATCCTAGGACCATATAGATTAGTATGAACTAATTCTAATATTCCTTTAGATGAGTAAGAATTACTTGAGAAACTTGATTTTATCATCTTACCAATGTGACATTCATTACACATCACTTTATCAGTCTTTCTTAATTTCAATAAACCTATGAGTCTATTCTTTTTTCTCACCTTAATCTTGTTATCAAAATTTACATGACAAAGTCTTCTATTCCACAACCATACATCCTCAGCTTTAACAAACAAGAAACTTTTTGTAGTAATATCAAGGTAGAATAGGTTACCTTCAGATTGTTCACCGGTTCCTATCAAATCTTCATCAACACCATAGATCTTCACTTTTATGTTCTAAAATTTTAGTTGGTGACTAGTGTTGTTCAATTGTGCAACACTCAAAAAGTTGTAATTTAGTCCTTGAACCCAATAGGCATTATCACATTTTATCTTTTCATTCAACATAATGGATCCATTTCCTTTTATAGAACATGGGGCATTATTTCTAAATCTAATAAACCCTCCATCATTTTCTTCTAAATTTTCAAACTTGTTAATGTCACTAGTCATATGATGTTAGCAACCACTGTCAATTATCCCTGGGTCAATTTTTATAACATGATAAATAAGGGATTTTTCATCTTCATACCTCTCTTCTTTTGAATCATCCTTCATAGAAACATAGACAACTTCTACACTTTTATCTGTGTCATTAGATTCATCATCAGTAACTCCTTCCTCAACTAAGAGTCACAATTTATTTCCTTTGTCCTTTAAGTCTCCAAACCTTTGGTATCGGTTCTCCTTCTTGTCACTTTTATCATTCTTGTCATTATCAGGTTATCTAAATGTGATGTAGCCAATCTTGTTGCAATTAAAATATTTTAGAGGTAGTTTACCTTTATACTTTCCTTTTCCTCTTGGTAGCCTCTTTATCAGCATTGCTTACAGTTCTTCTTGTTCTTTCTCTTTGGTTAGGATACTGTCATAGTCACTTCCGCATGAACTATTTTGATCCTCTCTTTCTCTTCTTGAACTAATAGTTCTAAAAGATGATTTAAAAGTTGTTTCAATATTTGGTATACCATGTCATTAGATTCATCATCAGTAACTCCTTCCTTAGCTAGGTATCATGATTTATTTTCTTTGTCTTTAATTTCACTAAACCTTTGGTATCGGTTCTCCTTCTTGTCACTTTTATCATTCCTATCATTATCATGACACCTAAATGCAATATGGCCAATCTTGTTTCAATTAAAACATTTTAGAGGCAGTTTACCATTATACTTTCCTTTTCCTCTTGGTAGCGTCTTTACCAATAGTTCTTCTAGCTCTTCTTGTTCTTTCTCTTTGGTTAGGACACTGTTATGGTCACTTCCACATGAACTATTGTGATTCTCTCTTTCTCTTCTTAAACTACCAATTCTTAAAGATGATTTACAAGTTGTTTCAATATTTGGTATACTGTTATCATAAGTTTACTAAGCTCAAATGTAGTCAGCTTACCGATCAAAGGATCAAGTGTAACAATGTTATTTGGTATGGATCTCAATTTTTGAATAGCAGAGACTCAAATAGCATATTTAGGTGAAAGAGTTCTTATAATTTTGCCTACCACATCTTCACTAGCTAGTGTTCCACCAACACCTTTTATAGAACTAACAACTTCCTTGATTTTGAAACTATATTGTGAAATTTTCTCTTCATTTTTCATTCTCATTTCATCAAATTTTCCTCTAAGAGTGTCAACATTTTCTTTTTGTACATGCAAATCATCTCCATAAACAAGTGAAGGTTTATTCCACATCTCTTTTGTAGTAATACATTCCTTAATGTCATTAAACTCAAAATTGGTCAAGGAAGAAGCAATTTCAATCATTAGCAAGTTGTGTTCCTTATTTTCTCTCATTTGATCAAGTGTCATAGGTCTAGGAGGAAGTGGAGTGTATTCATTACCCAAATGGTTGAGTTTTGATTCTCTATTTCTATTTAGGTATAACCTCATCCTACTTTTCCATGTAGAGAAACTCTCCTTGTTTAGATTAGGGACTTCTCTCCTATACATATTTGGATGTTTTACTCAAGTATTTCAAACTTATCCCTTTAGAGTACTTATCGCTAATACCAATTGTTGGAATATGGAGAGGGGGGGGTGAATCAGTAATCCTTGATTCTCTTTACCTTAAAAACTTTCTCTGATTCAACTTAGTGTCAACTCAGTTAGACACACTTCAATATTAACTAATAATGGTAAATTAACTTTATCAATCAGTAATAACATTCATAGTAACATTCAACACATATATTATTTAATGTGGAAAACCAATTTGGGAAAAACTATAGTGGGAATTGTCACCCACTAAAGAAATATTATTCTGAAGTATGCTCTGTTAAAAGCCAATTTGATTAAAGATTACAATACACATTGTTAAATGTGACTCTGTTAGGGAATTTTCCTTAGATCTATTAGGATCTTTACTCTGTTAGGAGTGGCATAGTTAAAGGGCTTCAAACACTCTTTTAGAATGTTACCTTTTGTAAGGATTTACAATAAGACTATTAGGTCGACTTGGTTAAGAGATTTTTTTGTTACAAATGTTAATAAGAAATAATGAATAAATTGACCTGTAAATGTGTGACTACCTTTTTCATAATCAGATCCCTTGTGCACTCTTTGTCTTCACTTCATTCCATCACTTTCCACTGGCTTCAACACTTCATGAATCCTAGTTTTCTAACTCAAAATTCAACCTTTTCCTTCTTCACTACATTTGTCGATGACTCAATAACCCTTCAACTCACCAAAATTTTCTTCATACAATTAAATCCTTTATATAGAATTTGTTTCACTTCTTAATCTCCTTTATTACATTTTCCTTTGATTAATCTCAGCCGTGTGATCATCCTCACAAACTAATTCAATGAATTTAGAGATCGGTAAAACATTTTATCATCACCTCAGAACTTGAAATTTCTTGAAACTTGTACCATATCTTTTTTCCACTTAGATCTAAACCATAGATCATCACCTTAAATTTTCCTTATCATAGATCTTTTTAACTAACTCTTCCTCACGATTACAATCCTCCAGCTCATCATAGCTCATCATTAAATGTCATTTTGATCCTTGCTCGGTCGTTAATTTATTTTTCCTTAGTTGTATTTCAGTTTATTTTTCTCAATAACTAAAACATTCTACTTGGTGTCTTGACTTCCTTTCTCTTTACCAAAACTTACTTTTCTTTTACTGAATGACTTTTGCCTACTTGGTAACCAAACTATTTTACTTACCAAGTAGAAAACAATTATTTCAACATAACCTTAACATTGTCTGATCTATATTATCTACCCAATTAAGTTCTTCAATTTCATAGTATTTCACTTTCTCTTCTTCTTTAACTTACTCAACTTATATCATACTCCAAATGATATGGAAAATCAATATAAATAAAAAATCAATTTATTAACATCAATGAAAAGATAATAAATGATCTAATCTTTCTACTATCTTGTAAATGTCTAATCTTAATCGATCTTCATCATGATCACCATCAGTTACATTAATAGCGGAGAGAGAAAAATAAGGCAGCAACAAATATAACACATAGATATCACATGAACTAGGTAGGCATCCTACACAAAATCCATACATATGGTTAAAGAGCTAGATAGAACCTTTGTAAATAAAGAATATTAAATTTAATTTTATATAACTCATAGCTATTCCATGAAGCTATAATCAAGATAATAGACTTCATGGTTTTTTATGCTATATATTTTATAGGTTAGATTCACAAATGGTAAAGAGAAATTATAACTTTCTGTATAAAAACTTATAATTGTACTAATGTAGAATTGAATTGTTGAGTCAAATGCATCCAATGACTACCACTATTTTTTGAGTTGGTGCTCTTGATAATTGCCTAGAAGGATGCAATTCTATGAACACATCATATTCTAATAGTAGAATACCACTCATATAAAATACCAAAAAAAGTATGTAAATGAGCTTCATGTGAGATTATTTATTCTAGATATAGTTAAAGAGAATGAGTTCAAAATCACATGCCTTTTTTACTAAAGAGACATTACTTGCAATCAATCTTCTTCTTTTTTCCTTATAATTGTTTAGGCATTTTTATTTTATTTTAGAGTATCTCTTGAAGGAGAATGGGGGTTCAATTTGAAAGATATCTAGTAACTTGAATGGAGATATAGCTGTAAATGTTAGGCCATATCTTTCAATATTTCCAATATGAATTGTTGCTCTCTGAAGGGTTAGTGCTTGTGACTTGTGTATGGTAATATCCCATGCCATTGTGAGTGGTATTTGTCAATAGTTACCAAGGGATACATGTACTATTGGTATAGATTTTGGGTCATCTTCAATCCATGGTGGTCCGCTCTAGGTTCCAAACCATGCTATCACATATGCAAGAATTTTAGATGATTTTGAGCTTGGATTGTAAACAATATCAATAACTTCACAAGGAGCTCCATTTACAAGTCTTTCTTGTTTCAATATGTTGGTTCTTAGCATGATTTATTGGCCTTCGCAAATTAGTACTTTTCCACAATTTTTTCATTAGTAGCTTAAATATCTACTTCGGTCCTAGAAATTGTTGCGATGTTCATCGCAACTGGATGATTTATATTTTTTAGCATTTTTCTATTATGTAGCCTTACTAAATCATTTGTAGTAAAAAGGTGTATTGCATTACTAAATTTTTGTTCTCATATTTTGTAAGCTCTATGGTTATGTGAGTCATTAACAATTTCTATTCTTCTTGTATTGGGGTTAAATTTCATATGTTATGTAGTGCCTCATGAAAATGGTTTTTGACTAGAGTCTCACCTTGTTGGTGAAATATTTTTTGCAAGGTGACAATTGTTGTAAATTGTTGCCAGAGTGCTAAGGCATTTGAGTGCAATGTATATATAGGCTTTTCCATTACATGAGGCATTTGTGTAAGGTAACCAATTAGAATTAAGGATATTCCACCAAAGCTAATATGTTTTCAGTGAGGGAAGGCCTCCTATACCCTTGTGTCTATTCACAACAATAGTTTTAGTTCTATGAAACTGATGCATGGACTTTCAATAGTCATAAATTTTGTCTCAGTTGTCTATTTTTGTTGAAATTTTACAAGTAGATTCTTTAGGAGAAGCCATTTGGATTACTGATAGAGATCAACTCATTAGGTAGCTATTTTGACATCTTTTTAGGAGCCACAAAGTTTGTTTGGGCCTCCAAAATTCACTTTTACTATTTTTTTAAAGTTTTTAGAAAGTTGTGTTTTTTTAATAACTTTGAAACCATGTTTTTAATTTCAAATATTAGTTGGCAATTATTCTTATCTTAGTTTAGGGAATATTTAGGGGAAAAATTAAGTTTTTAGGAATATTTTGAAAAATACCAAAAAATGGAAAAAAAAATAGATTTTTAGAAAATCTCCCAAAAATGGTAATTTTTGAATTTGGTTAAATTAGTGTTTCCTGCTATTGTAAGACATAGAATAGTTGGATGAATAAAGAAGAGTTTTGAATTATGAGATCATCTATTGTATTTTCATGAACTCTTTATGATACTGGTTCATTGTTAAAATTGGGTTGCATCATCTGGTATTAGATTAGGAAGATGGCTGGGATATGACAAGGAAGAGTTAACACGAAGATGCAAAAGGACACATAAATGCTCCAGTGACAAGTTGAAACACTTACATAAAGGATTTCTAATCAAGACATAAGACAAAGAAAAGATAATTTGGATGTGACGAAAATAATGGAAGAGGAGCAAAACAAGATGCAGAAGTTGAAGAAAAGAGAGAAAGAAAATCAAGTGTCTTTTCAAGAAAGTACGCTTAGCGAATTAGAGGGAAGAAATGATGGCATCAATGTTGAAGTATTTTACTATGTAGGTAGTCTTAAACTAGAGGAGTTGATAGATTGGTTGAACAACATGGAGAAGTTCTTTGAATGGAAATATATGACAAAGCAAAATAAGGTAAAATTTGTCTACACAAAGCTAAAAGGACATGCAATGACTTAATGGGATCACTTGTAGAATGAAAGAACCAGAAAGGGAACGGAGAAAATAAGGACATGGGAGAAGATAGATAAGAAATCAAGAGAGAAATTTCTACTTGTAGATTATACATAAACACTCTTTCAAAATTTTCAAAATTTGAATAAAAATCCATCTACTGTAGAATGCAATACAAATGAGTTCTAAAAACTATCCATTTGAGTGGAACCCCATGAAACTAATGAGAAGATGAATTGGAGGTATGTTAATGGATTGAAATTATCCATTCAAGATGAGTTAAGAATGCATCAAATCACTATCATGAAAGAGGCATACCGGCTTTCCTTGAAAGAAGAAAAAAAGAAGAGCCAACAATATTTTCAAAGGAATAGAGGACCAAGGAGGGGCACTTCATCCCCATCCTATGGTGGTTCAAGTTATGATTGAGGAGAATCATTCGATGGAACAAAAAAATAAGAAGAAACCTGCATGTCTCCATCAAATGAATAAAGAGGAAGGGGGTTTCAGTTAGGTAGAGGTTATGGTAGTGGTAGAGGATGGTAAGGAAAAAAAAGACCATTTACTTGTTTCAGATGTGGAGAAGAAGGAAACAAAGCCTTTGAGTAATATAATCATAACATGCAAGATGAGAATTAAGGGGGACCACCTAGATTGAACCTAGTTCATGATGAGCATGAAGGAGAAGAGAAAGAGGTAACTCCAGATGTAGGAGAAAGTCTCATGATGAAGAGGACAATGGATATTCCAACAAAAGAGAAAGTAGAAGGAAAAGCTCATGATGATTCATAGCTCAAAACTAACTTGAATGGGAAAGGTATGTCAAGTAATTTTTGATGGAGCTAGTTGTGAGAATATGGTTTCTAAAGAAATGGTAGACATTAAATTTATAGTGTGAAGGGCATCGTCATTCCTACTGTATTGCATGGTTTAAGAAGGGAAATGAGATTACAGTAGATAAGAGGTGTCTTGCTATATTTTCCATAGGAAAGATCTTCAAAGATGAGGTATGGCGAGATGTCATTCCAATGGATGCATGCCATACCTTCTTGGGAAGGCCTTGGGAATTCAATAGAAAATTCATTCATGATGGTGAAAAGAATACATATGCCTTTTACAAGGGTGGATTGAAAGTGATTTTATTGCCTCTCAAGGATGATGGAATGGGTGAGAACTTGCTATCTTAAAAAGAACTTGTCAAATAACAAGAAGTGATAGGATGTTGTTATGCATTGGAAGTGAGGAAAGGAGAAGCAAAAGATTTATTTATACCATAGGAATTAGCTACAATATTGGAAGAATTTTCTGATGTTATTCTAGAGGAATTACCTGATGGTCTTCAACGAAAGAGATATATCCAACATCATATTGATCTTATTCTGAGAGAAAGTCTTCCCAATCAAGAATCTTATAGGATGACCCTGACACAACATGTTGAACTAAATAAACAATTGAAAAAACTTGTAAGGAAGGGTCTAGTGCAAGAAAGTATGAGCCCACATGCAGTACTAGCATTACTAACCCCAAAGAAGGATGACATCTGGAGGATGTGTATGGATAGTCTATCCATCAATAGGATAACCATCAGGTATCACTTTCGTATACCTTGTCTTGATGACATGATGGATGTGCTTACAGGAGAAACATACTTTGGAAAAATTGATCTATGAAGTGAGTATCATCAGATCTATATCTGTGAAGGCGATGAGTGGAATTTTTTTCCAAAATTAGAGATGGCTTGTATGAGTGGATGGTCTTTCCATTTAGTTTATCAAATGCACCCAAAACTTTTATGAGGCTGATGAATATTGTGTTGCGTCCATACATTGGTAAATTTGTCGTAGTATATTTTGATGATATCTCAATCTTTAGAAAATGAAGCGAATAACATCTAAAACACCTAAGGATTATAATGGGAGTGTTGATGGTAGAGAAACTCTTTGCCTATTTGAAGAAGTGAAGGTTCATGCAGCAAAGCATAGTCTTTCTCAAATTCATCATTTTTGCATATGGGGTCACAATAGATATAAAGAAAGTTAAAGCCATCCTTGAATGGCCTAGTTCACATAGCATAACATAGGTGAGGAGTTTCCATGGGTTATAGCTAATTTCTATATAAATTTCATTGATAATTTTAGTAGCATTGTAGCACCTACAACCAATTACACCAAGGGTAAGGAATTTTTGTGGACTAAAGAAGCTGAGTAAAGTTTCCAAAATCTGAAGAAGGTCATTGAAGCCCCTATATTAGCCTTTCCATATTTTGATAAAGTGTTAGAGGTGGACTATGATGCATCACATGTAAGAATTGGAGCTATAATTAGCCAAATAGGCAAACCCATTACCTTTTTTAGTGAAAAGTTAAATGATGTGAGGAATAATTATTCAAATTATAATATTGAGTTCTATGCAATTGTGCAAGGATTTGAGACACTGGAAACATTACCTAGTACCGAAGGAGTTCATGTTTTTTAAAACCATATTGCCTTAAGATATTTGAAAACCAAAATGAAATTGAATAGTAGACATGCATAATGGGTCTCTTTTCTATAGAACCTGTTAGTCCATTTTCTAGTCAATGCAAAAATCCAATGAAAATGGCCTTTTCCCTGCAAGTTTAGTAATGTTGTCTCTGCTCGGCCTATAGTCATAGTTTCATCTTGCAACATAGATCCACTTGGTTCTATGGTGTGTGCCCTTAGCTCTATGATCTTTATTGTCTCACCTACCTCTAGTCCAGATCACATCTCCTAATTCACAAAATCTAGGGAGATATCCAAGTTTTAAGGTTTGCAGGAAATAGTTTCAGAATCTGCCCAGTGTCGAAAACCCACAATGTTTTTGAAAACCCATAATGTTTTCGGTCTCCCTGCTACCTTTTGGTTTGCATGAAAATCCTGTGTGTTTTCAATCTTTTGTCATTAACCCTGTGTGTTTTTGACCTCGCATTTCTTCCCTTTGGCCGGCACTCCTTGTTTGTCGGTCCTAAATGTGCAAGTGCGATGGTTGGTGGGGCCAGATTCTTGAAGCGACAGAGGGAGGAGATCGACAGTCAGCATATGAGCGTAAGGAATATTCCATGCTCATGAGATCATGTGCTTGCCATTGATCTTGTTTGTTTCAGGCGTTTCTTCAGTGGTGGTCCCAATGTCAGAAAGGAAGCGAAGGTGCATGTTTTCATTGGTTGTTGCATGATCACATGTCAAGAGTTTCTGACATGCAACCATGTGACCAGTTGACATCTATCACTTGGGGCCCATTGGTGGATAAGTGTAGTGGGACCTATCTACTCGGTGGTACTGATGTTTCAGTGTTCAGTTGGTTGAGCTGGATGGTGATGTGGAATTGCAGTGGGACCTGACATCCGTATAAAATCAACGGTTGGCATAAAAGCTTATGAAGTATGTCAGGTCTATGAGATTATGAGATGGCCATCGATCTTCCTATGTGGGCCTGATTGAATTTCTCAATGTCTTTGGTAGTTGTGATAAAATATTTAGTGGCTTGATAAATTTTCTTCCTATTCGCTGGTTCGCATAATGTTTTGACGGTGCCCCAGTTTATTTGGTGATTCAGCGAATAGTGGTCATGTGATCGCTAAGTTTTTTAGCGATGGTGGAAAGTATTTTGGGAACTCACAAAATTTCTTCGGTCACTAGTTCACTAGATAAACTGGGGCCGCTTGCTTAGTGATGTGCTTAGTTCTGATTGGTCGGTGGGGTGATGAGCTAGATGTTGTCAGTGGTACCGCAGTTTTCAAAGGAAGTAGAGCATTTGCAAGTCTATGAAGATCATGTGGTTCTTGTTATACCACTGAGGTGAGATTCTTGACTTTTAGCATCACGGTGTAACAATGACCATCAATTTTGTTTAAAGAAATATAAAGCACATGGAGCCCATGAATTTTAAAAAAGGAGTATCACCATTATGGAGTTAAGGTGGTCCATGGTGCCAGTGTTGTTGACATGTTTGATTTTGAATGGTTGTCGACTGCCAACAGGACTAAGGATTTTTCAGCAAGGTCTATGATCAGCATTGCACAGCTAAGTTATTGCAGTCACATGATTGCAAGGGTGAGTAGGGTGTCTTGCGATCATGCAACCATGCATAAATGTAAACCAGGATTCCTTTAAGGGCCACCCGATTTGTCGGGAAAGATGGATCATCAATGGCCATGTTTTAAAATGAGCTGGGTGCCAAAGACTTGACCATTGGAATTCAAATTCAAATTTGCAGATGGTTTTCGTGACAAGAGGTACCAGAATTTATGGTTTTTTTGGCCGTTTCTTGATCTAGTTGGTGGCATCAATTGTTGTAGTGTGGTCTAGTGAGTTGGGTGATTGCTTGCAGATGTTTTGCCATGTGGGGGAGGATAATTTTTGTTTGCTCGAGGTGTTTTGATGGTCTGGTCAGACTGTTATTCATGATGAATTTGTGATCTTGGGTATAGATTTGAAGATTTTATCTTTCTTGTGGATCATTCTTGTTTTGATAGATTGGTGCTGGTTTTCCCTCTAGTGAGTTTTCAGATTTAGCTGTTGTAACCTATACCCTAGTCACCCTAAGCTTAATGTGATCTCTTTGAGATTCCCAAGGTAGCTAGTGGTATAAATAGTTCAAATTTTAACTTTGTAAGGGTTCCAACTAAGAGTTCCTTTCTGATTCTGTGAAGGGTCCTTTTTCTATAGATATTTCCTTTTCTCTACATATAGAGTTCCCTCTTTCCTCTCTAGTTTTCTGAGAATATAATGCATATTGTAACAGATTTGTCTTATGTATGAGGATTTAATACATTATTACTATTACCAAGGTATCTCCATTTGAATTCTGAGTCCATTAATCATACATCAAGGGTGTCTAATTTATCTATTTGCATTGCCTATGAGTTTGCAAGTGGAGTTGTCTTCACAGAGATAACTGGTTTAGGGTTAGTGTTCATGTATGTATGAGCTGAGGTGTCAAAGATAAGTCATGCTTGTCTTGCAGTGGATGCTGGTTAATGTATTATCTTCTTATAGGTCTCTTCTAAGGGGAGGGTTAAAATCTTTTGGGTGGATAATAACATACTTAAATACATAGGTGGGTGCTAAGTTGAGGTTTGGTCATGGTGTGTGATTGATGTAAGGCATCAACACATTGAATATATTATTTCCTTTTTTCATAGCTGTCTCTTGCAGTAGGGTATTTGACTCTATGGCCCATTGGATAAGGCACTGGTCTATGAGAGACTTAGGGTACCTCAGGGTTCTCTTCAATCCATTTAAAATCATTAATCATTCTATCCCACCCTTTCCCTTTCATGTTGGTAGTAATAGAAGTTTCTATCTAGTCTTTAGACTCATTCTATGCAAGTAGGGCTCTTGCATGTGAATTGGATGCATTGGGGTACAAGATACCTAAAGGGGTTTGAAGACTTCCACATTAATGTATCTACAAGCATATGGTTTATCATGAGGTGTTTTGAGTGTGCAGATAAGGCAATACCTACCTGAGTGATTATGGAGCTCAAAGAAGAAGGAGGATGTTCTCTATCCTCATCAATTGGACTATTTCCTTGTCAAAATTGAGTGCCTAACCAAGATCTAAGCCCAACTATTTGATTCAAGTTTGGTCTTGCAAGGAAAAGATCCAGCAAAGTGGTGATTCTACTGGGGAGAACAACAATGAAGAAGTATACCTGTTAAGATCTTTGGTTGGGCTTGTGCTATTATATTCAAAATCTTTTGTTGACCAGATTGATTTGCCCCATCTGAGTCACCAACAAATTGGGGACTCTATTAGGGAGAGTCTAGTATAGAGTCTGATATAAAAAATGCATTTGCAAAATTTTCTCACCTAGTTGTGAGTGGCGGCTTTGATGTCTCTGTTTGATCAATGCACTCCCTGATAAACAGTGGAAGTCCTAGTTTTGTTTTGGTGTTGGTTGGAAGAAGAAATAGAGAATTACATTCCTCTTCAAGGAGGTGGCAACTCTACATTGCATAGATCTTGATGGAGCTACATGGTGAGCTCTAGATCTGCCCTACCTTCCAGTCAACAAAGTCTTTTGCTGCAAAACTCCTAGGTATTTTTCAAAAAATCTGAAATGTATCCCTGTCAAGTGTCCAGCACTATTGTAAAGGGATGGTAGTTAGTGGGTGGTTCCTCATGGAGGAATATAGGCCCTTTTGTTTTTATGGCATTGAAGGTGCCCCTAATGAGTTTTCTATTGAGGATGGGGAGTGCTTGCCTAGATTCATGGCTGATGGATCCATTTCTGCAAGCCAGCATGTTGATGATGTTATGGATCTTTTTGGAGATATGGATATCGAACATGAAGATGTTGCTATGAGGATTTTTGTGCATACATTTTTTGATAGTACAAGGAGGTGGTTCTTGTCCTTGCCTTCATGTTCAATCCCTTCTTGGGATGTTTTGAGAGAAAATTTTGTAGAACATTTTGATGAGGTTGCTGCTCTCAAGATGAAGATTGCAAAGAAAAAAATTGACATCTGGTAGTTAGAGGAGGACAAAAGATTGAGAAGACTGGTGGTTCCTTATGGTGGTCATGAGGAGGTCATTATTTCTGATGTTGAGTCTCATTATACTAAAAATGTTGATTATGGAGCTGATACTGAGGACAGTGCATATGAGGCTGTTGAAGGTGAATCTGAGGTTGACAACATTACCATCCTGTCTGCAGATTTTTCTTCTTTTCAACATTAGGATTCTTTCTTCTTGTCTCAGTTTGATGATGTTTTGTGTGAGAAGCAAGAACATGGTTATGATACAGATGATGATTCCTGCATTGATTGCTTCATACAAGATGATCTAAAGCTAGAGTTTTTCATTCTTGTCTTGGACAAGAATGATGTTTTCAATAACAGGGATGTAGCTGATGAAGAAGAAAATGAGGCTCAAAGTCCACTAAGCAGTGAAATGATTTCAGCACTCTTGGCTGAACAGTTCCAAAGGTATGCACCTTGTGTGGGCTTTGACTTGCAACTCCCTTGTGATATACACTTTGACATTGATAATGAGGCCAGTGTTCAAAGTGACCATGAAGATCCATGTATATTAGGTCCCCCCTTTGGTAGTGACTCTACAGAAAGAGAAGTAGAAGGACATGATAGTGTGTTTTCCTGTCATCAAGATTACAATGATGAACAAATTTCTTGTTCAAACCCCTTTCTTGTTTCTGCTAAATATGATAGTGAGCATGACAGTGTTGAGGACTTAGTCTTCAATAGTTGGGACATAATTTATTTTGGTGAAAATAATGATGATTCAATGCTCCCCTATCACCAAAGTTTTGATGTAGACCTTCACTTGGTTCATTATCCAGTTCATGAAGATGTCATTGATGAATCAAGTTGCTTAGTGGCTAAAGCAATGTGTGAAGGTGAATCTGAGCATCCAAGTCCTTCTCAGCCAGGTAACTGTATAGTAATGCATGATGCTCCATATGCTCTATTTTCTGGTGCATTACAAGATCAAATTTTTGTTTCCGGTCATCAGGAAGAAGTAAGTGATGCTCCTTACTTCTTGGAGTATGAATATGAGTGTGAATACAATAGTCATGACTGGAAGAATATGGGTAATGATCAATACATTTTTAGTCTCCTGCCCATAGATATCCACATATGTTTACAATAGGATGATCATGAAACTTTTAGGTGGTGGGTTACATATGTGGATGAAAATCAGATTTTTGACTCAGGGGGGTCATTGATTTCATTTTGGTGGCTTGGGGCCATCAAGTAAATTTGTAAATATTGTAAATTCTGTAAATATCTTTCCTTTCCTATTTCGGTTGCCTATTTTTGAGGTCCCTGCCTTTTTGTCCTATTGGTGGTCTTCTCTCCCAGAAATCCTAAATTCTCACATGGGCACAAGTTACCCATTGTCCCCAACCAGAGCCACTATTAGTCCATTTTTCATTCAATGAAAAAATCTAATGAAAATGGCCTTTTCCTTGCAAGTTTAGTAATGTTGTCTCTACCCGGCCTGTAGTCACAATTTCATCTTGTGAAGTAGATCCACTTGGTTCTATGGTGTGAGCCCTTAGCCCTATGCTCTTTATTGTGTCACCTAGCTCTAGTCCAGATCGCATCTCCTAATTCACAAAATCCAGGGAGATATCCAAGTTTTAAGGTTTGCAGGAAATAGTTTCACAATCTACCTAGTGTCAAAAACCCACAATGTTTTTGAAAACCCATGATGTTTTCGGTCTGCCTGCTACCTTTTTGTCTGCATGAAAACCCTATGTATTTTTGGTCTTTTGTCATTAACCCTATGTGTTTTCAACCTCACATTTCTTCCCTTTGGCCAACACTCCTTTTTCATTGGTCCTAAGTGTGCAAGTGTGATGGTTGGTGGGGCCAGATTCTTCAATCGGTAGATGGAGGAGATCGACGGTCGGCGTATGAGTGTAAGGAATATTCCATGCTCATGAGATCATGCACCTACCATTGATCTTTTTTGTTTCAGGCATTTCTTCAGTGGTGGTCGTGATGTCAGAAAGGAAGCGAAGGTGT
The DNA here is from genome assembly GCA_027943335.1 of Chamaecyparis obtusa. Taxonomy (NCBI): domain Eukaryota; kingdom Viridiplantae; phylum Streptophyta; class Pinopsida; order Cupressales; family Cupressaceae; genus Chamaecyparis; species Chamaecyparis obtusa. The sequence continues at coordinate 33,724 of BSBK01009909.1, read as the reverse complement.
GTGTTTTCATTGGTTATCGCATGATCGCATGTCAAGAGTTTCTGACATGCGACCATGTGACCGGTTGACATCTGTCACTTGGGGCCCATAGGTAGATAAGTGTGGTGGGACCTATCTACTCAGTGGCACTAATGTGTCAATGTTTCATTGGTTGAGAGGGATGGTGATGTGGAATTATAGTGGGACCTGACATCTGTATAAAATCAATGGTTGGCGTGAAAGCTTATGAAGTATGTCAGGTCTATGAGATTATGAGATGGCCGTCGATCTTCCTATGTGGGCCTAATTGAATTTCTTAGTGTCTTTGGAAGTTGTGATAAAATATTTAGTAGCCTGATAAATTTTCTTCCTATTCACTGGTTAGCGTAATGTTTTGGTGGTGACCCAGTTTATTTGGCGATTCAGTGAATAGTGGTCATGTGATTGTTAAGTTTTTTAGCGATGGGGGAAAGTATTTCATGAACTAGCAGAATTTCTTTAGTCACCAGTTCGCCAGATAAACTGGGGCTTCTTGCTCGGTGATGTGCTCAGTTCTAATTGGTCAGCAGGGTGACGAGTTGGATGTTGTTAGTGGGGCCACAATTTTCAAAGGAAGTAGAGTGTTTGCAAGTTTGTGAAGATCATGTGGTTGTCATTATACCGCTGAGGTGAGATGCTCAACTTTTAGCATCATAGTGTAATGATGACCATTGATTTTGATTAAAAAAATATAAAGTGTGTGGAGCCCATGAATTTTTAAAAATGAGTATCATCATTGCGGAGTTAAGGTGGTCCATGGTGCCGGTGCTGCTGACGTGTTTGATTTTGAATGGTTGTCAACTACCAATAGGACTGAGGACCTTTCAACAGGGTCTGTGATTGGCATTGCGTGGCTAAGTTATTGCAGTCACATGATCACAAGGGTGAGTAGGGTGTCTTGCAATCATGTGACCAGGCATAAATGTAAACTAGGATTCCTTTAAGGGCCGCCCGATTTTCCAGGAAAGATGGATCATCAACGGACATGTTTTAAAATGAGCTGGGTGCCAAAGACTTGACCATTGGAATTTAAATTCAAATCTGCAGATGGTTTTCATGACAAGAGGTACCAAAATTTATGGGTTTTCTGGCTGTTTCTTGATCTGGTTGGTGGCATCGATTGTTGCAATGTGGTCCAGTGAGTTGGGTGATTGCTTACAGATGTTTTTCTATGTTGGGGAGGATAATTTTTGTTGGCTCAAGGTGGTTTGATGGTCTGGTCAGACTGTTATTCATGATGAATTTGTGATCCTGGGTACAGATTTGAAGATTTTATCTTTCTTGTGGATCATTCTTGTTTTTGACAGATTGGTATTGGTTTTCCATCCAGTGAGTTTTCAGATTTAGCTGTTGTAACCTATACCCTAGTCACCCTAAGCTTAATGCAATCTCTTTGAGATTCCCAAGGTGGTTAGTGGTATAAATAGTTGAAATTTTGACTTTGTAAGGGTTCCAGCTGAGGGTTCCTTCCTAGTTCTGTGAAGGGTCCTTTTCCTGTAGATATTTCCTTTTCTTTTCATATAGAGTTCCCTCTTTTGTCTCTGGTTTTCTGAGAATATAATGCATATTGTAACAGATTTTTCTTATGTATGAGGATTTAATATATTCTAACTGTTAGCAAGCTATCTGCATTTGAATTATGAGTCCATTAATCATACATCAAGGGTGTTTGATTTGTCTATTTGCATTGCCTATGAGTTTGCAAGTTGAGTTGTCTTCGCAGAGATAACTAGTTCAGAGTTAGTGTTCATGTATGTATGAGCTGAGGTGTCAAAGATATGTCATGCTTGTCTTCCGGTGGATGCTAGTTAATGTATTATCTGCTTATAGGTCTCTTCTAAGGGGAGGGTTAAAATCCTTTGAGTGGATAATAACATACTTAAATACATAGGTGGGTGCTAAGTTGAGGTTTGGTCATGGTGTGTGATTGATCTAAGGCATCAACACATTGAATATATTATTTCCTTGTTTCATACCTGTCTCTTGCAGTAGGGTATTTAACTCTGTGGCCCATTGGATAAGGCACTAGTCTATGAGAGACTTAGGGTATCATAGGGTTCCCTTCAATCCATTTAAAATCATTAATCATTCAGTCCCACCCTTTCCCTTTCATGTTGGTAGTAATATCTGAAGTTTATGTCTAGTCTTTAGAATCATTCTATGCAAGTAGGGCTCTTGCATGTGAATTGGCTGCATTGGGGTATAGAATACCTAAAGGGGTTTGAAGACTATTCCACATTAATGTATCTGTAGGCCTATGGTTTATCATGAGGTGTCTTGAGTGTGCAGATAAGGCAATACCCGCCTGAGTGATTGTGGAGCTCAAAGAAGAAGGAGGATGTTCTCTATCCTCATCAATTGGACTATTTCCTTGTCAAACTTGAGTGCCTAACTGAGATCTAAGCCCAACTATTTGATTCAAGTTTGGTCCTGCAAGGAAAAGATCCAACAGAACCTTTTTTTGAAGCATAAATCAGGGAATTAAAACCATGTCGTGGATGCCTTGAATAGGCATGTAGTGTTTTTGACCACCATGGAGATTGAAGTAATTGTTTTTGAAGTAATAAAGGAATTATATTTATCTGACACTAATTTTTGGAAGTTGTGGACCGGTTGAAAAATCTAGCACCTCAACAAATGGAGAGCATTCAAGATGAATATATTATTTAGGATGAATATTTATTCAAAGGAAACTAGTTATGCATTCATGTTGGCTCAATGATAGAAGATATCATTAGAGAATTTCATAAAAATGGTTTGGTTAGACACTTTGGGAAAGATAAACCAATAGCCTTGGTAGTAAATAAGTACTACTGGCCAAAGATGAAGTGAGACATAACCCGATTTGTGTAGAGGTGTGGAGTTTGTCAAGTAGCTAAAGGGAACTCACAAAATATAGGAATGCATATTCCATTTCCAGTACCAATAGAAACATGGACAAATTTAAGCATGGACTTTGTATTGGGGCTGCCAAACACATAGCGAGGTAAATATTCATTTTTTTTTGTTGTTGTTGATAGATTCTAAAAAATGAATCATTTCATTTCTTGAAGGGAGACTAGTGATGCTACTAGCGTGACAAAGTTATTCTTTTAAGAGATTGTTAGATTGCATGGTGTTCCAAAGACCATCACTTCTGATCAGGATACCAAGTTCCTCGGTCATATTTGTTGGACTGTATGGAAGAAGATGGGAACAAAGCTATAATTTAGTAGTGCCTATCATACAAAAACATATGGGCTAACAGAAGTGGTCAATTAGAGTTTAGGAAATTTTTTGAGGTTTATTGTTGGGGAGAAACCAAAACAATGGGATCTGACATTACCCTAGATAGAATTTACCTATAATAGTTCAGTGAATAGGTCCACTGATAAATCATCATTTTAAGTTATTTACAATAGGTATCCTAAGGGAGTCCTAGATTCAGTACAGTTTCCACTGGGTGATAGAATCAATCATGATGGAAGTATTTGTCAAACATCTCCACCAGCTGCAAACATAAGTAAGGAAAAAGTTGTAGGAAAGCAATGACAGGTACAAGGTTGTGATAGATGCTAGTAGGAGGTGTCAAATTTTTAGTGCAAGTGATCTAGTGATTATCTATCTATGAAAGGAGAGATTTCCTATAGGGACATATCACAAGCTCAAATATAAGAAAATTGGTCCATGTGCAATCCGTAAGAGAATCAATGACAATGCCTATGAGGTGGATTTACCTATTGGTCTTGATATCTCCTATGTTTTTAATGTCTCTAACTTATATACCTTCCATAGTGAAGATCATGCTACATGTAGTGAGGATGAAGTGAATTAACATCAAATAATTCCCAGCAAGAAAAAGGAAGAATTTGCACAAGTTTTAGATAGGAAAACTGTTCATACTCACCAAGGAGAATATAACAAATATCTAGTACAGTGGGAAGGATTAGATCTAGTAGACAACACAAGGATCATAGAGTTGGAATTGAAGAAGCTGGATCAAGATAGTTTGTAATAGTTTGAGGATAGGAACTTGTTGGAGCTGCGATCTCTTCAACTAGAGGAGAATGATACAAGCACTTCCGATAGTCATAACTTTTGACTTGGTTGTCCATTTTTGTTGAAATTTTACAGGTAGATTCTTTAGGAGAATCCATTTGGATTTCTAACAGAGCTCAACTTGGTAGGTAGCCATTTCAACATCTTGTTGGGAGCCGAAAAGTTTGTTTGGGCCTCCAAAATTTGCTTTTAGTGTTTTTTTTTAAGTTTTAGAAAGTTGTGTTATTTAATAACTTTCAAATCATGTTTTTAATTTTGAAGATTAGTTGGATATTCTTCTTATCTTAGTTTAGGGAAGCTTTAGGGGAAAAATTAGTTTTTTTAGGAGTTATTTTTAAAAATTACCAAAAATGGCAAAAAATGGATTTATAGAAAATCTGCCAAAAATGGTAATTTTTGGATTTGGTTAAATTAGTGTTTCCTGTTATTGTAAGATAGACAATAGTTGGATGAATAATGAAGATTTTTGAATTCTAAGATCATCTATTGTGTTTTCATGAACTCTTTATGATACTGGTTCATGGTTAAAATTGGGTTGCATAAGAAACTCATCTCATCAATGAGGACATACCTTGTGCACGTCATTCTTCTTGGAATGTGGTAAGAGTTTGGGCTTGTAATGGTTTCATTTATTCGATAGGAATTTTTAGTGTCAAATGTGTTTTTGATGCTTGTATTTTAAATGTAGAGATTCTAGTATGGGCCAGTATAAGTAGCGGGTTGTTTGAAGAGATTTTTGTTCCATGGAGTTCTTTCCTTATACAAATTAAGTATGATTTTCCTATTCCTATAGTCCCTTGAATGATCATGTGTAATGGGTTGGCTGAGAGACACTTGTTGTGGTCTATAATCATTGAAAGCACAAGCTTTTTCTTTGGTGATAGTGTATAATTAGGGACATTGATCCTAGTTTGTAAGTGTCCTCCATGGTTGTATGTCTTTTGCATGCCTATAAAATGCGGTGCGGTGTTGTGAAAATGTTTTGGTATTGTAATTTTGTCACACTCATAATTATTATCAAAGTCTCTCTTTCCAAGAAATTCAAGTTCATCTAGGTTTACAATATTTGCAAGTCCCATTCATGAAAGTTTCTCCCATTCATGCATGTCCATTGTTTGTACTGGGTTCACATCAACTTCATTGTTATCCTCTTCTTTAGGGATAGCATCCTTTTTGATGGTGTGATTGATGTGTCATACATCATATTTTCTAGCATTCATTTTTTTCTAATTTTTAATTATTCTGTCTTTTGTAGCTCCTATGCTCCTTTAAAAATTTCAAAAATATTTGTATAATAAGAACTCATTCCAAAAGAATGTTTCAAAGTTTTATGAATCCTCCATTGGGATGCTATATAATTTTGGGAAGAGATTAACAACAGCTGTTAATTTTCTCTCCTTTCATTTATCCCCTTTACATCTTGCAACATAGGAGAAAGATCACATATATTCAAACCTTGTTATGCTTTCCATTTCTAGGGATGATTGATGTAAGAGTGTAAGTAGTTGGGTTGTAGTGTACTTTCATTTGGTGTTCTTGTTAATTAGTGAAAAACTTTTCAGCCAACATTTAGATTTGTGAAAGGTCTACTGCACACAACAAGGGGTAACATTTGAGGTATATATAGTATGTTTCTTGTGCTCCTATATCATGATGGACAAAAATTTATGTCATAAATTTCTTGTATGTTGTTAGGGTTGGTTCACCTATTTTCTGGCATGTGGATATTCAACGCAACTTTCAGCCTTCCTCTCTTTTTTTTCTACATATTTTGTAATCAATTTTAGAATGTGTTCTCATAGGACAACATGCTAGAAATCTATATTGGCTCTTTGTGTATTAGAATTATTTAGGGGTGTGTATATTTAACCTATCATCATTTCTTGTAGGTTCATATTTATTTGTACCCATATATCAATTGATAAAGTAGAGACACTTTGTTTCTTCCATGGAGCTTTATATCAACACTCTAGTTTTCCTCACTTCTTGTGCAAGAAATTCCCCTCTCTACATTATCTATGTCTTTGGATGCAATTGATTATGTCTTCATAGTCTGCAAAGGGATCAATATACAATATCTAAGTTGTGTTTAGTTGGAACAAATCATCAAGAAGTGATTGATGTATTGGATTGTTTCTATGTGATATATCATTGGGGTTCCAGGCACTGACATAGATATAAAAAAATCTTCTTTCTTTGTCAACTTCCACATTGTATTATTCCAACCAAGCTTGTCCATGTTAGGTGCATTATGAAACCAAATAAATCCATGTACATGAGTTGTTTCTCTATTTTTCCACTTGTATTGGTACCAATAATCTTTTGCACCAAGGAGGTTTTCATTGAATTCTTATCATAAAATTGAGAAGCATTAATGCAAGTATAATGATGTTTTATGAGGGTTATTAATCACATTGTCTAAGTGATGTCCATTTTTCTTTGCTTCTTCTCTCCTGATATTTGATAGTACCTATTGTAGGTCTAGCCACTTTGTGTTTGTCACACTTAATTTACAAAATAGAGTAGGTGACCATAATTGTTTGATCATGGTTTATATTTTGATATGACACTTGTTCCAATATGTCCTTGTTTCTCTCATATTAGATGCAAAGTGCATAAGTTCCTGAGCTAATTGTGAATTAGGAAGATTAGTAAGATGTGAGCATAGGTTTTCTATAGTGGTAGGTGTTCTTTCTTCATTTTTTTATGAAAAATGTTGTAAATACTTGGATACAATGGCTTATCATTATATTATAGAGAAAATATCAAAATCTTGGAAGGTACCCAAATATTTGGTCATGAAACCTCATCACGTGTAGTGCATACTAATTAATTTGAATTTCTCTAATTGGCGATTGCATTGGTAGTGCATTTCCATTTGGAAATAGTGTAGGAAATGACATATCAAATAGTCCTTAGTATTATATTCATTTATTAGAGATTATCCAATTTCAGGCTAGAGTCAAGAAAGTTTTTTGTGTTGTCTTTGAGCTCTCGTGTCCTCTTGATTATCTCTATTTTATAATGTTTATTTGGAAACTTAGCAACAAATGATGCTATATTCATTGTGGTCATTTCAGTTTCTTCACCATCACTATCTTCATCATTTGGCACCACCTTTTATTCAATATTCTCAATGGTATGGAGCATTCTTGAAATATCAATTATTTCTTTAGGGATTTATATGCTAGGTGGTCAACATATATGATAAGATCTCTATATTATGGATCATACTTGATTTTATATTCCAATGCATTCCTGACATGGATTATTCTTACATAACATTTATAGCATTATCCTTGTGTATGTAGTCTTCTAACTATCAAAACATCTAAGTATCCTATTCTATGTTGATGCACTATTACAATGTCATTTATATCCTATGAAAAGATAAAAGAATCTCTTCAAACTAAATCAAGTTGCATGACACACCAATTTGTTTTGTTAGATCCATGTTGTTGAGTTGTGATAATTTATGTTTACCATTTTTAGTAAAGAATCTTTTAGAAGTGGTACTAGTATTCATTAAGTGTACATGCATGTGTAGACACCTAAATTCGTTCTTTTAATATTAATTTAATTTAATTTAATTAATGACCCCAAATAACATTATAGTTAATTTTTTAAGTAATTATATTTGTTAAATTCATCTATTTATTTAATTAAATTTATTTAATTAAATAATTCACTAATTATATTACTTGAATGAAATTTAAATACTACCTTTCATAATGTATTTAATTTAATTTAATACATGTTCCTCCATGTTCCCCTTTTAAATAAATTTTTAATTTATTTAATTCCTTCACATTCTTTATTTCTACAAAGCCATGATTAAATTAAATTTTATTTAATTTAATCCTAAATCCAACCTAGATGCTATCCTACACACATCACTTTCTATTTAATAAGCCTACTCACTAATTAACCAAGGTTAATTAGGCTAATTTTTGGATTTCTACATCCATTAGTCCTAATTATTTGCTCACACATGTGTGAGCAAATTTCCAAAAAAGCCCTTTTCAAAAGTTGCTAAAATTGCAAAAACAATACTTCTTACATTTTGATGACACTTCTTACACCTTCTAAAATGGTGAAAATAGACTTTTTCACATACACATGTACTTGAAGTACACATTGACCTTTCACATCCCAAGTTGCTCACACATGTGTGAGAACATCTTGGACTCTGCATGGCTTATGTGTCTCCTTGGTGGCACCTATGTGGATTCCACATAGATGCCACCTCACCCCAGCCCTCCAAAATCCTATAAATAGAAACCTTGTCTCAAGCAAATTGATATTCCTTTTTACATTAGAGTTATTATGCTAGTATATTCTTAGAATTGTTTTCATATAGAGTTTTAACTAATAATTTGGTAGTTGATAGATTTCTTTCATGATCATAGACATAGTTTTCTTCAACTTCATTAGCATACTTGCATGCCATAGAGCTTGGGGATTGCTTTCATAGCTCCTCCTTGAGGCTTCTTTTGGCCTCTTGCATTGAGTGCTTGAGAGTTACTTCTATAGCTTCTTCTTGAACATTTCAATCTTCATTATATTTTGCATTCATAGTGGGATCTATACTTGTGCTGGGAGAGCACACCCACAACCTCTCTAAGAGCTTAAATCAAGAAAGTATTGGGTGCACTTGCTTCATGCTCATCTGAGGTTATGGTGAAGACTAGTTTTTTTACAAGTTTATGAACATGTTAGAGTAGGTTGATTATGCTCTTTATTGTTAATGTTTGCAAGTTTGAACTTGTTCTTAATAGGTAGGTTTTCATCATATACAACATGTCTAGATAGGTTATTTTACATATGCTACATGTGTGTGGTTTGGATAGTGCATCTATTCTTTGCTGAAACTTTTACAATGCAGTGATAAAAGATTTACTATTGCTAAATGGAACCATGCATCCAACTTCTTGTTGTTGTGGAATATGTTGGTGTTGATGTGTTGCACAATGTTGAGCCTAATCAATCCTCTAGAACTAAAGGATGGAAATTATGCACATTCAATCTGTAAGAAACCAACACTACATATATATCTTGGCATACACATAATATAAGTGGAATAGAGAATATTATGTTTTACTTCTCTTTAGAGAGTTGCCCCTAAAAAATTACATGTATATATCTACCAAATTTGTCAAAAATAACAAAAGGAAAACATATAACATTGGGCCTAAGGTAGAGTTAACATATCAAAACATAGATGTAATGTACATAGACATATCTATAAATTAAGATATATAGTCTATAATTAGTTAGAATATGCTTTGCTATGGTTGAGGCTTGTCATTTGTATTGGTGTACATCTCTTTAATATCTCTTTAATCTAGTACCTCACCCTTAGTAATAGTTTCTTTCCCTCCCTCCTCATTATTGTAAATTTTATTTTTTAACATTAGGGTGAAGATGAATTGTTTATTGAGGTTTTCTCTTATCATAGCCTCAATGGTTTTTTCTGCATCTAGATCAAACTGTAAGGTATACAATTTTTCTATAGGCATTCCCATGAGTAAGTAGTTACCTATAATTGTACTCTATAAGTGTCATGTTATAATTGGAGAAGCACCACTCTTCATCTTCATTTTGGATCAATCTTTTCTTACATGGTTTTCCATTTATTTTTTTAGGGAAAGATGGATAACCAAAATCATCATATTTTAGTATGGTACAGGTTCCCATAGTATTCGCTAGAAGTTTTTTGTTGGATGTGTAACCTATTCTCAAATTTAGCAATTTTTATTCATAAAATAGGTGGGGCCTTGTTAACAACCTTTGTCATAGATGGATGAACAACATTGACATTTTTTGTTAACCAAGTTTTTAATTAGTTTCTTTCTTGTATATTAGGGTCTACAAATAGGTTTATCATGATTGATGTAGAGATCATGTTTCCATTGTATTCCCATGCCCATGTATTCCTCATAGCAAGGATAGTAGGCTCTTACACCCATGTATTCCTCATAGCAAAGATAGTAGGCTCTTGTTGGTAATATTTTTGTTTGATTTTTACACCATCATTTTCTGTTAGTGCCCCCCCATAGAGTAACATCTATAGTTATTTGAGATGTATCCATTACCTTTATGGTAACCCTAATAAAATCTATGCCATCTCTTCTCCTAATTGTGGAGCTTGATTCTACACAGGTAAAAATTCCAATAACATTAACAATTATATTATTAGGCTTCGTTGCAATTTTTCCAAGAGGCACAAAAGAAAACAGATGCTTCAGAATCAAGGGGTCATTTTCATAAATAGTAACTTTTGAATCATGTAAGAGAGTGATTTGTAACCCACTATTTATCTTGTTATAAATCTTATTAACACTTTTTACTACCCCACCAGATACTATGTATTGTAGAGCTGATTTGAATTTTCTCATAATGTGCATCTACTGCCTCATTGAAACAAGTGACCCTTGTTACAGTCCCTTCACTATCTTCTATATCAAAGATAAACACTTGGTCTCTTCCTTTATGGTTTATGTATTGGTGGATTTCTTTCATCATCTCTATATGAATTTGTTACCAGGACTTCTCTTATATCAACTAAATAATTTTTTGTGTGCTTACATGGAAGCCTGTCCCTATTTTCAAGGCAATTATCTTGCCTTCTTTTAGTAGGAACTTTGGTGCACTGTAGATATTGTTTACTATATTTCTCTGTTTAGGGTAAAAATCACAAATTAATACTCTCTTTAATTTGATCACGTTAGATTATATAATGCAATTAAATATAATGGTTAGACAGAATTAGAATTAGGGTAAGATAATTAATCTTTAACCCTAAAAAAATATTTATTGAATCAAAACTCAAACCTTATGTTAAAGTAATTTTAATTAAAACTAATAAGTTTAAACCCTCACAAAGTGTTCTCTATTATCGAAACCCTAAAATTTAGCTGTGAAGACTTTTATCAATCCTAATAATAATATTATTTTAACCTATATCTGAAAGAAATTCTAAAATTAGATACCTATCAAATGCTATCATGGAAGGAGTTATAGAAAATGGTGGTTTCCTCACTCAATGTTATTATAAAATTGATGCATTGTGCCAATAATTCTTCCATGACCTTATATTTTATATTTTTAAAGAAATATAGATAACACAAACCTTTCAAAGTTTTCAATAATATCTGCCACAATTTTTATGAAAAAGATTAACATTGAGAAAAATGACTAAACCTATTTTTCAAAGAATGTTGGCATGCCGAGTGACACATTCATTCGATCATAGTAAAATATGGAATATTGAAGTTCCCCATTTCAAAAATATGAACAAAAACCAAATTCTGCAACCCATAATTATCTTGAGAATATTGCAGATTCAAATATTATAGTGGGAGACAAAATTCTAGGAAATATTAGTTTATGAGGAAGAAATTCCATATATGCTACCTACAAACCTAAGAGTTGAGGGCCTGTGGTATTTGATGAAGTGGAAAATATCATCCTCATTCTTGTACCATCTTAGTGTTCCACTAATTTCCAATGGATACTATATTCTGCTACCATTCCAAATGTTCTGCACAATCTTCATTGCTCCATTAGTTTGTCACACTCGATTAAAGCAATCAATTTTTTCAAGTTGAAAATTGGATTCAACATCTTAGACCCTATAATTAAAAATGATATGTTATGTTAAAAAAATTTAAAAAAGTAATCAGACAAAAATGTCTCCTTCAATCTGGAGGAAAATGGACGTCAATTTTTCTCAAAGAGTTAAAATTTTACCAATAATTTTGCTGCTACTATAGGAAGCTTCTCAGTTTAATAAAAAATGGAACACCATAAACAAATGTACCAATACAAAAAGAATTCACTAATCCCATTAAAAATATTTCAACCTGAACATGAAGTATAACAACCTCCATAGATGAATATTTTGTTGTCATTCAATAATTCTTCTAAATCATGGTCTCTACTATGAAAATAAAGAGTTCATTTCCACAAAACATAATCTAGCATTAAAAAGACTGTAAATGCTCCGTTTGATTTACTTGATTCCCCCAATTTTCCTTTGCGCAATGCACTGTCGAAGTCCCTTGTTCCTGATCTCAACTTGCCCTCACTGTTCGCAAGTTCTCCACTCGTGGACATTGTGTTCCTCTGCTGGTGTGCGAATGATAATGACTAGTCTTCACACTTTCCATCTGCTCCTCCCAAAGGTTGGGAAAATTCTTGGTGTTTCTCACAGGCTCTTACTCAACATGGCTACTCTGATGCTTGTGATATGATTGAAGGATGATTTGATGATGCTAAACTTTTGGTTCCTACTAGAAAATTTTGGAAATCCTAGGCCAATTGTATGCATTTATGGTGTTTCCATTTTATAGTTACACTGTTATACACTTTTAGTACTCTTCATCACAATGGACTATCGAATGTAATGCATTCTCGGAATGTAATGTTGTATAGTATTTAGGCTTTCCCTTCTATCTTCCCTGGAAGTGGGTTCTTTTGTGAAACCCATTATATGTATTTCTTTTGTATTCGACAATGACTCCGAGGTTTCTTCCTGGTTCTTCCACGGATGAGTCTTTGAACTAGTTATTATAAATATATTATCAATGGCTTGACCACTTTTGTTTAAAAAAAAAAAGATATTTTGGGATAAAAAAAATAAAGAAAGAGATAATGATGACACTTAGGTGAATTTAAACTATCTATAATTAAACTCAACTTAAAAATAGAAATTTGTCATTTTTAAATATGGATGATATATTTATAAATAATTTAATTCAATTATAATAAATTATCATTGAAAATTTTCTAAAATAAAATTTTCCACGCAAAGGCTAACAATTTCCTAGCAGATTTTTTCCACAAATAGCCTATCGGCTTAAATTAAACTTCAATACTAATTGTAATGATCCTAATGCTAATAATTTTGTTATTGAACTTCCATATCTTTCTACACACCAAGATGTAATTACTAGGTTAATCTACAACTTATAAAAAATAATTTATTTAATATTTGTATGTTATGTTAAAGTAAATAATGTCTAATTTAGAATTTTATTCTTTTATTTTTAATTTTAACATTCCATATGTACAAATTACTATATTCTTGGAACACATTTTGCTTTTTTTAATTTTATCACTGATATAAATTGATAGTGTGGAAAGTTTAGATTAAGTTTTAGCTTAAAGAATAATACTACGCATATTCATTAATAAAAATTAAAATGATTTTATGTGAATATCATGATGCGAAGATCAATTTATTCTCTTTTATGTATTCTATTCTCTACTGTTTTAATTTGGCTTCCATCGAGATGGCAAAGTCAATATCGTATAATATGGTTTGCAATATGATGGCAACCTAATGTTACAAATAAAATGAAGCTAGGTATAATCTTTCTTCGAGATGTTTGTAGCATCGAAGCTTATTGTAATGCTCTTAAATCAAAATGTGCACTCCCAATAGAAATAGTTGCCTCACGACAACCACTCCCTTGGAGTTGATTCTGGAGGAATTTATAAGAAATCAACCCCTCTTCAGGTAATAATATGTTCACTGGAAAACACGAATTGTTTTTCCAGCCATGAAGATGAGTTGAAGTAATCATTCAAGGGGTTTTCCAAATATGTGAAACAATATATCAAATTGTATTTTAATTTTTTTTAATATTGTATTCATTAATTTATTTTAATGACTAGGAGAAATACACAGGCAAAATGAAATCTTTATATAGGAGTTACAAAATCTACTACTGGATCCATAGATTTAGATTTCAATAAATTATGGGTAGAGTAGTTCATGACGTTGAAGCTCAATTACATATATATTGTGAAAAATTGATATAATATTGAAATTAGTTCTACAAAGTTTGTCAATAAGGTGAATATATTTTTCTTGACCTTTAATTGTGAGTATCCCTTTCCTTTTTCTTTGATGTACAAGAGAACAAACTTGATAGTACCAAAATTTATTATTTAACATGAGAAGTAGATTTTTGAGTGATTTTTTCTCTACTATACAATTTCAAAATATTTCTTGAAAGCATGATGCTGGGAACCATTTTAACACTTTTCTTAAGTAAATAAAGCATGTTAAAAATACAGAGATGAATCACATTGACATGAATTCATTATTCATTTCAAAAGACTGTTAATTTAAACTTAATAAATATTTGAGTAGTATTTAAACAAACCATTTCCTTTAGAGTATGGAAAAATTTAAGAAAAATAAAATAAAAATTCCTAAAATGAGCCTAATGTATGAAAGAGAGGGAATATGATTTATCTTTACCTAGTTGTTATATAGAGTCTAGACCCCATGTCTACCCTTATGTTTTGACTACCGCTATTTAACTCTGCTCACAAAAATTTCACTGTAGTATAATAATACCTAGAGTATCCAAGTCCTGATAATTCAAAGAGTTGCTCACATTTGCATATAACTAGGCCCTCCATCTTCCAAATGGTAATCTTCAACTCTTCTTAACTGAGTAAAGTCAACAACATCCATTTTTAGCAGTCCTTTAGGAAGAAAAGGCATTTACAATAGATTTTGACAATGATGTAGAATAAACTATTTTATTAAGGACCAAAAAGAAGACATTAAACACTCTGAACAAAATATAAACAAAAATACTAAAATCAAAATTTGTGACTATAAATATTTCATGAGAGAAAATTTCACTCTGGAAAAGCAATTGGAGAGGCCAAATTATTTCAGTTAACAAATATTTAACAAAAAGAGAATAGAAATTAAAAAAACCAAAAACTTTTTAGCACAGATTTTTCATAAGTGACAACAAATTTCACACTGGAGAAGAAAATAGCAGTCAAAATTACATTAACATAGAAATCCTTAGAAAATAACACTAATTGGAAACAACTCCTACCATGAAAATGTGGAATTCAATTGTAGGAACAAGACTGATTTTGGGATAACAATTTTTTTGTTTTCAATAAAATGTTAGTAAATTTGTGTGTGGATAAATTCTAAATCACATAAACTTGTTGAAATCTACATCCAAGTCAATGACAACAAATATAATTAATAGGAAGATAGCATTCAAAAGTTGGGGAGAAATGGAATGAATATACATACTACCATACAAAACTAAAATTTATTAACTTTGGGAAAAAAAATTGTGAATCTTTGTTTATAGAAAGAATACATACCTGTTCTAATTGGCCTTTAATATTGTGGTTGTCTCTGTAAAGATACAAAGAAGAATTATGTTTTTAAATGTAAAGATACACAAACAATGTAAAGAAGAACAAAATATATCCCAAACTTACCAATCTTGTTTCTTTCTCTCTTTTTCATCTAATGTTACTTATAGAGAGGCAAGATAATACCTGTTAATTGTGGAGAAGAGCATTGTAAATGTGAAGAAGAACATGTTGTTAGCATGCATGGCCAAATGAATAATATAAAACCATGTAAATACCTCCATGGCAAGTTATGAGAGAGGAACAAATAATATTTTCGATACGTGTGATACATGAAAAAAAATTTGTAGCTTTTCCATTTCCCCAAAAACCAAACACATACGAAACCCTGAGAAAAATTCGCATTATCTAATGCAAAATGTCAAATTAATAAATAATATTTATCAAACCAAAATATATGTTTTATAAGTTTTAAAAAATAAATTTCAGTTCTATGAAAATATTTCAACATAATCTAGATAAACTTATTTTCTTGATTATTGTTCATTTAATGCAACAACTATGTCCATCTTTATTGGTGATTAAGTTTATCTAGATTATCATTCATTTAATGCAAGTTCAACTATGTCTATCTTTATTGGTGATACTTTTGACCTGCAAGGTGTTTGTCTTTATGTTGGATTTGTATAGCTTTCTTATCTAACTTTTGTTCTAATAAATTATTATTATTATTATTATTATTATTATTATTATTATTATTATTATCAATTCTTTTTAAATTTCAATTTTATTCAATAGACATTAATTTCAAACTAAAGATTTTAGCTACGATCTGAGAGATAAGATGAAGCACAAAATGAGAGCAATAGTCCACATTGAATA
Organism: Chamaecyparis obtusa; assembly: GCA_027943335.1. Lineage (NCBI taxonomy): Eukaryota > Viridiplantae > Streptophyta > Pinopsida > Cupressales > Cupressaceae > Chamaecyparis > Chamaecyparis obtusa. The sequence goes on along the minus strand of BSBK01009909.1, from coordinate 17,638 downwards.
ATCAATAGAAGAGAAGTACATATAGGTGATTGCGTCTCCACAAAATGTGGGATGGACTCCAACTCAAACTGGTGGCAAACTACCCTTGGAACCTCGACGAGGTGTCGAAATGGAATCGACACCTCTCTAATTGACTCCTAAATGATGATCACTTGCATTAACAAGTGTCAAATGTGCATAGCTGACTAATTAAGCTTAAAAGCCTAAGTGTAAATTATTTAATTACACTAACACCCCACCTTAAGCATAACTGAGGTGGACAAGATTTAAAAAAATGAGTCCTGACCCATGTAATATGCAATCTCTCATAATAGGAGAAAGATAGAAAAACTAGTGGGAACAAAACTATCCTCTTAAAAAGAGATAATTAGAGAAGAAGCCTATAAGGACTCCCTAGATAATGATGTTTTCCCTAATGAATATGACTATCATTTGTTGAATCATCTGAATTATGAGGACTAGAATCTGGATTTGAATGAGAGCCCATATGGTGTGTAGCACTAGAATCTGCAATCGGTTGAGCAAATAAGACTTTTCCAAGTTCAATTTGTCTTTTCCCTTAGTAATTTCCCGATTTGAAGAAGATTAGATTAGACATAATCTGTTACCTCAATATTATTCCTTTTGAGTAGAAAAGTGAGGTGCTCAATTTATTTTTTATGCATTGATACTCTTTATGACCAGTTTTGTTACAAAATGAACATTCAACACTCTTAGTAATTGATTTACTTTGGTGAGATGAGTTATCCTTATTGAAGTTATCAATTTTGTCTTCTTTCTTCCCTTCTTTATCCTTTTTCATGTTCTTTTTCTCTCATTTAGCATTTTGATCCTTTTCATTTTCTACAATTAGAGCTTGTGCCTTAGTAGATTTCAAAGTACCCATTTCAATTATCTTGTCTTGCTTCATTGTAAGTTCATCATTGAATTTATCAAGCAAGGGTGTGGAACATGAGACACCTAGGGCTCTTTTAGTAGAATAGAAGGTATAGAAAAACACAAAAGATTCAAAACCGAGTTTGTAAATTACAGAAATGATTAATTCATCCTCTTTCTTGTCAATTCTGCAATATTTTAACTAAAACTTCAAATATTTAAATTTAGTGAAGAAGTCCTCTAAAGTTGAAAAAATAGAAGGACTAAGACCTAGGAGTTAATTTTTCAATGCATGACTTATAAGATGATCAATTGTCCCAAATAGTATTTTGAGAGCTTCCCAAACTTTGTTGGGTGCTTTCAAGTTCCCAACATGAAATACTAATTCTAGGGATAGGTTTAAAAATAGAAAATCAAATGCTTGGTCACACTTATTGAAGTTTTTGTATTTATCCTTAGCAGCATTAGGTTAACATTACCCCATATAAGCCTTTATTCTTTAGTACAAGAATGACTTTTAACTTCTAATCATGATAATTGAAATATGTTAGAGGTTTTATAGTCACATTATGATCCACATTGTTGGACTTAGATTGTTGCTTGTAGCATTTAGAAAAGAAGAAAACTTTGTAGTGCCCACCCATAGTTTAGTTTACATTTTTATATTTCCAAACCCTTTTAGGCTACTTTTATGTGTGCATGTGTTATTTCAGCTTTATTATGTGGTTTTGGATGTAAGACATTACATGGTAATTTGATATTGGTTAGTTTTGAGTTATCATATGATAGTAGTTAAATGATGTTAGTTACTTTAATGATGATTATTTATATGTTTAAAATTTTGTTTATACTTATGATTACACTTACTCGATAATTGCATGTGTATGGATATCATGTATGTTTTACCTTTCTTCTTGACATGTTTGATATGGCTGAGGGATAGAGTTGTAATTACCTACTTGCAGAATCCACATGATATCCTGATCCCGCCATTGTTTGTTCTATATGTGTGTGTGTGTGTGTGTGTGTGTGTGTTTGTTTCTACATATTTTTCTTTGATGTAGTTTTGAAGGTACCATGTATCGACTTCCTTGAACTGTCGGGATGAGCATGCCCTATCGCAAAATCTCAATAGTAAGACAGAGGAGGTAAAATTTAGACCTGAATCCCAACCTAAGCCATTCTATTTCTCTGAAATAGTGGACAAGTTTCTATATTTTACCCTTCCGAATTCATCCAGGTGATGTGAGTTCATAGCCTTTCCCTTGAGCATCATTATTGTTTTATTAGGTTCAGTTGGTCTTTGGCTAGTTGGTGTGTTTGTTATGATTAAATAATTTATTAAGATTAATTATGTTCTTTAAATAATTATATGTTACTAAATATAGAAAATTAAATGTGAAAGTATTTAATTAATGAAAATTAATTAAATACATTTATTTAAAGACTTAATTAGTTATGAGATTCAAATTTTCAAATAGAAGATAAATTTATTAATTGAAAATAAATTATCATTTGAGTAAATAATTGAATAGGGGTAAAATGGATTCACCTCTATTTAAATGTAAAGGGAAAGGGAGGAAACATGAGATCTATTCTCAAACCCAAATTCCCAAAGAAGAGATCCAATTTGATCAACCAAGAAGTTAATACACAATCAAATCAATTTATGAAGAATATGGAAGAGAGAGAGAGAGAGTAAATCCAATGTTTCCCTATGGAGGAAATTATGCTTGAAATATAGAATAATTGAAATACAAATACTAACCTCAAATTAGGGCAGATCTAGAAAATGTCAAATTCTGATGTCTATGTATACTTTCAGGCAATTTTGCAACCTATTCTAGACTGGAAATGCTGAGACACAGAAAACCTAGAAATATTTCTCCAAGATGAGCTCAGGTCGGGTTTGACCCTCATAAAAGGTCAAATACTACATTATTTATTTGAAGTCCGATTCGAATTCTATTTGCAGATCTCAGAAGTTTGCCACAAAGTGTATCCAAATTCCCTCTTAGATCTGAAATTTTGCACCTTTACCTATAAGAAAATGGGGGTTTTTGTTGTATGGGAGGTTTGCCTTGGTCAAACCCCAATTTAGGAATTAACCTTGAAATTGAATTGAAATATAGTGTGCATAAACAAAGTAATTGAAACAAATCACCTCGCTTATGTTGAAGTCCTTGTAGAGGATTCAAATCTTGAAATCCACAAGTAGGAATGCTTCAATTGATGTAGGATGAATGTAGGATGTCTCCAATCAATGGAATTTGATCTTCAAAACCAATCTTGACTTGATCTTTGCATATGAGAGAGATTGAATGAATATAGAAGGATGGATCATCAAAGGGGGATCCAAAGAGATTGAATCCTTCAATAGCTAACAATGGATCTCCTTGATGGATGGATGCTTGAACACTTGAATGCTTGAAGGCTCACTTGAATGCTTGAATTCACTTTCTTTCACTTGAGAGCTCACTCATCAAATTACTTGAGATGTGATTGCTTGATTGTGGATGAGATGTGATGTGTAAATGAGAGAGGAAGGCCTCCTTTTATAGTGAACTAGGGCACAATCCTCTAGAGGGACCACCTTGAAGAATTAAATCTCAATTAGGTCCTAACCTTTAGAAAATATACTTAAAATAAATTCAATTAAAGGATTTATCATCCTGAAACTCAAAATGGCCAAGCCGGAGGTAGGAAAATAAATATCCCGAAAGCCCGATGCCCAGAAATCTAAATGAGGGGGGTAAAATCGAGGTTGGACCTGACCTAGTTAGGTTTGACCTTGATCCTGACCTAGTGAGATTTGAGCTCAATCCTGACCTAGTTAGGATCAACCTTGAATTTGACCCGGGGCCCAAATTCAGTCAAAACTAGGTCAAGAGGTCCCGGGGATTCCTAGAAACCTAGAAATGATATCAGAATAGGACAAAATGTTAGGGATAGACATAAAATCCTATGATTACTATGATGAAAGCTAGGAGAACCTATTTCTAAATCCTACCTAGAAAATAGAGCCATGGAAGAGGGAAATTAAGGAGAATCCTCAAGATCCTAACCCTAATTTCACCTAGAATGAAGAAATCAAGTGTAGGGAAGAAGTGGAAAGCAGGGAGAAAGCCAAATACATGCAAAGACCCAATCAAGGCACTTAACATGACCCCAAACTAGTTACTCAGAGGGCTAAATGCTCTTATCATGGAAGTGCTTCCATTTTAAGATGATACATTAAGCCCCCACTTTAGTAAGAGTATGGACTCGATGCAAACTCTTGGTAAAGGAGATCAGAATGAAAAGATAATCTTATTGTAATGCAAGGGACAAAGAGAAACCTTAAGCCCACAGGGACTCAAGTCTTTGTCAACTCCTAGATCACAATAAGAGAAACATCTCTAGAGAGAGAAAGAAGGTGTGATTACCTTGCCCAATGAGAACTTATGTCCCACTGTGAACCACAAAGAAAAATGGCGCAACCGGAAAGATGGAATTGAACCACCTAGTGAATGTGGCTACTCACTAGTCAACCCATCAAGGATTCATCCTTAGGAATATTCTATTCCATAAGAATAAAACCAAAAAACAAAAGAGATCCAGTCTTAAGGATACTTCTGACCTTAAGGGATCAAAATATATGTGTATTTGAAACTGGAGGGATCAAGAGATCCTAAAATATAAACCCATGCTTTAAGGATTAATTACTAATCCAAAAAGGGAAAAAGTATCTTGAAAAATATCTGTGCATTGGAAAGTGCCTGTGTGAAACAAGTGAGCAAAGCGTATGCCCCCATGTTAAAGTCATTATTGACACTTTAACAGGAGCAATGGCTTTAATAGAAACATAAAAAACTCCATTGACACTTTAACAGGAGAAATGGCTTTAATATATATGATATTATTGCAAATGAATTGACATCATTCCCCAAAGAAAGTAGAACTATGATCACAAAGGAGGAAAGATCACATAAGATATACAAAGGAGAATGTTTTCAGACCATGACATGGAGACCAAAAAGAATTAGTGTTACCATATCTCGAATCCAAGCAGATTACACAAGGAAACATTTACGAACAATAGCATAGTTATGACATAACATTGAACAACACATAAAAGAATAGAGATACATATAGAAGAATTTCAACAACAGCTTTGATTCCTTCATCACCTTGCACCAACTGATTAACAAGGATCATACAAAAGAATATAACAACATTTAGCAAACACAATATGAGATAAGCACAGTATAGCAGGCAAACACACAACAAAGCTACCCAGAAGGACAAAGTGATCAAGCATGCCGCCTACTTTCCCCATCTCATTGTCTATCATTTAGGGAAGGTGGGTAACTTGCAAGAGGGACTATATCCAAGATAGTAGGAATGATAGCCAGTTCCAAACAAGGATCCTCTTGAGAATCACAATGTTCGACACTAGGTGTAAGAGTTAATTATGATGAAAGCATATTAGGTAAATCAATGTCAATGTCAATAGTTTCATATTCATCATTAACATCATCAGTATCATCGAGAGTATCTTATTCATCCAAATTAATCAAAATAGGATCTAAGATATGAATAGAATCATCATAATCATGCATGTGAACATCATTATTAGTAACAATCTATTCTACCACATTATATATAGGTTTATCCATAGAAGGTAGAGATCTTTGAGCTTTAGCATGAGCATGACACTTTTTACGACATTCATTAGGAGATCGATTTCATTTTGATTTATTTGAAATAGGTTGAGAACTAGGAGGAACAATCATAGGATCCTTCACAGGTTCTTTAGGAAGATCAATAGGATTATTAACCATAGGAGAAATAATCACAGGATCTTTGATAGGTTCGGTAGAAGGAAGTTGATTAACAGAGCTAGAAGTCATAGTTAAAGGAGGTATAGAAGGTGTAGGTAAAAGACCACGATTAAGATCCCTAGGAGGTGAACTTAATTCAATAATTTTATGATGTTTATAAGCTTGATATGATCAAAAAACATTATCAGGTTGAGGAGGACATGAATTAGGTAATGAAGGCCAAAAGAAATCCAAAGCAGCACAATCTCTAGGCCTAGAAGGTTGATATAGACTATGATTAATCATCTTCACTTCTTCATCATGAATGAGCTTAAGAAACTTATGGATATGTGAATCAACAACATGCATGGTAGTTAACCAAGGCAAACCTAGCTTAACTTGAAATTGATCAAAAGTAGGAACAACAACAAAGATAGTGTTCGCAACATTTCCACAAAGTTCAACCGGTAAAGTAATAGAACCAAAGGATGGATAAAGAAAACCATTGCAGGTTAGAATCCACACATTCAATGTATCATAAAAGTCATGTTGTAAGATTTTCATAAAAATATTTTCTTCAGTGATAACATTGACTAAGGATGTAGGATCAACAAGACAACCACAAGTAGGTTTTTGAGCAATCCTAGCAGCAATGTAAAGGGGACCATCAGGAGCTTTAATAGTCTCACAATCATCAAAGGTAATCAAGAGTTCCTCAGGTCTCTTATTCTTAAATTGTTGTTGAGGTTTAGGTTGAGTTTTAATTTTAGGTTTAAGTTTTGGTCGAGGTTGAGATTGAACTTGAGGTTGAATCTGAGGTTGATGTTGAAGTTGAGGTTGAGGTGGAGATATAGATTGATCAACATGCTCCACTTGATTAACCACATGATTGAGATCATCCATCTTTGAATCATACATAATTTTCATAGCAGATGGTTGAGCAATAGTATTAGTATCATGCGTAGGTAAAGGGTTCATATAGATTTGAAGGTTCTGATTATGAGGAGAGACAAATTTATTCCCACTACTATCCAGATTATCAACAGATAAAGCCTTAGAATCAATTAGATCTTGAACCTTATGTTTTAAAGAATAACATTTCTTAGTATCATGACCATTCTAATGATGATATTGACAAAAAGCATTTTGATCAAAAGATTTAGATGCAATCTTAGTAGGTAAATGAGATCGAATAGGAGGTAAAGTAATCATATTAGCAACTAACAACCTATTCATAATAACATGTTAAGATTCAGAAAGAGGATTAAATGCATGATTTAATCGAAAAGCAGTGGATGCAGAAGTGGCATCGTGAGATGCAACAACAACTTGATCACCAACTGTATTTTCTTGTTTGTTTATCTTGACATAGTTGTTGAATTTTTGAAATTTTTTTGGATTAGGAATAGCATCACTCTTATCAACTGGAATAGGAGCCATTGGAGTGTTGCTCTCAAATTGACTCACTTGTAATTGATAATGATGAAGTGCTACATAAAGTTGTTGAAAAGAGGTAAATTCAGTGAGCAGAATCTTATCTCTAATATCCTTTTGCAAATTTGAAATAAACATATGTTGAATATAAATATCAGGAACATGATAGGAAATTTGAGCATACAAATGCTTAAATCTACCAATAAATTCAGTCAATTTTTCTTTAGCATTTTGTTTACAATGCATCAAATCAATCAAAGACACTTGTGGGCCAATATTATTTTGAAATTGTTGAATAAAGGCTTTAGCAAGTTGTGGAAAGGAATCAATAGAATAAGGAGGCAAGGAACAATACCATTGTAAGACCTTGTCATGGAAGGTTCTAGCAAATAGTTTGGCTAAAATCCTATGGTCATGAGCATAATCACTAGAAAGGATTTGGAATGGTTTAACATGATGAACATGATCTCCTTTTCCATTATAATTCTCAAGATGAGGCATCTCACCTTACTAAGGAACAGGAGTACAAATGATGTCTCGAGACAAGGGACTTCCCATGTCACATGTAGGAATACTAAACTTGTTTTGAGTTAAAGAAGAAAGTTGTTGTTGTAAGGATGACATAGTCTGAGCCAAACTGATGATTGTTGAATCATTAGAGGAATATAAGACATAACTAGAAGAACACTAGGAGCTACAGTTGGAAGCGGATTGGAATAAGTAAAAGGAACATTATGATATGAAGATTATGATGTAGGAAGGGACACATGAAGAACACTCATAGGAATACAGGGAACCATCATAGTCACCAAAGGAGGAGTATAGATAGGAATACTAGGTAAAGGATTAGAAGGAGGTTCAACACTAGTGATAGGAGGAATCAACCTTAAGTCTTGAGCTTCTTGAGCTGAAGGTTTAACATTTGAATATACAAGGTGAGTAATAGCATGCAAGAGGTTAACACCTTGATCACTATCATGGAGAACTTTCTTAAGAGCCTCTATAGCTTGAATGGAATCTTGATTATGTTTCTCTTGAAGAAGCCAATTACCCATTTTATCAAGTTTAGTGGAAAGTTTTTCGACTTTCTAAGGAGGAACTCTTGAAGCATCATCCTTATCATGAGATGAGTGAGAAGAGTTTTTCTCCATAGTAGGATTGGAATCATGAAGAATCAAGTTATCATCTAGGATCCTAAGGAAAGGAGAGGAAGATTTAGGATCAAAGGCACCCATGAGTCTATGACTTCTTCTAACCAGAATATTATAAGTAGGACTAGTGGTAGTAAAGCTCATAAACCAATGTAATGCAAATGAACTAAACTAAGAACACATACAAAATGAATGTGAAATCTAATTATCATGCAAGATCTAAGACAAAGGAAAAATATAATACTAACAAGATAAAAGGAAAGCACAATAAAGCATCCAATTCCACAAAAGAACAGAGACGAATCTAACACCAAAAAAGAAAGAGAGTAAGCTAGCTAGGTTCACGAAAATGAATAGGGATAAAATGGATTCACCTCTATTCAGATGTAAAGGGAAAGGGAAGAAATATGAGATCTATTCTCAAACAAAAATTCTCAAAGAAGAGATCCAATTTGATCAACCAAGAGGTTAATACACAATCCAATCAATTTATGAAGAATATGGAAGAGAGAGAGAGAGAGAGAGTAAATCCAATATTTTCCTATGGAGAAAATTATGCTTGAAATATAGAATAATTGAAATACAAATACTAACCTCAAATTAGGATAGATTTGGAAAATGTCAAATTCTGATGTTTGTGTATACTTTCGGGCAATTCTGCAACTTGTTATAGACTGGAAATGCCAAGATAGAGAAAACCCATAAATCTTTCTCCAAGATGAGCTTAGGTCGGGTTTGACCCTCATAAAAGGTCAAATACTACATTCTTTATTTGAAGTCTGATTCAAATTCTGTTCGTAGATCTCAGAAGTTTGCCAAAAAAGGGTATCCAAATTCACTCTCAAATCTAAAATTACACACCTGTACTTGCAAGAAAATGGTGGTTTTTTTTGTATGGGGGGTTTTCCTTGGTCAAACCCCAATTTAAGAATTAACCTTGAAATTGAATTGAAATATAGTGTGCATAAACAAAGTAATTGAAACAAATCACCTCGCTTATGTTGAAGTCCTTGTAGAGGATTCGAATCCTCAAATCCACAAGTAGGAATGCTTCAATGGATGTAGGATGAATGTAGGATGTCTCCAATCAATGGAATTTGATCTTCAACACCAATCTTGACTTGATCTTTGCATATGAGAGGGCTTGAATGAATGTAGAAGGATGGATCATCAAAGGGGGCTCCAAAGAGATTGAATCCTTAAATAGCTAACAATGGATCTCCTTGATGCATGGATGCTTGAACACTTGAATGATCGGAGGATTTCTTGAATGCTTGCATTCACTTGCTTGCACTTGAGAGCTCACTCATGAAATTTCTTGAGATGTGATTTCTTTATTGTGATGAGATGTGATGTGTAAATGAGAGAGGAAGGCTTCCTTTTATAGTGAACTAGGGCACAATCCTCTAGAGGGGCCACCTTGGAGAATTAAATCCCAATGAGGTCCTAATATTTAGAAAATATACCTATATTAAATGTAATTAGAGGATTTACCATCCCGAAACCCAAAATGGCCAACCCAGAGGCGAGAAAATAGATATCACGAAAGCCCGATGCCCAGAAATCAAGGATTTTGGAAATCTGAATGAGGGGGGCAAAATTGAGGTGGAACCTGACCTAATCAGGTTCGACCTTGATCCTAACCTAGTGAGGTTCAAGCTCAATCCTGACCTAGTCAGGATCAACCTCAAATTTGACCCTGGGTCCAGATTCAGTCAGAACTAGGTCAAGAGGTCCCGAGGATGCCCAGAAACCTAGAAATGATATCAGCATAGGACAAAATATCAAGGATAGATATAAAATCCTATGATTACTATGATGAATGCTAGGAAGACCTATTTCTAAATCCTACGTAGAAAATAGAGCTATGGAAGAGGGAAATTAATGAGAATCCTCAAGATCCTAACCCTAATTTCACCTAGAATGAAGAAATCAAGTGCAGGGAAGAAATGAAAAGTGAGGAGAAAGCCAAATACATGCAAAGACCTGATCAAGGTGCTTAACATGACCCCAAACCACTTACTCGAAGGGCTAAATGCTCTTATCATGGAAGTGCTTCCATTTTAAGATGATACAATAATATTAGGATTCAAATAATATTCCTTTAATTAAACTGATATGCAATTAAGTTGCACCAATCAATTAGAATAAATAATAAAAGAATAAAGTATTTAGGAGTTAAGTGATTTGACATAAACAAGAAATGCAAAAGTACTTGAGTTACGAATTAGAACTTGGAAAGTTATTAAAAAAAGGAGATTGATGAGAATAAAGTTATGTAGCTAAGTTGAGTTCTGGAATTGAATGGTTCAGTTCAAATTCCAAATTTATTTCCTATATTAGGAGGGCTTGGCCATTGTTTTCAAGACACGAGCTTGCAGGTTTGGTTGAAATAATCAAATTAAAGGATTATTTTGTGAAAGCTTGGAATTTTCCTATATTTTTTCTTGTCTTTATATGTTTTTAGGACATCCTATTCTACTAGTGGATCATCAAAATGTAGCCTCTTGGAAGTACTCTTTGGCTCTGATGGATCCTGCATTCAAACACAAAAGCGAAACCCCAAGTTAGATTAAAATTCAGAATCATAGTCAACAATAATAAATAAAATTTAAACTAAAATTGAACTCTCATATACCTCACCTCTGTGTCTCCTCCCATGGATAAGAGACCTAATATATGTTCTTGGTAGCATAGGGATAGTGCCAGCAATGTCGAATCCCACATGTATATGTTTGTGAACATGAGATTGATCTATGAGTTATACTATTTAATGTTAAATACTTGGTACAAAATATATGTTTACAAAATAACTAAATTAACATTAAAACTTACCTGTGTTGAACTTTCTTTAGGGAATCTTGGCTGAGTCATCAATGATACAAACCCTTGGTGTTCTACCTCCCTCAAACTAGGAGTGACCTAAAAAAGTCAAACAAATACTTCATACTATCATAACTTGACCATATTATATATACTTGATAGTAAAATACACACAAATAACTTTAGAAATGTATGTACCATGGGGCTATCACTGTGAATGGATATGCCTGTGACTCTATCATGATGATAGGGTCTCATGACATCATCATGTGCCACTCTCTATCAAATAAATCATGTAAATTAAAAATGAGTATGCACAACTGATAAGTATACATGTATGCATAAACAAACTAAATTACTTAATTACCTTTCCCTTGTCAATGGCTGACACCTGGACTAGTATGTAAAAGATGATCATAAAAATTAGAAAATAATGTACATATACCTTTATCATAATTTAAAAGGAAACCAATGAGTACATTAAAACATATGTACTGTGGAAGTGTCAAGACCAAATGATATGGCTGAAAGTGTTGACCCCTCCACCCATGCCATCTCCTCTATCATCAATTGAACATAAATGTAACACATAAAAAATTATAAGTGGGAAATTATTATAAGGAAATTCTACTAAAGATATGAACAATAAAATTTAAAACAATTTAAAAAGTGAACTCTTTACCCTTACTGTAACAGTGGGAGTCCATGTCTCTGTAGGCCCTTGATGCACATCTCCATGAGCTACTTCAGTGCCTGTAGTGTGATGTGTACAATCATCCACCTCAAAGGAAAAATTATATGCATCACTATCATTCAAGGGACATAAGCACATAGTCTTGCATATAATGTAAGTGTGGGGGACACAAACATGTGAGCTCATGGAGGATGTGGAAGCGCTAGAAGCATCAGGACGAGGAGGCAACAATGTCATGCTCTACGTAACTAGTAGATCACTCAAGGTGTGAATGGCTCAGATAGTCTATGAGCCAGCCTCAACAATAATGTCAGGATGCTGCACTATGTGAGGTGGTGAAATCTTGGAAGGGAGGGCATATGTGCGGGATTTCACCCATTGTGCCCATGGGCTATCCTGAGGAGTACCTAAACCTACACCCTGGTTCGGTCTCATACTCTAATAATTCACCTTGTGACTGAGCACAAATTCAACATATAATTTTTTAATAAAATAAAATGGGACATCCAAATTGTTGTGAGGTGGTCTATCAAAAACCATCCACCAACGGTCCAAAAAGTTGTCACGTATTGCACTATTTGTGCACCATTTAATTGACAACTTGGTTTTTTTAGGGTCTACTTTTAGACCAATTTCAGGATCCATAAAAGATTAGCGATTTCATGTTTTGTTATATTTAGGTTCATAACTTGATCATAATCAAGCCCATCGTCAAACTAGGCATGCATGGAATTGCACCAAAGAACTGCAACACTATGTTGTTGTGTAAGTTTATCCATGTTTTCAATAATTAAGGTCAATGTCATAAATATGGGGTGCAATGTGGGGATATTGGCATAGGTGGTTTGAAATCCTCTAAGTTCATTTAGATTATCTCCTATTAGATCCTCTAAACGGTGAGGGTTTGTGACAAGTACATCTTCTGGAAGTGGGGGATTATTGGGAGGTGGTTCTAGATTTTTTGTGGGATCATTAGGAGGGTTTTCTGATTCCATGTCTGATTACAATGAAAAAACAAATAGATAATTACAATGAATTTTAAAAAACAATACAAAAACTCATTTAAATGGATAATTTTTATATAAAAACTATAAATTTCTATTAAAAAACAATAAAAACAATAAACACAATCAAAATTTGAAGATTGGACTTACCTTAGATTTTAGAAGAATTGGATAGGCAATCGCAAAGGGGATATCTGAAACCCTCAGTCGCGTTCACATTTTCAAAGTGAAAATGTTGAACGTGATTGGGGTAAAGAGTTATATTTACTAGCAAATATTAGATATCCGATAATATCAGATGTCTGATTAAGCCTTTTTCTTTGGATTTTGGCTTGGCTAGGTGTACTGACACCTAGGCCTACTAAAAAGTCAACATATGCATTTGTGCACTTTTGGACAAGTGAAAATAAGTTTTTTTCACATCGCCACTTTTTGGCATACCATGATCCTACACATACCCTATTAGTTGATCGAGATCTATGGATCCCTGTGTCTGGTAACAAGCCTTCAAGAATGAAGCAAGAAGATTGGGATCTGGTAGATAGAAAGGCTAGAGGAATGATAAGGTTGAGCCTTGCAGATTCTATTTTGTTGAATATCCATGAAGATAAATCTGCATGTTCTTTGTGGAAAAAGTTGGGAGATATTTATCAAGGAAAATCCTTGGTAAAAAATCTCTTCCTGAGAAAGAATTTGTACTCTCTGAAGATGGATGGAGGAATGACTATGGTAGATCATCTAAATGCATTCAATATGGTGTTTGCATAATTAACATCTATTGGTGTGTCCATTGATGAAGAAGAACATTGCATGTTAGTGTTGTGCTCATTGTCTGATTCATGGGATCACCTTGTGAAGGCCATCAAAAGTACTACCAACCAATTTAAAATGGATGATGTAGTTGGTGCACTTTTGTTAGAGGAGATGCAGATGAAATCTTCTGAGGTGGCTAAAGAGGCTCTCACTATTCGAGATAGATTGAAGGAAAAAAACAAGGACATGAAGTATGAATCTTCTGGAAAGAAGTCCAAAGTGAAGTGCTATAACTATGGGTAGGCTGGTCACATCCAAAAGGATTTCAAAGAGAAGAAAAAGAAGAAGAAAATGCAGAGTTCTTCCAATTTGGAGTCTTCTCAGAGTGATAATGAAGATGCTACCAGTGTCGCATTGGCTAATCAGTCATCTAATGATGATTGGTTTGATTAATTTGGTATTCATGTTGAAGATGTTTGTCACCATGCCATGTATGAATCAACACCATGGTTTAGTGGGAGTTGTTGGTAGTGAAGTAGTGAATGATCTTCATTAGTATTGCAAATATTGAAGGCGTGAGATTATGATGTTGCAGAAGGATCTTTTCGCATTTTTTGAAGTATTGTTTAGAGATGTTTATCTTCATGCGACTGAAGATGTTGACATTTTGAGGGCTCAACAGAGCCTTTGATAAAGGTATATTTTATGGTATGTTCATATGGAGCATGTTATCTCTTTGGTTGAGATGTTTTAGATCATGTTTTCATGTTTATGCTCTTGAGGCCATGGTTGGAATTTTGACATTGATCTTGGTTTTGTATCCATGTATTGAGTACATTGGTCATTTTCTTAACACTTCATGAAATTGTTGTTTTGCAATTGGAGTTGGCATGGATTGATTAGTTACAGGTGCTCATGGATATTGAGAGATAGTGGTGATGATGTTTTCTCTTGTGATTAGAGATGTTTTTGTTGAAATGGTACATGGTTTTAGTAGGAAGTATGACAAGCATTTAGAGGTGTATGTAGGACATGGTACATGGTTGATGTACCGTTGATGTTCTTGATGCTACAAGTTTGTTGTTTCACTTCTATGTGATGTTGTTAAATGGATTCATATCATATTAATATTACCTGTGTAGTGGGAGCTTCCTGGTGTGTATGTGGCAGATAACATGTTGAATATGGTGATGTTTTGGAATCCATGTTGAAGAGAAGTACATATAGGTGATTACGTCTCCACAAATTATGGGATAGGCTCCTTCAATTTAGACTGGTGGAAAACTACCCATGGAACCTTGACGAGGTGTCAAAATGGAATCTATGCCTCTCTCTAATAGACTCCTAAATGATGATCACTTGCATCAACAAGTGTCAAATGTGCATATCCCACTAATTAAGCTTAAAAGCCTAAGTGTAAATTATTTAATTACACTAACACCCCACCTTAAAAAGAGATAATAAGAGGAGAAGCCTATAAGGACTTCCCAGAGAATGATGTTTTTGCTAATGAATATGACTATCATTTGTTGAATCATCTAAATTATGAGGACTAGAATCATGATTTGAATGAGAGCCCATATGGTGTGTAGCACTAGAATCTGCAGTCACTTAAGCAAATAAGTCTTTTCCTTTCAATTTGTCTTTTCCCTTAGTAACTTTCTGATTTGAAGAAGATTCTTAGACACAATTTGTTACCTTAATATTACTCCTTTTGAGTAGAAAAGTGAGGTGCTCAATTTAATTTTTTGTGCATTGATGCTCTTCATGACTAGTTTTGTTACAAAAGGAACATTCAAGTCTCTCAGTAATTGATTTACTTTTTTGAGATGAGTTATCCTTCTTGAAGTTATCAATTTTGTCTTCTTTCTCCTTCTTTGTCCTTTTTAGTGTTCTTTTTCTCTCATTTACATTTTGATGCTTTTCATTTTCTACAATTAGAGCTTGTGCCTGAGTAGATTTCAAAGTACCCATTTCAATTATCTTTCTGCGTCTTGGTAAGTTCATCAACGAAGTTATCAAATGAGGGTATGGAACATAAGCCACAAAGGGCTCTTTTAGTAGAATAGAAGGTATAGACAAACACAAAAGACTCAGAACCTAGTTTGGAAATTACATAAATGATTAATTCATCCCCTTTCTTGTCAATTCTGTGATATTTTAACTAAAACTTCAAATATTAAATTTAATCTAAGTTGAAAACATAAAAGGACTATGACCTAGGAGTTAACTTTCCAATGCATGACTTATAAGACGATCAATTGTCCCAAATAGTATTTTGAGAGCTTCCAAACTTTGTTGGGTGCTTTCAAGTTCCAACATGAAATACTAATTCTAGGGATAGGTTTAAAATTAGAAATTCAAATGCTTGGTCACACTTATTGAATTTTTTTTTATTTATCCTTAGTACCATTAGGTTAGTTTTCTATTCTCATTACATTACCCTATATAAGCCTTTATTCTTTATTACAAGAATGACTTTTAACTTCTAATCATGATAATTGAAATATGTTAGAGGTTTTATAGTCACATTATTATCCGCACTGTTGGGCTTAGACTATTTATTGTAGCATTTAGAAAAAGAAGCAAACTTTGTAGTGCCCACCCATAGTTTACTTTAGAGTTTTATATTGCCAAACTCTTTTAGGCTACTTTTATGTGTGTGTTGGTTATTTTAGCTTTATTATGTGGTCTTGGATGTAAGACATGACATGGTAGTTTGATATTGGTTAGTTTTGAGTTATCATATGATAGTATTTAAATGATTTTAGTTACTTTGATGATGATTATTTATATGTTTAAATTTTTTTTTATACTTATGATTATACTTACACCATAATGGCATGTGTGTGGATATCATGTATATTTACCTTTCTGTTTGACATGTTTGATATGGTTGAGGGATGAAGTTATAATTACTTGCTTGCGTGATCCACGTGATATCCGTATCCCCCCATTGTTTTTTCTATATATGTATATGTGTGTGTGTGTGTGTGTTTGTGTGTACAAATTTTTCTTTGATGTAGGTTTGAAGGTACCATGTACTAACTTCCCTGAACTATCAAGATGAACATGCCCTATCGCAAAATCTCAATAGTAAGAGAGAGGAAGACAAAATTTAGATCTGAATCCCAACCTAATCCATTCTATTGCCCTAAAATAGTGGACAAGTTTCTATATTTTACCCTTTTTAATTCATCCAAGGGACATGAGTTCATAGCCTTTCTGTTGAGCATCACTATTGTTTTATTAAGTCAGTTGGTCTTTGGCTAGTTGGTGTGTTTGTTATGATTAAATAATTCATTAAGATCAATTATGTTCTTTAAATAATTAGATCTTACTAAATATAGAAAATCAAATGTGAAAGTATTAATTAATGCAAATTAATTAAATACATTTATTCAAAGACTTAATTAGTTATGAGATTCAAATTTTCAAATAGAAAATAAATTTATTAATTGAAAATAAATTATCATTTGAGTAAATAATATTAGGATTAAAATAATATTCTTTTAATTAAACTGATATGCTATTAAGTTGCACCAATCAATTAGAATAATAATAAAAGAATAAAGTAATTAGGAGTTAAGTGATTTGACATAAACAAGGAATGCAAAAGTACTTGAGTTATGAATTAGAACTCAGTAAATTATTCAAAAAAAGAGATTGATGAAAATAAAGTTATGGAGCTACGTTGAGTTTCTGGAATTGAAAGGTTCAGTTCAAATTCCAGATTTGTTTCCTATTTTAGGAGGGCTTGGCGATTGTTTTCAAGACACGAGCTTGTAGGTTTGGTTGAAATAATTGAATTAAAGGATTCTTTTGTGAAAGCTTGGAATTTTCCTAAGTTTTTTCTTGTCTTCATATTTTTTTCAATTGGTGGTTTGAGATAGGGTTTGAAAACCCTCATAGGTTTAATGCTTGTATTTTAGAAGATTGTTTTCTTTGAGCATGCTAAATTTGGAAAATGGATTTGTATTTCAGTGAATTCTTATTATGGTCAGAAATTTTGGTGAATAAGATTTTAAGATCTTTTATTTTCATGCTTGTTATGTTAGGAAATACCACGTTTATATCTTGTTTTATAATAGCTAGGGTTTG